>CM021535.1:6755818-6791980 GCA_010994315.2 Pisaster ochraceus
AAAAAAAAAACACGGAGAAAGAATTGCCATTAACTGAAACCATTGGGACTTAAACTCCCATGGTAGATCAAAGACTATACCAAAAAATAATAATGATTTATCACTTTCCACAATCAGAGAGTGCAAAAAACCATGAAAATAACGATAAATCATTTTGAAAAGTTGTGTTTTATGACAACTTGGTGTATTCCGGATGACTGATAACTAACCTCATGCAATGTAATGTGTTCTCCATTATGTATGTGTAACTTTTGATATGAAAAACACCATTAACCTTGTGAACGCCAAAGCTCTACCAGGAGACTGCAACACTCTGTTCAGAGCCAACGCTCCTCCCATCAGAGTTCTACGCTGATGGTTGTACCAGCAAGTTTACTAGTAATAGTTACTTCCTATTATCCATGCCATGCAAAGAAAGCTTCAAGCGCCACTCTCGCACTTTTATGTTTTTGAATATGCAGACAAAAATTTAACTTGCTGGTACTTCATCGTAACTAAAATTAACCTAGGGTTTTTCAAGGTTTTTTAAAATCATAGTTTACATGTAATAAATTGTCATTTATTTATGTTGGAATCGTAAGGTGGAAGAAACTAGGAACAACTTCATCGTTTTACATGGCCACAGAATGACACAGTTAAATAAACATAGGAGTCACATTGGAAGTCACAGCAGGCTTACCTGCCAGCATCCCATGCTGTTACACACTGACTGGCATTTTTAGGAACCGGTATATCTGACATCACCTGGGGTTTAGAGCCAAGCCAAACCATCTCCTGGCAATACCAGATGCACACACAACACAAGGTGCCTTTATTCTTGAGTGGCCAAGAGAAACCAAAACCTTAATCCCCTTCAGGGAGAAGGGCTTTTCCTGTATCCCGGAGACCCTGAGGCTGATTAGCAATTGCTTGGCGGGGCAAGAATCTGGTGTGAAACCATGGAACACTCTAGACAAGAGCTCCATTCATGTGGGAACAGATCTGTGAGGTGAAGTTATGTACAGAGGAAAGGACAAGTACAAAGTGTACATACTGTAACATTTGTAAACACCTGGTGGGTGATACAAATACTGAAGGATATTGACTCAGCAAACTTTATTGAGCAACTGTGTCAAGATGTCTAAATGGGCTCCCTCGTCATTAACAAGGAGAAGCCATTACATCTGTAAACATCAGAGAGCTGAGCTGTAAAATCCACACTGAGATCGGGAAGCCGGGAATTGATGTGGGAGGGTTTGTACTTGACTGCGCTATTCTTTGTTGGATACACACTGAAGTGCATGGCTCGCGGGAATTGATACCTAGGTGTGTTATTACCACACCGGCTGGCTTGAGCACTGGGACGCCCACTTCAAAATTCTCCCAAGGCGAATAGCGTTTTGCTTGTGAACTGTGGTGGAAACTCTTTGCATAATGCTGCAGTAGCTTCTGGGATGTGGGATGTGCGGTGCTTGATACCCGCTGAAGTCCTCTCTCTGATGGTGAAATATTCTACCCAAGGACTCCATTCACCGGTGAGGAATTTCGTCCTGGGAAGTACTTCAATATGTCACAGCTTGTTCGGGGCAAGGGCCGCCTTACAATGTCTGGATTAGTGTGAATGGATAACTCAATAGATCTGGAACAAGAAAAGGAAGCTGGTTATGCTATTGACTTTGCCTGCTCTCTCTCTCTCCCTCTCTCTGTGTAGGAATTTAATCTGCTGGTTCACAGGGGAGTAAAGTTCCTTTTTGTCATCAAGCACAAACGTCTCGGAGGAAACGTTTAAATGTCATCAACTTTGAACTTTATCCATCTGCACTGATGCCAACTTGTCATGGGATCTGTTTAAAAGCCAAATAAGCACTCCTATCAAATCAACCCATGGAATCCAGAATTCCTTTGTGATTTTTAGGAACTGATGAGTTTAACATTTGAAGAAGTTTGCAAACATTTATTCCCCCCCCCAAGCAAAACAAATAAATATGTTGTGAAAATACTGGGGAAAAAAACTGTTTTGAAAGTACCGGGGGAAAAAAAATTCAGAAAAATATTGTCATCTTTGATGGGTTTTTCATCCACCACTAATTTATGATACTCAGTTTCTACCTCGGATATAAATTTGTGCCTGTGGGGAAAACATTTTAGAGCTTGCTTGGTAATTCCACTGGAAATATATCTGAAACAACGTGGCCTGCTGTACCATCCACTTTCCTATCACACTCAGGTGACCTTTATTTTATGGCAGACTCCAAGGACTACCTTGCTACTTGATAATTGTCCCGGGCGATGGCTTTGAACTTTGCTTTCTGACAGTCGAGGACAACGGCAGGCACCACAAACCATCCGCCAAGGACCCAGTGCAATTGACTGGGGTGAAAGTTGTGTGTAGTGTGTGGGAGCGAATAGTGCATTACACCAGCAGCAGACAGTCTGTGTGGGGTGGATCTGGATCTGGATGAGGTGTGATTCATAATACAAACACTGGAGAATGTGTACACATTGGTGGTCTGGAGAGGACCCCAGTACACTCCTACTAGCTAGGTAGGACAGTGTGCTGTGGCATGTGAAGGAAGCACTGCTCGGGATTTGTAAAGGTTGTAAGCTTTTGGAGTGACACTGTTTGGTTTTGCTACTGTGAGTGTGGGACTGCCACCAACAACATCGGGTACAGTCATTACACAGTGAGTGACTTGGGAGCAGGGAAGCATCCTCTTACGACTGCAGTGACTGACGTACATGTATATACCATGATACCACCCACCATTTTTATCTCATATATGGCTACGATCGTATTCTGCAGACTGCAAGATTGCTGGTTGGAAGTGACAGACATGTGCGTCTTTTTTTAGTGTGAGAAGTTCAGAAACATCAACCGCTACTACTGGAATATATGTTTTGATATTTAGTTGCTTTTGGATTTTGTTGAGGTACAGATTACCTCCTTGGATGTTTATACTTCTTCTTTTCATTGCTGATTGATTTCCAGTCGCTGTGTCATCGCAACTTAATATCCGCGCATCAAATAAATACCACCAGCCAGTGGTATCTCGAAGCGCTTGTCACACTGTCTGATCGCCATCTGTTTGCCTGAGCGTTCTGCATAACAAAAAACTGCAACCAAATATCTTTCTTTTGCCTGTGTTAATTATTCATGTCATCTGAGCCGTAGGTTGACTTCTAATCTACACGGAGTCATAGCTTCACAAGCAGTGGAGACATTGTTGACCTGTTTAAAAATTGCGAGTTGTCTAGCACAATGTTTGATCGGCAACCCAAGGAGAGTAAGCCTCCAGTGCAGGGCATCAAGTACACCCCCATTACATCCAACTGCTGGGAGTGGGAGGGCATTGACCTTGATCCCAACTGGGTAAGTTTGTACTTACGACGAAATGGGTGTAACTAGAACACTCGGAATAGATTAATGGGCGAGGTTTTTTTTAAGGATAGGGTTCAGGTAGGGACTCAAAATATAAAAATTTTGGGGATGTTTAGAGTTTCCCTTTTGAGCAATCTCCTTTTGAGCAATGTTGTTTGTTATATGTGTTTTCACTTACTCCTTTGTTTTTGTCATTTTGTTCTGATTGTTTTCGCACGTCTTCTGTGTGTATTTCTAATGTTTTTGAAGCCTGAATGAGTGACTAAACAAATAAATAGATTGAATGGGTAAATCTGAAAAGAAAAATACAGCGTTCTCCCTTAACCTTGGCCTACCGGCGAAATGCTAGTTTATTTAAATAGCTGACAACCATTCCTAAGTCTCGCCCCAAGTGAGCCGGCTGGCTCGTTCAGTGTTGAAAGGCATCCCTATTTAATACATGTAGGTGACAAGGGAAAAAGTTGGCAGACTAGTGAAATAGCAAGCTAATTGGTGCGGCTCGCCAGTCTCTGAAAAAAGTTAAGGGCAAACTCTGAAAATAATGCTGTGAGATGTTGGATTTATTTGATGCACTGCAGATGTGAATCTTGACCCCCCCCCCCTTAGTTTAAATAGGCAAAACTACTTATTCCTAATCATACATTGCCATTAAGTTCGCCCATAGAGCAGGTCCTTCAGTGCTCTGTGGTTGCAATACTACCCACACATTAAAACACAAGACTTTTGTAACAAACAACCTCTTCATTGTCGCTTCCTGTCGTGTCCCCCCCCCTTAACCTGACCACAAACTGCACTTTATAGCATAAAAACCATCATAACAAAGAGGACACCCTAACAAAAAGCTACCAATCTATCCACAAGTTTTTCTGTTGGCTGTTACCCTCAGTCTTGATTGAACAGTCTACTGCTCATGTCCTGTTTGGAAGTCAGTTTCAAACTTAAAGGGAGAATACACCTTTGGTAATCACTCCAAAAATTCAAGACCACGAAAACTTAGTTGGTAAGAGGCACTGCAGCTGTTGATAATATATAACATTTTGAGAATTGATTCTCTTCTAAGGAATGTGGGGTTTTTTTTATAGAGGACTTCAAAAACAATTCAATCTGAGAAGGGCTTCTCCCAACCTCTTCCCCAGGGTGTGTCGAGCAGTATGAGGTTGACTGCTCTCTCACCCTGGTATTGGAACATTTGCATATCCAAAATTTTTGGATACGTATGCAAATTAGAATAGTCTGGCTGCATATCGAAATTCACATCTTCGCCATCCCATAGTCTTGTGGTCCGGTACCAGATTTAGTAGCTCGTATGTATTGGAAACATGTACATGTGCTAATGTAATGTTGTTGTCCAATCAGGGTCCAAGTGAGGAGTTTCCATCCCAGGGTTTACTATTTACAAACATGGTTGGAAATAAAGTAAACCATGGGGACGAGGTTGGGCTTCTCCATGAAAGGTTTCTCAGATTGTGAATGCCAATTATGGATTATTCTTCCTGGGTGGACATAACCGCTCCAGATTTTTGGCAATATCTCAAAAAAATGCTACCACCTTTTGAAATGAAAGTTTCACAGTTTATAGTTTTATTGTATATATCTACATTTATATAATAGGATTAAAAACAATCGAACGGCTCCAAAAACCAAAGGTATACTTTGCCTTTAACTGTGGTGTACTTTTGCTGTGGTCAAAACACACCCGGAATTTCAAGGAGATATTTTAAGTTCTGAAAAGTTTGACTGATTGGATTTTTAGATACTGGAGTGTCAGCTGGGATAAACAAGAGCCAAGCGCTGTGCCGGGTCTCAGATTGTTCAAATAATTCCACTGAGATATTAATAGCCTACAATAAATCAGGGAGAAATAAAAGTACAAGAGTAAAAAGCTCCGAAGAGCCAAAATTGTTGAGGAACCCCGAAGCTGTCAAAACCCAAACCTGAAGAACATTTAACTAGCTGTGCAAGCAAGAAATGGAAAAGTAAAAAGTAATAATACTTTGGAATGAACAAAGTAAAATTTACTAGAGCAGGGCTTGAGAACACGCCAGCACTCTACCAACCTAATATTACTTTGTGTATTTATGCGTAGCATACACCCTTGGTCTACACTATAGTGTGTGCCCCTTTTTCGCCAGTATGAATTTCTTTTACCCAAATGGTTAAGAGATATATAAAATATTTATAATTTTCATATACATAGCACCTTCATCAATTTAATGCCAAGTTTCCTTTGACGTCAAACAAGGGTGTGTTTTTCCTGATAATACTTTCAATCATGTATTGTTGCTTCGATCCAATGGGCACAAAATGCAAGTTATAAATCAAAACCATTTAACATTGTGTATTCATCAATTCAACTGAAGTGGAAAGATTTACACACATACCGGTGTTCTTTTTTCTTTTTCTTTTTTAATGAAAAGTCTCCCAAGACTTTCCCCAGTTGCATAGTCTGTCCTGTCTGGTGACTAACCCAATGTCCCTGTAACACAAAAGAAGATATTCCAATGATTTTGATGACTATGCACGTGGGAAGTGGTATTGTCTGGGACATTGTCGGTTCCCATGTCGCCTCCATACACAGCAGTCTGTAGTGTTTGTAAATACATTGTCAGGCGGGACAATGGGGACACTGTGTAACTGTGTTGAGGCGTTAGATGGGGTTATGTCTCTCTGGATCAATATTATCCCCAACTCTGTCTTTTCTTTGCGGGATATTGATTAGGTGAAGAGCTGGCCAGTCAACTCAGGGTTAGTGTAAACGCTCCTTATTACCTCAATCCTGGAAAGTTAACTGACCACCCCCCCCAAGAACTCATCTCTTACCTCCAACATGGATTAGTTTGGGTGAGTTAATTTATGGATAGTCAAAAACTTTCATAGGTTGTTGTCCAAGCATTTGGTTTAATTCTGGTAGACGTGAATTTTTAAAGGAGGTTTTGTTCAAGTGGTACTCTTGAACTCCCCCACAATTGACTGATTTTGGGTATAGACACATAAGTTGAACATTTGTCTGCCTCCATAAACTCTTGTTCAACCTTTAGTGTTGATCAGGTTTGTTGACCTGAGGGAACCTGTGGCTGAGTGGTCAAGTGCACTGGACCCATGCTCTGGCGTTTCTGATCAGCAGAGTGTGGGTTCGAGTCCCGATCTTTGCACTTCTGCACTTAAGCAAGACACTTAACCATTGTTGCTTCGTCCTTCGGATGGGACATAAAGCTGTGGGTCATGTGTGTTGTGTAATGCATGTAATAGAACCCAGTCACTTTTATCGCTAAGACTAAGAGAAGGGGTCTGCCCCAGTGTTTCTAGCAGTGGCTGCTGAATGCACCGCAGCTCTCATAAACCCTTTTGAGATGCTACATTAAAGTTGTCTCATAGTTCAAAATTCCCCATATCCTGTCTTGAAAACGTTTAGCTCTTTGTTCCAGCACATTGAGTACCTTATTGGTAGTATACATGCATTATATAAGACTATGAAGTGTTACTTCTAGAGAACTAAGACCATACTACATGTTGGTTGACATTTATCAGTTTTTTATCATTTGTGCCGCCTTTGCTTCAGACGCTGATTATCCTTTTAGTAAGACAATTATAATGCCATTGAAAAGCAAATAGAATCACACTAATTGAACTTCAAGCAAGTATCTGAACTACCTCTGAACTACTTTTCTAGAAATGTTGATAATACTAAAAAGCCCGATGATATATTTTATACCTGCCCGAGACTTTGAATTTCCCCATTCAAGTCACACCAGACTATCTAGCCATCCATATATGTGTCCAAGCTTTGCGTAATGTTTTCATCACCCAAGAAAAAAACCAAAACTGTGGAGAAGAAAGTGTTGTGAAAAATGACGGAATGTGTCGTCCTGATTGATGTTAAGAAGTATTAGAGAATACGTAATTTGTCTCCAGCTGGTCTGAGTGGGCAGCTGACTCCTTCCATTGTGAAAGTGATTGTATGGTGTAGGATGGTGCAGGATTAATTCCAAGTCTGATATTCTCCCTACGGTGTTTTCTGTGCGCCCTGCTGTTCTTTGATGACCAATTCCTAGTTCAGGATCAAACCATGTAGTGATGGTTTCCTTGCGTGGTATTCTTACTCCTGTGAACTCTGCTGTTCATTGATAACCAATTCCTAGTTCAAGATGAAACCGTGTACGTGTAGTATTGGTTTCCAAGCGTGATATTCTCCCTACTGTGAACCCTGCTGTTTATTGATGACCAATTCCTGGAATGTAAACCCTGATTACAAGTCAGTTTCATTTCTGATTGAATCAGATTGTGGACACTCTGTCCTCTGTGTAAATGCAATTTATATACTTCTGATATCATTTTAATTATGATATCTGTGGTTAGAGTTTGTCTCCGCCCGGCTGGCATCTTCAGAGACAGCGAACTACAAATGTTATACACAACTCTGTATTAACTGGCCATTGCAATGCAAAGCCCAGTATCTCTGGCAGACAAGTCTACATGTAATTGCTTATCTAATTAGGAGTCATGTATCTCACTCTATCATTATTATTTGAATTGGACATTAGGAGATTTAATTGAAGCATTCATGAAGTTTCTGCAGATGGAAAGACAAGTGTCTAGGTATCATTGATTTCAAGTTAACTTTATCTTGTCTTCAACAAATTTCAGTAGTGTCTATCATGGCCGAGCTGTCTGTAGCTCACCGGACTGCCGGCAAATCATTGGGGTGTAGGGTATGAATCCCGGTCATGACCCTTGTGTCCTTGAGCAAGACACTTAACTATAATTGCTTCCCATCACCCAGGAGTAAATGGGTACCTGTGAGGGCAGATACGGTTCATGCGATTGAATTAGCTCGGTGCGCTACACACCTGCACAGGCTGTATACTCCCCAGGGAGCTGAGATAGAATGAAATAAATGGCCCAACGACCGGGGTAAAAATAGTATTCATGTGCCATTAGCATCAAAAATGGCAGATACCGGCGCGATATGAAAGTGTCCATTATTTTAAAACCCTAATCAGCTATTAAATTAATGATAATAAAATTAGAGTGCCATAAGCATCAATGAGTAACGGATTTAAGCGCAATATATGAAGCCACTATTGATTAATTTATTAGTTTAGTAAATAGATCATGTCTTACATTTTCTCCCCAACTCGTCATTTGGTTTTAATTCACAATTCTTTTCCAGCCACAGAAACGGTAAACAGACTAAAGGGTGTGTCAGGGTTTGCCCTTCACTGTTTCAGTGACTAGGCAGCAGGAACAGTTAGCTTGTCATTTTTTCTAATCCACCAGCTTTTTCACTAGACCATATTCTATATTACATGTACAAAAAAATATGGTTGTTTTCCCAACAATGAACTAGGCAGCCGGACCACTTGGAAAGAATTTCGACTGGTCCTTGGGTGTTTTAGTTGGTATTTGGCCGGTAAACCAGTGTTACAGAAGAATGCTGAGTGTTTAATTTTTCCCATTTTCAGGTCACAATAATTATATGAACACAAACCCACTATTCATTGTAACACTCCCAAGGGGGAAAGGAACATGCACAAATTAAAGTGCTAATTTTGAGTAATTTCCTCTGCATTTACAAAAAGATTTCCCACAACAACAACAAAAGGAAAATTGAAGTCCACAAAGTGCGGCTCTAACAATCCCCCTGGCAAGAAGAAAAAAAAATCCCAAGACAAGTCCAGTGGTTTACCAAAGTGACAAATAACATAACAATAAAGTGACCCTCGAGTGGTATTTAGTTCCCCAAAACACAGCTGGGTGAAGCCCTCGTTTCAATGTCAAGTTTTTGACAGTTTAGCCCTGACAAAGTGGCTTTACAAGTTTCTGCGTTCTATGTTAAGAGCGACTATAAATGAAATGCAAGTATAATAAACAGTGGACTGGTTTTGCAAGGTTGTCAATCATTTTTAGGAGCTATTTGATTGTGGGAAATAATTTGTTATCCAGTGGTATATGGTTCTGGGTTGTGGAGAAGTTTCCCCCCCTCCTCTCTGGAGACAACTTGTTGAAAATAAAGGTAGACCTTAAACAGGGGCCTTTGGGAGGGGTTTCAAATCAAAAGTCAGGCATGTTCTAGGCACAAAAGAATGTTCCCGTGGGCACACGCATACAACCCATTTGACTGCTAGAATGTCCTACACGAGTAAATACGTGCATTAGTGTTTTGAACGTTCCAATGGAACACTCCGGTGGTCCGACGGAGAGTTCCCCATGAGCACGCGCAGGAATATTTCTCCAATCCAATTAGAACGCTCCTAGCATTCCGACTTTTGAGACGTTCCCTCATTACAGGCATAGGATTTCTCAGGATCGTTTTCCTGATTTTTTAGGATTTCCCCCCAAATCTCTTTGAGGCTTCAAACATTTTTGATATAGAAGGAAAGTCGTCTCAGAGAAAAATTAATAGTTGTCATGATGTCCAAACCTGTAGTTTTATATTTCTGGTAATCCTCCTGAATTGTAATAATATGTGGGAAGTTCATTTGCAATATTTAATGATGCATTTTACTTAAACTATAGTAGAATAGTAAAATAGCTATTTGTACCCCTCCTGACCTAAGCTTATCCCCTCTACCCTACCCCTCCACACTTCAAAGAAAGTTGATTTCCTACACTTCAGTAAAAATGGAGGGAGTACTTACCCCTCCATTTTCAAGTCAAAGAAAGTTTGTTTTCTGTATTTGCTACAAGGAGCAAGGGCACTCCCTTAAAACAATATTTCCTTTGACCTTCAAAGGTCAGGGGTCAGCCTAGCAGCAGTTTAAGTGTTTCATACCTACTCTTTATTGCTTGTATGTTTACATGGAGGAACTGAGCCATGGTGGGACACCACATGTTTAGCTCTATGAGTTATGTTGGCGTGACTTCACAGGCATCATCGTGTCACGAACTTTGACCTTTTGAACTCAAAAGGTCACAGGTATGACACCCACCAGGATATTGATTCTTAGGGTGTTCAGTGTGGGTTGGGTCTGGGAAGACTGGATGCTTGCTTCTTTCTTTTGACCAAATGTTTGCGATAACAAGAAGCAAAATATCCATTTGATCAGTGGCAAAGGAAGGAGTGTGTGTTCATACTTTCTCTGGAGAAAATGTCTGTGGATTTGGATTGTCAGGTCAGTATTGTGGAACTTCTTAACACTCTTTGAACTAATTGACTCACAAATGGCACCAGCTTTAAAAGTTTTTTTGGCACTCAATCACTCAATCAATCAATCAATCAATCAATCAATCAGTCAATCAATCAGTCAATCAGTCAATCAGTCAATCAGTCAATCAATCTATCAGTCAATCAATCAATCAGTCAATCAATCAATCAGTCAATCAAAAATATTTAAATAGCCCTTATATACAAATAAATATATGTTCAAAGTCTAAAAGTATAGGCCTACTACATAGACAATTCTTTGGAATGCAAATGAGTCTTCAGTCTTCTATAAATGTTTGCATTTGGCAAAGTTTGCTGCATGCAGTGATTGAAATACAAGAAGATGAGTAAATCCGGGAAAATGTCAGTAACAATTATAGGTTGACTATCACCTTTTGAACCAATTAAAACATTTCTTTATAGATTAAAAGTTATCCAGTCATTTTCAGTAACAAAAAAATAAGCCTGTTTTTTTGGCACTGCACTATTTCATTTTGAACCTGAACTTCAAAATAGTCAAACCTTCCTGGGAACTGTCTTTGTTACAATCAAATATAATTCAGGTATGAGAAATTTCAGACGTTGATCTGAATTCAGAATTGTTTGTGTTTGCCTTCTGAAAAAAAGGTTCTATATATGAAGAAAGCCTGCTCTTTTCGTCTACTTCTCTAGCGCCGAGGATACTGTTCACAGAAGCTCCTTGAAATCTCCAGCAGTTACTAGAAAGGCGGAAATGTTGTCATTCCAACATGCCTCCTAACATTTGGCACATGGTTTCAGACATTTTAGTCGGTGATGACTCTGATAGTGGGGGGGGGGGGGTTCCAGCTCAAGTAGCTGTTTACTGGACTACAGTAGTGAGAGATCTCTGGATGATTGATCAACTGTGTACTTGTATGAAAAGAAGAATCAGTGATTTAGGAGAAACAACACTCTGATTGCTAGAAGTCGTTTCATTTTTGACAGTACAACAAGTCTGTAGGGTTAAGGAGGCATTTCAAAGTGGCCATGGGTAGGAGGATAGTATTCCTTCAACCTTGAGCCCATTTCATAGAGCTGCTTGCTGCATCTGCAATTCCTGCTTTGAATGTATTTATTTGCTAGGCAGAAATCAGTGACACACCAATCACAACCAACAGCGTCACATATGTCGTCTGCTAACCTGTGTTTGTACTTTGCTGAGCAAATTTTGAGTCTTCTTTCAAAGTGTGATGTGTGGTTGACCAGCTCCTAGGCTCGTCCTTGACAGCTTGGTCGTGGTCATTGGTTGTGATCCTTGGATGAAATATTCCCAGCATATCAGACATGTTGACTTCTTAATTACAAATTCCTCTGTTAAAACCCTGCGGTGTGGCATGAGCCCTATTTGGAAGTCTGTTTGTATACAAAACTTGTTAACTCTGCCATCTTTTTATTCATTTGTTTAAATTATTTTTTTTACCCATACATTCCCATTTTGAAACAAACCCAAATAGCCTGGTAAAAGCGTGGGGGGGGGGGTCTTTGTCCCATACATTGATACCCAAACAACCAGACTTGTTTAATTCCCTAAGGGCAATATTATAGATCCCAGCTGATATAAGGTGATTGAGTTAGGCCCTCTCTCAGGGACAAGGCAATCCATCATCCTGGCAAGCCTCGCTTGCATGGATTACGTCTGTCACTGTTGAGAATTGACCATACCAGTAAGATGCACTATGTTTATGTACACTGTTACCATGGAGGAAGGAGTAGACCTCCAAAGGGTTTTCAAGGTTTTATTGCACGCTTTTCAACCATACTGTATAAAACAGTACCACCACGAAACTGTAGCCAAACCGAACTGCATGCATAAAATGAACATATTCAGGTATGTGATTTCCCTGGTTTTTTTTCCGGAAACCCGTTTGTTTTTTAACCCCACCCCCAAAAATAAATAATAATAGTACAATAAAAAAAAAATTTAAAAAAATTAAATTAAGACCATAAAAAACATGAAGATAAAACCAAATAGAATGCCCCAGAGTGCAAATAAAGGCTTTTAAAACAAAAGATAAATTTTTGTTAGTAGGCTTCGTGCTTGCAAGTTTTGCCCTCGCAAGCTTTCTCGCTTTGCGCTAACAGTTCAGGGTTTTTTTCAACAGCCTATCACATCCCTGGCATAATATGTTATAATTATTACAATTTTTTCATTTGATCATGTGTAGTTTTTATATTTCTATTGAAGGTGTTTCCTGGGTTCTCGATGGCATCTATCCATCTGTTTAGGCCATTTGTGAATGGATTGTGTTCACCAAAGTGAAACATATTGCACTTTAATCAAACCATGATCAAACAGACTTTCAAAAAGCTGGGCTCACCAAGTAATAAAGGTTCTGATACTGAACGGGAAGGTTAAGATCTAAATTTCAAACATGGATATTGGCATTGATGGAGATAGAGAGCAGTTGTGAATAACACATGGGTCAAGTCTTTGGTTTTGCTGCGACCATCCATGTAGGTGTTGGGTGCTTTTTCAGCCATCTCATCCCATCTGAATCTTAAGAAGTAACTCTAAATAGTAAACTTTCGGTTACAACCATGTATAAAATCTCTTTTGAGGGAGTGTGGGCTCTGAAAAGAGCCGGTGTGGTCTGAACACTCAGAGCCAAAGAGATTTTATACATGGTTGTACCCGCAAGTTTTATATTTAGAGTTACTTCTTATTTTTCACACCATGCAAAGCTTTAAACACCATTTAAATCTGAATCTTATATAGATAGCATTGTAGTTTTGTAAACTTGGTATAAAACCAGCAGTGTTTTTCAGACTACATGTAATGTACATTAGTGAGTTTACGTTGAACTTGGAAATGTTGGTCTTAAAAAGGTTTTTAGAAATGATATAAGAGGTTTTCAGGTTTGTGGTCTGTCGCTAGCTCAAGCCAGTTCACCTTTTCGGAGTTCGTCTGACGTCATGCATAAACTTTCTATTCTGCTGTTTGTGAACATAGAATGAGCACTGATAAACGTTACAACATTGAAGTGTTTTTCACTTATGTACGTGCGCCCTTGTAAAAAAAATAAATAAAAAAAAAACACTAGAAGCAGCATGTCCAGGAAAACATCATAAACTTCATTATACGCTAACTTCCTGCGCTATGAGAAGTTTGTCATGAAATTAGCCTGCCATTGGTTCAGGCCTGAGCCATGCAGGATGTTACATCACAAGGCGCACTACGTAGTTGCGTGAGTTTTCTTCATATTTGTCTGCTCAACACTTGTGGACGTATGCCAACACGACAAGCAGTCTCCTGTTTTTACCGCATTCGCGACCGACTGGAAAGAAGTTTTAGTCATACAGGTTTCGGGGGAGGAGGCCATTGGCTGGTGAAGTGTGCTGCGTGGCAATTCCTAGTCGGCCATTTTGGAGGGATGTTTTGTCCTGATGTCGTCGCCACAGCCGTCCTGATGCATGGAACCATGTCTGGAAAAAAGATCATTCATAACAATAAGAGAGTGCGGTTTATGGTAAGGACGTCCAGCAGTGTCTCTGGAGATAAGTTGCATCTTATTTGGGGGGTTTTTATGGGAATTTGCTCATGGTTCAATCGACTCTGCACAAGTGTTCTGAGTCTGTTTTCGATTTTTGTTAAGGAAGGCCTCATTTTGTCTCTTATGTGTAAATTATGGATTGGCTTGTGTACAGCAGTTAATATGAATCGCTGTTATTTTTGTTCTCTTCAAAAGTGTGTCATGCAGTTGTGAAAATTAGTCAGTTCCTGGCTAGGGGGGAACAACATGGCCGCCTGTGTCTATTCGGGAGGATTTCAGAAATTAGGGAGTGTTTGTACATGTACACGGATAACCCCCGGCTTTGTGCACATTTAGATGCAGGTTTCTTTGTTTTGTAAATGAGTGAGTACATTTGCTTCAACTGGATCTTGTTTGAGAGGAAAATTTTGTTTATACTCTCCTTTTCCTTGTTTTTCTCCTTTTTAAGTTGATCCAATTATATTCAGAAATGTGCACAGATGTATCTTAAGGATACATAAAAAAACATCACAAATTCAGGTAACTTTAAGTGTGCCTACATTTACTTAGCAGATGTGTACGAAACCTGATGTATGTTGAAGGCATTTTTGAAACCATCTGAAACAAAATGTGGATAGCAAAAAGCTTGCATTCTCATCGATAGCACTGCACAATGTGTGATATCTCTAATGGGAATTCCTCTTCTGTTGTCGGAGGGGTTTGTATGAACACATGATGTGCATCATTGCCATGGTAATACCGTTTGTTTAAGGGCAGTCGTATTTTAGTCAGCGCAATCATTCTATTCAGTACCACCCCCTGATCAAGGATGATCCAAGCTTGTGATTAATTGCATTCTCTCTCTGTTCACCAGCGTTCCCCCCTTCATACCCCCTCGGCCACTAACCGTTGCAAACAGCAGCAGTAGCTCCTGCTTGAAAAAAAGATCAGCCGACCTTCCACTATGTGGCATCATTTTGGGTTTGTTTTGATGAATATTTCATCCTAAACCTGGCTCTTCTGACCTCGCCAATTCATTCATATTTCATCCTATCAGTTTAGAGCATCACACTCGTAGTGTGTGTGTCTGTGGTCGATTAGAAGCATCCGTAAATGAACGAAGGTATTTTTCTTGGTAGTCAGCTCTGTCCCCGAGAAAGCAAGACCGGGAAGCTTTGGGGAGTCGACGGCGTTAACGACAATCAGTACGTCGTCT
Organism: Pisaster ochraceus; assembly: GCA_010994315.2. Lineage (NCBI taxonomy): Eukaryota > Metazoa > Echinodermata > Asteroidea > Forcipulatida > Asteriidae > Pisaster > Pisaster ochraceus. Next base: position 6,771,028 of record CM021535.1, read on the forward strand.
CGCGGTGGTTGGTAAAATGAGGTTAATTTGACTTGGTCGCTCGAACCGAAAAAATAGCTGAGTGTTCTACCCCGCTGTGGAATGCGAGGGGGCATGAAGGGTGGATGCAACCCTGGCATGAGGAAACAGTTGTCCGGCATGCATCATCTCGGAGCATCAGGGGGCAGGATGCGGTGTTGAGGAGCCAGGGATGCTGTGCCGAGGAATGAGGATGCAGGCAAGGGACTTTTGTGGATTTGTGTTTTTTTTTGCTGCCTCTTTTTCTGATGGATAGTTATGATCAGAATTAATCTGATTGTGCAGGAACTTTTACACAGCTTTGAGAAGGTGAGATGGGAGTTGGATTTTTTTTCGTTGTCCTTGTGTAGGTAGGGGGTGACTTTAAATTGTCTTCTGTTTTTTTTTTTTAAGGATGACAAAACAAATTTATTTAAAGGAGGGTATACCTTTGGTAATTACTCAAAACATTAATAACCATGTCCATAACTTCCTTGGTTAAAAGCACTGTGGCTGTTGATAATGTATCATCTTGAGAAACGATTCCATTCAAAACAACATGGTTTTAGAGAGAGGGATTCAAAAACATTTCAATCTGAGAAACTTTTCTACATGAATCGTTTCTCAGATCGTGTAATTCCAATTACGGATTATTCTTCCTGCTTGGACATAACTACTCCAGATTTTCGACAATATCTCAAAAAACGCTAGCAGCCTCTAATTTTCACAGGTTAGTTTTATTATATACTTATCTACATCTATATAATGTAGGTTTGAAATAACCCAACGGTTCCAAAAACTCAAAGGTCTATTTTTCTTTGAAGATTGTGTGCCTTCTTTTGCTGTCTTCATCCGGGTGACTTGTTTGTCTTTCCGGTATTTGTGTTGGGTTAAGAAATCTTGTATTGTGTCTACCTACAAAATAGTTTTGTTTTCGTTTCGGAGAGGATCGCTATTTGCGATATTTGTGATGAAGCACTGGTTGAAGCGCTGGGGTTTTGTGTGTTTGTTGTTTTACAGGGAGAGAAGCTCTAAAGTTTTACAAGAAAAACAAGCAATGATGAAATTATTTCTGAAGATCCTTCCAAAATACTTCACAAAACTGTTGCGCTTGTTGATTGACATACATAGAATGTGGATGCGTTTTGTGTGTTTGATTACTTTACTGTAAAGATAGGGTAAGCGAAGTATAAATTTCCAACGACTTTTCTTTAAAAAGGAGGTTTCATGGTATTATATGGCAGATTTGTTGACTTTTGGGGATCAGTAATGCAATGTGTGTTTGTAGTGTAGCAGTTCAAGCATAGGTCTAAACATCTGCACATGCTGTGCTCTGTTGGAAGCACATACTACTACACACAGTCCAGCACCTTGGGGGCCTACTTCCCTGTGTTTGTCATCATACCAGTGGGGACATTGTGTTTGAGGGCCTTCGTTAGTAACCAGAGGCGAAAATGAAAGAGAAACTTTTGTAGTGTTTTATTTATCAATTTAAAAACACTCCTTGGTGAAAAAAATGAGGTTGTTGCAAATATCACACAGATTTGGACTTCCACAAAACATGAAGTCGAAGTGTGCGTTTATGTTGAACCCAGCGTGGCCCACAGCCTAACAGTCTGGAAGCACTTTAACATATCAGAGGGAGAAAAAAAAACAAATTAACTGTTAACCCAATCATTCCCAATATGTTGAAAATATTCTCTCAAAATATTGATGTGATCTCAGCTGATGCAGTATTACAGTAACTGAGCTTTTTTATTAGTCTGGTGTGAAGCTTGCGTGCACTTTTCCGACAAAATTAAATGGCTTACAAATGTGAAGTCATCAGTGACTATTATTCAGGCTGGAAATTGCGGACTTGTGATTAATTTAACAACAAGATGGCCACTCCCTTTTAAAGGCAAGGGCATAGATCGGAAAATACTCCAAATAGTAATGATCGTAAAAAACTTACTTGGTGAGAAGCACTGCAGCTGTCAATAGTATTAACTATTTTGAGAAAGGATTCCCTTCGAAGTAATATGGTTTGGAAAATTTTCACCCCATGCATGAATTGTTTTGGGGATTTCTGAGCGTTGGTGTCCATTCGTGAATGCTGCGGCCAGAGATGCGGTTGGTACCCCACTGTCACCTCGCTATTCGTGGATGGATTCAATGTTCTTGTGAAAATACAGTGACAGTTTTTCCTGTTTTCTCACAGCTAGACATTGTATGCAGCTGAAACTTTCACATGTGACTTTAATATATCTTTCTTTATAATTTGACCTATAAATCCGGACTGCTTGTACATACGTTGACCAAAAACATTTTATGACCCTCCTTTAAATTGTAAGTGCCTGCACATCATGCCAAATGTAGGCCCCCATATCATATTTCATTTAACTGTTCATGCTTTCATATGGGTGGAAGGTAGCAAAGTAGAAGTAATTTATATCAATAATTATGACCACAATGGTTTATTGATGACTATAACAGATATTAACCTTGACTGTGGTCTAATGGATTGTGATGTAGAGGGCCATTTATTTTGTCATTTATTATGCACAGCAAAGCCAGAATACTTGAATGTGTTGGAACAGGTCTACATGTGTTGAATTAGCAATTATTATGCAGGGTAATTTGTCTGTGGTAAAATGTACACATAAAAGCAACCAATTACCATTAATCCAGAGTAATCAATCATCAGTAATCTAGAGTGATCAATTACGAGTAATCTAGAGTAATCAATTATCAGTAATCCAGATCCAGAGTAATCAATTATCAGTAATCCAGAGTAATTAATTAGTCAGCAATCAATTTTTAGTAATCTTGAGAGATTTTTCTTCAAATATTTTTTATAGCAGAGGTGAAAAAAGTATTGTTACAAAAGATTGCCGTTTTGATACACTTCAAAGTCCAACTCAATTCAATTCAATATTACATTTATTTCCATCCAGAACAGTACAAAACAGAATGCAAAAGACAACATAGTGGAGGCACTACCCTAATTAGCCAAGGCTTGTGGTGGAGTTCCTTTGGGAGAGAAAACAAAAGAATATTTGGTAGTTCGTCTTTTTTTCAGGAGGCTTTTACAGTTAGTTTGTATGACTCAATAGCAATCAGTGTTGTTCACCGGACTCTGGAAAGTACTGAGTGTGCACTTGTCAGTGTAAGGTTAAAGCACATAATATTCTTTATCCTCGACAAAAATTTAACATCTTTTCAAAACAATCTGGGTTTTTTTTCCAATCCTGAAGCTCTTCACCTTTGCCATAGAGGCACTGTGAACGATGGAGATAGGTTGCCCTGGATATTTCTGAACCGCAAGTTTAGATAGGAGTGAAGTTGTGATGTTTTCTCAGCCTGGTTGCCGATGGAAGGTTGGACTCCCCCCTAGAAATAACATCCTCTGACTATTAAGCCATTAATCTGCTTCTCATTCCATGCATACTTGCCTTGCATGAACAGTGAACTAGGAATATTCAATATTAGACTGGATGCTACAACGAGTATCAGGAGCATATGAGACAAAAGGCATTTTCAATCTGCTCTATGTAAAGGAAAATGCAGGCCTGGAATGTCTTTCATGGCAAGAGAAGGCCATTAATGAGAAAATAAGTAGATGGGAAAATCTGAGAGGAAGGGAAGGGAATTACCTCTGGTCTCTGAAATTTCAACCCGGAAATGTGCCATCAAACTGTCCTTATTATTATGTATGGGGGCCGTTTGAAATGTTCACGGTCATACTAAGAGTATGACAAGGAGGAAGGGGGTTGGAGACCATGTGTGGCTTCAAAACGTGTGTAAAAGTTTGATATTTAAATAATGTTATAAATACAATTTCATTTTCAAATAATTTGGTAAAGTCAAGGTGGAAATGAATTTTAAACTTAGGACGAGGAAGCTTAATTTTTTTTTTTTTAGAAACCCTGTTTGCCAATCGCACCCGAAATTCTTGCGACCATTGCATAGGTTTAATGATAACAGTTCGGCAAAAATCCTAATTGTTTACAAGTAACCAGAAATGGAGTTCCAGTCTTATTTTCAGGTTTTCTTTGTTGATTTGTTAAATTTGTTTCAATGTGTTTCATGGCAAAAGTAAACTTTCCCATCAATACGATGTCATTTTTGTAGCCATAAACTATGTTAAATTAAGTTTATTTGAAGAAACAGAATCGCGTGGGACACATAAAACTTGGTCCTGGAAGTTTGAATACTCCTGAGACTTGCACAGTCTATTACAGATGCCAACACAAACATTTTTTGCTATTGTTAACACCACCGGTCTTCAAAGGGAGACTGGTTTCCCAATGTTTATTCAAAAAAAAAAACCATTTTAGTTTGAAGAGGCTACATGTTTTAATTGTGCTGTTAGTGTTTTAAATGCACCACTTGGAAAGGGTACTAAATCAAGTCTATTATTTCTCTAAACACTCAGAACAGACTTGGTACAGGAGTCTTTGGAAGTTAAAAACCCTGATACAGAAACTGTGTTGACCTAAAGCTTCCATTGAAAGTCAACTTAAAAGAAAACACAAACATACAAAACAGAAAAAAAAATACTGATGAGAATAGTACACACAAAAAAGGCCGTTACAGGGCTTTGTGTTTGACCTTCTGGACCTGTGAACAGAGAAGACCTGTCATTCCTTTTGTCAATTGTGTTGAGTTGATATTGATGAGATTGAAAAATGGCTTCTTTGAAATCTGTTGTTGTTTGGCTGTTGAGGTAATACTTACTGAAATGGATGACAGCCACTGTGTGTATGAATATGGTTGTGTATTCATTGCACATGTGATATCTGCCTCGGAAATAACATTTCATAATAACATAAGAGTTCAAATTCAGTTGCTGACACTAGAAAGCAAATGTTACTTTTAAAAAATGTAAGATTTGATCAGAAAGAAGAAAGAAACAAAACAAAAAAACAAAAACACATTTATTTTCCCCCCAAAATAGTTTGTTAGCATAATGATAATACTAGTAATATTTACAGCATTTATAAAGACCTGATCTATCTAGTGTAGAAGACCCTTTTCCGAGGCGCGGCACATGAAATACATAACAATCACTATAGAGAAATACGTCTATACAATACAAAAATACAGATCATAAAGTGAACAAATCAATACACATTAAGGGACATGTAGGCAGCGATGCCCGTCGGACACCCCCCCCCCTCCTTTGGCTTTTGGCGGAGGACAACCGGCAATTGTGGGGGTTGAGTTGCTCGGTTACTAAATTGTATACCGATAGCTATATGCCAAGTTAAACAAGTAGGTCTTAAGCAAGTTTTTGAATAGGTTAACATTAGGGCTAGATAACTATGAGGTAGGAGTAGGTATAACGCCAGTGTGTTAATCCAGAGGCTGCAGGTTCATATCCCTCTCCTGTCTATTTGTCTTTGTTCACCCAAAAGTTGAATTCAAATTTACCCAGTCAGTTTCTGTTGTGGTTTATTACTCGATAATTACGCAGTCATTACTACTTATCTTGAAATGGAAGAGTGTATAGGAGAGAGTGAAGTGTTTCTCGTTTCACTTAATCCCCGTTGGTTGTACGAGTCTGTCTACTCAGCAAGCAAGTACACCCTACAGAAAGTACGCACTGTGTCTGGAAGCTGGTCAGACATTAAGCCATTAAAGTTAATGTTTTATGGCACTCAGTATGTAGGTGTTTCCATTCACACACAAGGTGGTATGGGCTTTTTTTTCTTTCTCAAACGTCCGAACCTTGCTCAGCCGAGCATAGAGCTCTGTGATCAGAGCACTGCACACATTATGCATTTAGAACGCTCAGAATGAACTTAATAATGCTAACTTACTTATAATGGTCCATGCCAGCATCTTGAATATTAAGAAGTTAAAGTAGTGATGTGTTTGTCTCATTGATCATGCACGCTGGATTTTAGTCAATTCATCCAAGAATCCCAAGGTGGCTTCAGTCTGAATCCACACTTTAGGAGAAATGACAGCTATGGGGAAATGTTTCATCATGTGCTAGATGCTAAGCTGTGTGTGGGTAGTATGACTGAGAATTTAATCTGTTGTCAGTTTGTCTGACCATTGAGCAAAGACCAGACTGTCTTTGAGACATATTCTGTTAGGAGAGATTGGGATACTTGATGATGAGTCTGAACTTGTTACTTGGGGGTGTGTTTTTTAATCTCTCCCCAGAACTAAGTAGCACAATTGTACATAGTGATAATTTTTTGCAAAGAGTCATATGTTTCCGACTGTTGACTTGAGTATTTCCGCTATAAAGACCCCTGCTTTTAATCTATGGGGTGTCATGGTCGAGCGTTCTAGGGGGGTGGACTCAAGCCCTGTAATTAATGCTCAGAGTCCTAGGCTTCTCAACTAGAATTAATGGATAAAATCAAATGTTGGTTCGAATCCTGGCCTGGTCAGTGGCGGCACTTGTCTCATTGAGCAAGACACTTTATTATAATCACTTCTCTCCACCCAAGAGTACAAATGGGTATTGGCTAGAGCTGGGGAGTAACCTGCCTGCCATGGACTGGCATCATGTCCACGGGGAATTCTCAGTCGTTTAATGCCAAGGAAACTGTGTAGAAAAACTGGCCTGATGAGCTATACTATTGGCTTTGGACAGACTTTACTTTTTACAATTTTAATCTACACATTAACTGTAACTACCCTGTGTGATATTTTTGGGAACCTTCCTCACTCTTGACAAAATCCAACACCATTATGGTAACTCAATACCCAAACTGTTGGACTCTGGTTTATGGTGTTGTGCCTGATCCCTCGGAAGCGTGATCATTTAACTAGTGGAGCCCTCAGTCTGACAGAGTCAAACAAAATGTGCAGTTGGATTTTGATGGGTTGGGGATTGTAAGGGTTGCAATTTCCTCTACAGAGCTGACAAATCTCCCTTATTCTGCAGAAAGTTCCCTGAAAGTAAACCAATCTTTCCATGTTTTGATGAACACATTTGAAAGTCTCCCTGATTATGGAAATTTTTTCCGTATTATGTTGAATGTAATTCTAAATATCTCCCTGCTTGTTGTACAAAGTCTCTCTGATTGCAAGATGCAAACGTTGCTAGCTCTGCCTTTACTCAAAACAGGAGGCAGAGAACTACAACTCTAATCATTAACAAAATGACATCAGTGAAAGGTGATACATGGAAAGAGTTGATGTTTATTCCCAGAGCAGCGCAATTCCTAGACATGGAGACTTTATACTGATCTGTCTGTTCTCTTTGATTCTTCAGGATCTCCAGGCAGAGATTGAGGCCCATCACAGTGTCTTCTCATCCCTGAACGATGCAGGGACCACACAGCTCAAGGAGGAAGAGTCCAAGGAGGAAGCCGAGGTGCTACAACACCGTCTTGAAGACATGAACAGAAGATGGAATAAACTCCAAGGGAAATCATCTGATATCAGGTAAGAGCCAGGTCGTGTAAATAAGCCATTTGCGAGTTAGAAATGAATGAAGTCTGGTTACAGTGCCTCGTTCGGGCATATATGTGACGGCTCAATTGGAATTCCTCAGACTACATCCAGTGTTGCTTTGTCACATGGTTCGGGGCAAGCTGCAGCATTGCATCCTCCAGATGAGCAGCGACTGGTATTCCTTGTGCCACTCAGCTCATTCAGATTTGTGTATTGTAATAATAATAATAATAATAATGATAACACAGCATTTGTAGTGTTTAACATTCGAAGGCGCCAGAAACATCTTGAGAAATGTGAATAACATGAAAGCATGATAACCTCCCTGAAGTGTATGAAGCGAAGAGGTGTCTGAAACGTTGAGAGGGTCAGTGAATTTTTGACAGAAAAATCTGTGTTAATCTCTTCATTATTAAGGAACTAATAATAGAGGGCTTAAATGAAGCAGACAAAATTCTTAATTGTTTACAAGTAACCAGAAATGGAGATCAAGTCTTATTCTCCGGTTTTCTTCCTTGATTAGTTCAATTTATTTTACTTTCATTTATGTATTGGCTAAATTTTTCTTTCCCAACAATACAATTTTTTTTAGCAATAAACTATGTTAAACTTAAATATTTGAAGAAACAGAATCGTGCACAAGTAAAAACTTGGGGAAGTTGGAATACGCGACAGTCTATAGTCTTGCACAGTCCATAGTGATAAAGCAAGTCCTTCAGAAGTGAAATGAAAAATAATAAATTTACCCACAGAGTGTCAGTCCTCACAATAATTCATCAGCACTTAAATGTGATTTGGGAAAAACAGGTAACTTAGCTGACATGTTGCATCCTGATATTAGGAGAGTCAAGATTAAGTGAAAGCAGATGGCGTTCATTCCCATCCAAGTCCTGGCAGTCAGCCAGGAATAAACTTTCCCTATTTTCAGAGTGATCAATTTATGTCATGCCTGTCTTTCAGGGTATTTGAGGTCATGATTTTTTTCATATAGAAAGGTTTGAATTTGAGCCAGTAGTTTAGAAACATGTTTATTAGTGTAGAAAGTTGACCTTGCAGTTATCTTTTAACTGACAGGCAGTGCTAATGATCTTGGTCTTCAGATTTCTTTTTTTTAAAGTCCTTGTCTTAATCTCAATGACCTGTGACCCCCGTCTCAGTTATCAAAGGTCTCAAAATGGTCTTGTATTAGGTGTGCTTACAACCATCGCGCAATCATTACTTTCACCACAGTTTTAAAACTTGAGGGTGTTGAGGTAATAATGATAATAATGATTTGGAAAAATTGACTGGAGCGGGACTTGAACCAAGGACCTCAGGTTTAATATTCTGGCACTCTACCAACTGAGCTATCCAGTCTTAAGTTGGCGGTGTTTCTATTAGTCAATATCTTTGTTCGGGGGGTAATAATAATAGTAACCAGGTCATGATCCTCTGGGACTTTAACATTCAGACTGATCATGTTATAGAACATAGGCGTCCGGATGTTGTAGTCTGAGATAAGACGAAGAAGATGTGTCATCTCATTGACATAGCTGTGCCAGGTGATATTCATAAGAGTAGCTTCGAAGGAGGTAGAATAGATCCAAAAGTACCAAGACCAGGGAACTTTGTAAGATTTGGCTGGTGAAAGTGAAAGTAGTTCCTTTGGTGGTTGGAGCACTTGGCGATATTCCCAAAGCACTGGAGACACAACTAGATGAAATAGGGACAAATGTGAGGGTAGATCTGTTACAGAAGGCGGCGCTTTTGGTAACAGCGAGGATTCTGAGACAGACCCTTGAGATTTGAGGCTACTTACTCAAGGAGTTACTGGCACAAAGGAAAATGCTGTCTTTCTTTCGCATGCTGTGATAAAATGAAATAATAGCAGGCATTTATAGAGTGTTCTTACACTGGATACCACAGCGCTTTGCAAGAAATACTACATTAAAAGCGAAGCAAATAGAACCAATAGCCAGTCATAGGTAAAGACGACCCATTCAGACAAAGCTTTACCAAGATTTTGTCATAATGCTGATACTTGGTAGGACAACTGTTGATAAGAGTTCCGTTTCCAATTACACAGGCGCCGACTTGAGGCCAATGCAGAGGAGTGGAGTACATTACTGAAAGCCTTCCAAGATCTGCTAGAATGGATCCGCATCAAGGATGAGGAACTCTCCTCCAAGATGCCCATAGGAGGAGACTACAACACTGTGCAAACGCAGAATGAAGACCACAAGGTACCAGACCCTGCTTGTCATTGAAGAAAAGATTCAGATGGGAAGGGGTAGGGGTATCAGCTATGGAAGGCAAACCATTGATGAGAAGCTGATTTCATAATGACTGAATCAGCATCTGCTCAGAGAAATATCTCAGAATTAATATAAGACAACAACGTTCTTCTCAAACTAAAAACAAGGAATGTTTAACCATCACATACACCTGCGTTTGAAATGAGTCACATCTTTTGCTACAAAACTTAGACTTTCAACATTTAATCTTATACTGTCATACTGAAATTTGAATGCATGTACATTTGTGCCTTTCAAAATGATGGCAAACATACCCTGATAGAGTACAGACTTAAGTATAAATGCTCAATATTGATTTGATTTGAGTTGATTTGTTGTTTTATTCCAAAAGGAACATACCCCATTACCCTGGGGAAGGGTTAAAACAATATGTAAAATTCTACATAATAGTATGTAAAACAATGAACATATCACTGTTCATCAGACAAACTTGAAAACCAATCCTCAAACTTTCTCAACTCCTTAGGGAGCTAGTAACCCAAAGCTGCTTCTGTTAGCCCTAAGCGGTTACTCAAACACGTTACTATCTAAGCCCTCACAGGTTCCCATTTATACACCTGGGTTAAAGAGAAGCAAGTTATGGTTAAGTGCCATGCTCAAGGGCCAAAGTGTCATGACCAGGATTCGAACCCACACTTTGATGACTCAGCCACCAGAACTCGAGTCCGAAGCGGTAGACAGCTCGGCCACCAAGTAATAACCCAACAGGCTTAAAGTTTTAAAGCTGAAATTTTGAAACAACTGCAATTTGTTCCCTTCATTTTCTCAAGTATTTGCTGAATACTCTTTTTTTCAGATCTTCAAGAGCCTCCTAGATGAGAAGAGGCCAACCATCGAGAGGAACATTCAGATGGGTCGTCTGTACCTGACGGAGCATGGAGCAGCAGACAGCAGCAGCAGCGACGCAGCCACCCTGAGCTCCAGGGGGAGTGACTCCAGCAGCATGGACAACGACCCCGCCTCTACGGCCGAAGACCAGGCTCGCCAGATTGTCCAGAATCTCAGACAGAGTGTGGCCACCCTGCAGGAGAAGTGGGTGCAGCTGAGTGGCCGGTCAGACCAGTGGCAGAAGAGAGTGGAGGACGTCCTCGCTGTGAGTTTGATGTTACTTCTTCTCGTTGGCTATAAGTGTAAAATAACAGCAATCCACAAAGTGATGGGCACGGCATACACATGCTAAGAGACTCAAAAATCTCATCTTTCTGCCATGGAAATTTATATAAAGTAATGAACCACAAGGGGAACTGACTGGGTAAATTTTAAATAATTTGGGGTTGAACAAAGGTGAATCGACTAGAATGGGGTTTGAACCTGGTACTGCCGGATCAATGTGCCAGTGCCCTATTTCCTGAGCTATCCAGCCATATCTCAGTTGGTAGAGCACTGGCACATTAATCTGGAGGTTGCCGGTTTAATTCCTGATCCAGTAATTTTTTTCTTTGGTCACCCAAAATTAAGGTAAAATTAGCTCTAGCTTTAATTTTCTGTGAACAACTGGAGAAACTAAAACAAACAAGGTTCCACTCCATCATGATAAATTAACAAAATCTGTTCTATACATTTTAAATGGCATAAAAGATTGCAGTGGATTAAACAAAAATCTAAACAGTTAACAAATATGAAGAACGAAAGCAATCATTCAGAAATTGATACAAATTTTTAGTTCAATTTGGGTATTTGTTATCATTTCTTTCTTAGAAGATGCTTGGTTTCCATCAAGCTATGGATGAGCTCAACGCAAAACTTCATGAAGCAGAATCCTTGAAGTCAAGATGGCGGTTGGTCGGGGACATCATTATTGATAGCCTTCCACAACATATTGAAGAAGTCAAGGTAATACATCCGTTTAGTTAAAAACGGATTGGGGGGGGAGCACCAAGTATACAGTATTAGGCCGTGTCCGAAACGGCGACTTCGGCTACAGCTACGGCTAGATCGCGCGCGTCTGCCTATTCTTCAACACTGGCAGACGCGCTGATCTAGCTCTAGCTGTAGCCGAAGTTGCCGTTTCGGACACGGCCTTAATCACACAAAGAGCAAGGTCTAGTGCTCAGCATGGTTAACTAAAGGTTGACTATTTTAACTGGAACCCAGGCTGGTCGACCATTGGTTGGCTACTGTGGTTGACCACTTGGAACCAGCCTCAGGACCATGGTTTCTTCCCTGGTCCCGGGAGCCTTGCTTTATGCTAACCTATGTATAAGGGAACCAGTGACACTATAAGGAAATGGCAGGAGGCAATGGAAGTGGAATACTGTACTAATGGTTTACTAGAAGTGAATACTTCACAGTGCATATGCGTTGCTAGTCAGTGGTCAACCACAGGTGGGCTAAATGTGCACACTTGGACTTGCTCATAGATGTAGGGTAAAGCCCCAAATAACAGTTTCCAACTCTAATTACATCCTCCAGCGTTTCCAAGAGAGAATAGCCCCAGTCCAGCGAGACGTAGACCACCTGTCTCAGCTCGCTGCCCAGTTCTCCCCGATCAACGTGACGCTAAGCACAGTCAACCAGAGCCGTCTAGAGGATCTGTACAAGCGCTGGAAGCTACTGCAGATATCAGTGGAGGAGCGTAGCAAGCTGCTCAATGAAGCACTGCGAGACTTTGGGCCGCAGTCACAACATTTCTTGAGAGGTATATTTCTTAAGTTCCTTTTTTTCCTGTTTATCTTAAACTGTATTCCATATGATTTACTGTAGTGTGCTAGAGTAAATGTAAGTGCCAAACCACAGTAGATAAACAAGAAGTGAGTGTCTTTCCTTGTACTCTCACTACTATTGATATAAAGCCTACAGGCCCAGCTTATTTCCACTGGTTGTCTGCATTCAAAGCACATTGGTTTCAGTACATTGAACTGAAACAGAGAGACAATAAAATAATTTGGAATACATTCATAAAAAGACAAAGGTTCATGTATTAAAATGGCACATGTCAATTGAACATATGTTGCATGTGGTCTTTTTACAGTGTCTGTCCAACAACCGTGGGAGAGGGCAGTTGCCGGCAACAAGGTCCCCTACTTCATCAAGTAAGTTATCATCACAAGTTTTGTAACTTTTTTTTAATTGAGGGTGAATTCCTTTTTTATTTAGTTTTACCCATACACCAATGTGTTTTAAGCACTTAAGCACTGTAAATACAGTACTTTCCCAGAGTCCTGTGAGAAAAAAAAATCCACAGGCAAATTACTCGGGTGGACTTCGAACACGCAACCTTTGCCATTCTAGAGCAGATGTCTCACCGCTAGATTTTTCACACAGGACTTTTATTCCTGATGCAAGTTTAACGTCTAGTAGAGGTGATTTCTATCGTCATATTTTTGCGAAATTTCACAAACTCTTAAACTTGAACAAGTCGCCGTTGTTGCTTCGTTACAAGTGCATTTGATCCATTTCATATTTGAATTGTGCCTCCCTGCAGCCATGCATCTGAAACAACTCACTGGGATCACCCCAAGATGACGGAACTCTTCCAGTCTCTGTCCGAGCTCAACGCCGTCAAGTTTTCAGCCTACAGGACGGCAATGAAGCTCAGGAAACTTCAGAAAGCATTATGCTGTGAGTAGCTCTAATTATCTTTCCTCGAAAAGACAGTGCAGCATTCGTTGGTACCATTCAAGATGTATAGAGCCAGCTGTAAAATTGTTGCTCAATACAACAGTCAAGTGTTGCATACATTCTGAGGTCTTTTCTGTGTTCTGTGCACTTAAGAACAATCATATTCTTCAAAACTGTAAAAGACACTGTGTGGACATGTGTAGGTCCACATAGTGTTTCAATTCTCTACATTATGTGGACTTTTTTCGTTCTCAGGTACACACTAGGTATGTAATGCCTAAACACTAAGACCTTAAAAAAAACATCGGTCCTTTAAGCATTCATCATCTCCTCTTTGAAACTCTCACCTCATGCGAGAGACTCGCATGGTGTAACCCCATAGCACGATTCTAACTTGCGATTTTGCAATCTTTTTACAGTGGATCTCCTGAGCATGAACAGCGCAGACAGAATTTTCCAGCAGCATGACCTCCTGACCTCGTCCACAGACCGGACATTGGACGTGAATGAGATCATCATGTTCCTGACCACTGTGTTTGAGACCATAGCAGCTGACCACCCGACATTGGTCGTCGTGCCGCAGTGTGTAGATATGTGCCTCAACTGGTTGCTGAATGTCTATGACACGTATGTAGTCCTCATTTGTACATACATACATACATACGTAATATACTTATATAGTGCTTAAGCCTGGTTCATACTTCCTGCGAATGCGAATGCGATACAAACAAACGGCTCGAAAGAGTTGAGATGTGCTCAACTCCTGCGAAGCATTCGCAGCAAAAACATTAGCTTTGCATTCGCATTCGCAGGAAGTATGGAACGGGCTTCATTCACAAATCTAAGCACTTTACAAAAAACAAATTCATGTGCAAAGGCAATGTACAAAACAAAATAAATCAATAAATAAAGTTGGGGGAAGAGAATTCCAATATTCAATGGCTTTTTTTTATATGAATACCTGGTTTCATTAAAATCGTTTAGAACAATATTAAGTAAAGACAATGTTGTTCTATTAGAAATGATTTTATTCAAATGAAAAGTGATAATTTAGAGCAACTCCCAAGTAAAATAAACTCAAGAGCTGTTTAGTCGAGTGCTCCTTTTGTTGATGAGTGTTTATCTATGCCTGTGTTTTTTCTTGCAGGGCACGGAGTGGTCGCATGAGAGCGTTGTCTTTCAAATTAGCAATCATCATCCTGAGCAAGGCACATCTGGAGGACAAGTACAGATGTAAGATAAGAATCCTTGCAGCAGTTTTATGTTCTGTAGTTTTGTAGTGTTTTGTAGTTTTTTTACTGTTCTGTAGGTTTGCATTGTTCTGTAGGGTTGTGTTGCTCTGTAATTTTGTACTGTTCTGTAGTTGTGTATTGTTCTGGAGTTTTGTATTGTTTTGTAGGTTTGTATTATTCTGTAGTTTTGTATATTTCTGTAGGTTTGTATTGTTCTGTAGTTTTATGTTGTTCAGTAGTTTTGCATTGTTCTTTAGGTTTGTATTGTTCTTTAGTCTTTTTGATTTCTTGTAGTTCTATATTGTTCTGAAGTTTTGTATTCTGTAGTTTTATGTTGTGCTGTATTTTATACTTGTGACCTCTGAATTTACGTGCCAGTGCTCTACCAACTGAGCTATCTAGCTGTAATGTTGGTGGTCTCTCTATTTTGTCAACATCTCCCCGATTGTTGTACAAAATCTCCCTGATTGCAAGATGCAAATGTTGGCAGCTCTGTTTTATTTGACCCTTGTAAATTTCTTGTGTGGCCCTCCTCAGATATTGTTCGGTGTGTTGCCAACGCCAATGGTTTTGTTGACCAAAGAGGACTTGGTCTGCTACTCCATGACTGCGTCCAGATACCGAGGCAACTGGGTGAAGTCGCATCCTTTGGGGGCAGCAACATTGAACCAAGCGTGCGTAGCTGTTTTAATATGGTAAGGAACTGCTGGATTTATTTCAAGTACACGAGTTGAAGGCAGACCAGGGCCCAATTTCATGGCTCTGCTTAACGTAAGCAGATAATTCTCAGAGACAACGATGGCAGTTGCTTCCATGTTCCTTGGTGCCCCTTGAAGTGTTCCAGTACATATTGAAATGTCCATCATAGAGGTGCCGTTTACCAAGGATAAACTATGCTAATCAAAATTGCTGGATGAAATGGTTCCCGGCTGAAACCATATTAATATTAATAATAATAATACAGAGTTCTTATAAAGTGCACCTTTCCTAGACACTAGATCAAGGCCCTGAACAAAATAAAGAATCAACAATAAGCAAACTAATGAGCTCTGAACAGGTCAGTCTTCAGCAGTTTTTTTAATTTCATGATTGAGTCAGACTGACAGACTTCTGGAGGGAGTTTATTCCATAAGTGGGGACCGCTATAACCAAAGGTGGCCTGACCAACGATTTTTTTTACGGATGGTAGAAGTTAGTGTTGTTGTGTCGTGCAGTATACAGAGTCGGATGTCGCAATGATAAACTTTGAGAAGATTGTTGAGGTAGACACCATGGTTTGGGTTTTGATATTTTCTTCTTCAGAATGTTTACCAGAATTGTGTTTTCTTTCATCAGAGTGGAGGTAAACCCCACATTGAGCCATCTCAGTTCCTAGCCTGGATGAAGCTGGAGCCGCAGTCCATGGTTTGGATGCCTGTGCTACATCGCATGGCGGCAGGTGAAACGGCCAAGCACCAGGCTAAGTGTAATGTGTGTAAAGAGTTCCCCATCATTGGGCTGAGGTATCGCTGTCTCAAGTGCTTCAACTTTGACATGTGCCAGGTAGGTCTGGGATCTGCGCCTCTCTTGAAATCGCTTTGTTATACCCTCCATGCTGCAACAAAGCGGCTATACAAAACGGAGCTCCCACAAATGATGTAACAGGGCTTTTGCGAATCAATTCATAAAATATAAATAAGCATGTTCAAAAAGATATTAGTCTGACTTGTTTAATCTTATCAACCATATTGCTCATAAAAAATCTGTACTTGTTTTCTTTTCTTGCAGAATTGTTTCTTCTCAGGTCGTGTTGCTAAGAATCACAAACACTCCCACCCCATGCAAGAATACTGCACAACAGTAAGTCCAAATAATAGAGTGCAACTTTTAAGCCAGTCAGCTGGGTCCAATCTTATGGCTCTGCTTACCACCAAATTCTGTGCTTGGGATCACCATTCTCTGCTTACTGTACGAGCTGTGTAAACGAAGAATGCCTAGTACCTTGGCACACACACAAGCAAAAATTCTCTGCTAACCTGTGAAATGTACTTGACATAAGTGGGGAATTCCCTGCTCCCATCAGCGCCTATTCTTTGTTTACGGTAACCAGAGCCATGAAATTGGGCTCAGATCTGATATCCTCTTTTATTTCAGGATTAATAGTGCTTAAAAAAAAAAAAATTATAATGTGCTTGACCATTTCCTGTTAAACCCCTGTGGGACATAAGACAGCAATTAACTGACGCCACTGAGCTCTGTCTTGTACATTGGCTTTTGCCTCCCCCATGTAATTCCCATCTCTACCAGCTCAGTTATCACTGTCAGCCTTTGACCGACCTCTCTCCCATATAGAGTTGCTTTGATCTGTTTAGAATGAAAACGGTTATTCCAGGCACATTATTGACACTTTTGATAATTGACTTTTCTTCTGTTTCAGACTACCTCAGGAGAGGACGTGAGGGACTTTGCCAAAGTTGTGAGGAACAAATTCAAATCCAAAAGATATTACCAGAAGCATCCAAGAGTTGGCTACTTGCCTGTTCAGTCAGTACTAGAGGGAGATGATCTGGAATCGTAAGTTCATTCAGCCAGACCCCTCAGAATGTTCCACACATCTGTTTGTCCAAGAAATGTGGATATGATACAAGCAGAATGATTTCTTACAAGTATGCACCATGTGTTTGTGAATTTTTACAGTCCACAAGGATTATATCGGACAGTTTAGTCTCAAAGAAGTGATTGTAACTCTTGGCAATTTTGATTTAGCTTTATTACATTTACGAAAACTCATTAAAAAGTATAAAATCATTCAAAATCAAATAAGAGGTCTGCTCCAGAGCTGCCAACTCTTCCTGATTCTGCAGAAAGTTCCCTGAAAATAAACCAATCTTTCCATGATCGGATGAATATTTTTGAAAATCTCCCTGATTGTGGAAACTTTCCCCATTGTGTTGAGTTCTAAATATCTCTCAGAATGCTGTACAAAATCTCCCTGATTGCAAGATGCGAAGGTTGGCAGCTCTACCGCTGGTTAATGTCATATTTTTATGAAATGTTTCTTGAAAATGGGAGAATTATACCAAGTGCTCCCCAACAAAGAGACAAATTGGCAGCGTCCCTTATACACGAATGGTGTCACTGCATGACAAAAATAATCACGATTGTTGCCAACAGTAGTAGTCTGTACACGTATTCATTGCATGGAATGCTTAGAGAATCATGTTTCCATTTCTTTCTCCACTTATTCCTTTCGTTGTTTGTACAGACCTGTGACATCACCACAGCAGATGGCCAATCAGGACATGCATACCAGATTAGAGCTGTATGCTAGCAGGTGAATAATAGAGCCAACCCGATTGGTTGATTGCATTTTTGTTTTCATTTTGAATAAAGTCATAGGAGAATCAGTCAGTTTTTCTGGGTTGAAAACAGCATAAAAACTCTGATTAATGGAGATATAAAAAAATAATAATAATAATTCACTCAGCTTGTATAAATCAGGCCAAATTTTTGCTCAGAATTTTGTGGCAAATACAGATTTAAAAGAAGCTTTGTGCATTGTGAACGTCAGGTTCTGAATCAAAGTTCGCTTATCACTATGCACATTGCTCTGTAAGTTGCTGGGACTTGAAGCAAATTTAGTGCGTAACTGAAAATCTTCAAAGGAAACTTTTACACGGATGCTGATTTTTCAACGCATGAAACTGCATTGAAAACGTGTGAGCGTAACAATGATGCATTGTATCAATCTAGCAAATATGTAGCTATTAACCCATTATATTTATTGCTATATTCTGTTTTATTAATTTGTGCTTGTTTTAAATAAAAACACAAATTGGCTGCAAAGGCAATTTTGCAATTTTCCCTCTATGAGGGAAATTTGTTACTTCTTTGTGGAACAGTTTTAGGGGCAACAAGACAGTGACCAGGGGCCTAATTTCAAAGAGCTGCTTGTGCAGAAAATATTGCTTAACAATTTTCTGGTGAGCAAAAATAAACAGGATCCCAATCACATGTGGTACATTGACATGCTATTTTGACTGGTAATCAAATTCTAGTAAGCAAAGTTTTGTTATGCTTGGTTGGGTAACTTTTTGGGCCTAAGCAGCTTTATGAAATTGGGCCCTTGGCCTGTTTTCATAAAGCTGCTTAAGAAGAAAAAGTAGCTAAGCACAAAACAATTTTAGCTAACCAGAAGAAGGTTACCAGCCCAAGATACCATATCACTTGTACCGTCTTTGACTGGTTTCCTATTTTTGTTTTGCTTAGTAGAAAACTGTGAAGAAAAATGTTCTGCTTAAGCAGCTCTATGAAATTGGGCCTGGGAGTACACCGCCATTGCCTCATGCCCAGGGCCCAATTTCATAGAGCTGCTTAAGCAGAAAATAATGCTTAACAATTTCCTGCTAAGCAGAAATGAGCAGGATACCAGTCACAATTTGTACACGTGACATGGTAGTTTGGCTGGTAACCTTATTTTGGTAAGCAAAATTTTATAGTGCTTAGCAAATTTTTGTGCTTAAGCAGCTCTATGAAATTGGGCCCAGGTTTTTGTAGGTTTCAATATTGATTCCAGAATTGTGTTTTCTTTGTGCTTGTCCAGGTTAGCTGAAGTTGAACAGCATGGCTCCTTCCTCACACCTTCCCCTGACCTGTAAGTATGGCTACTATCCATAATGACCTAGGGGATCCAAAATAGGAAATGTTTTGTAGTCTTTTAGTTGTGGCTGTAGTTATCTAAACCATAATGAAAGGCTGAGCTACCGCTTCAGACACAAGCATGCAAACATTCTGTCAGGTTTCCTTTATTGGGGGGCATGGGTGACTCGTGCAATAAGCGCTTGCCCCTCACCACTGTGGCCCTGGTTCGATTCTCGGCTAAAGCTGTATGTGAATGAAGTTGTGCATTGATTCACTGCTGTGCCACAAGGGTTTGCGACATGGTAGTTTGGCTGATAACCTTATTCTGGTAAACATAATTTTGTTGTGCTTAGCTACTTTTGGTGCTTAAGCAGATCTATGAATTTTGGCCCAGTTAATCATTAAAGTGCTACAATTCAATTTCCTTGTACTATATCAACGTCATTTGATCTTCCCGCAGTGATGATGAGCACCATCTGATCGCACAGTACTGCCAAAGCTTAGGAGGGGATGTGTCTTCTGTGGTAAGTATCTGAGTACATAACGTTAGCTAGATCAAAATGTCGTCATGCTCCATTCTGTGTTGTCATTCTGCAAGAACCTGATGTCATTCTCCACCCCTTAGTTGGCCTGGAATCTCTGTGCCACCTGTACAATAAGGGGGAAATCTTTATTTCATTCTTAATTACTCTGATTCCTATGATAAGGTGTTTGCAAGGTTTAAAGCATGTGTGTGGTTTCTCTGGATTTTTCTTGAATTCGGGATTTACTCAAAAACTCCTTTAGCGTTTTAAGTTTTCTCGAAAGATGTAACGCAATGACTAAAGGGAGAAAGAAATAGTCCACATTGTGTCCAAACCTGTAGTTTTGTTTTTCTGGTGCTGCACAGAGTCTGTAAGCCTCCTGACTTGTAAAGACTCTGGGAGGTTTTGGGTCTAAAATAAGGAGGGAAACCCAGTTCTGCAAGCCATTTTTCTAGGAATTTTCACCCTTGTCACATCTCATCCCCTAGTGTCAAGCTAACACTGAAATGTCCTGTAAAATTTCATATCATACTGACATCCACATTTTGTGTGTTGTTTATTTGCAGCCTCGTAGCCCTGCACAGATTGTGGTCGCTATTGACTCTGATCAAAGGAGCGAACTAGAGAACCAAATTCTCATCTTGGAGGAAGAGAACAGGTAAGCGGAGAGTCTGTTTGAAAGCATGGAGCAGAATTCTTGCCTATAGATAGTTCCCACTTAACATCACACCTTGTAAAGTTGATCATCTTTACAGACAAATGAATTGTTTGAACATGCATTATGCGTAAAAAACCACGTGCAGTTTTATCAGATTCCTTCCATGAAAGATTTGGTGTTGTTCTAGCCGAGTCTGACATTTCAGAAGTGTACTTAGCTTTGAAATCTGAAAATGTGTTTGAGATGCTTACCAATACAGTGCATTTGTTTAGTTCTGTGGATTAGCTGACTACAGAAGTTGTTCAGAGAGTATCGTATCGCGTTCGTTTTCGCAGGACTCTTCTGGCAGAGCTTGACCGGTTGAGAGCCCTCCGTCAAGACGACACCACCAGGGCCGAGGTGAGCTCCGAGGACGACTACCGCCACTCGCCAGGTCGCGACACGGAGCTGGTGGCAGAGGCTAAACTCCTCAGGCAGCACAAGGGACGCCTGGAGGCCAGGATGCAGATCCTGGAGGACCATAACAGGCAGCTGGAGGCTCAGCTGCAACGTCTCAGGCAACTCCTGGAACAGGTAAAAAATTTCCCGCAAGTCAAGGTTCAAATAGCAAAGGCATACTTTACATTCAACTACCGTTGCGTTTCGTGGCTGTGAAGTCAAGCGCAC
>CM021535.1:6826212-6840955 GCA_010994315.2 Pisaster ochraceus
ATGTATCTATCTACCACTCCTGGCATTGCCCACGGAGAGAGCATCCTCGACGCCTACTCTGAAATCCACCACTGTAACATTAAAGAAGTTGCATCATGGGTTTTGATCAAATCATGTAAAAATACAAACAAATGGACATCATTTCTGCGAGTTTTCTCTGACCATCTTGCGATTTTAGACCACTGTTACAGCAATACCAATCATGTTCCCAATGTCTCTAATAGAATAACCTAATCAATTTCTCTGCTTGCTCTTTGATACTACACTTTAAGGGGGGGGAGTTAAATGTACATGTAAGATACCATTTTAGGCTGTGAAAGTACATGTAAACAAATTTTCAAATACGGTAGACAGCCTATGATTGGCTGTGCATGATACCTAACTATTGACGACTTTAAGTTCTTATCGGAGTAGTTGGTTTAAAGCAATGCACTTAAACTGATGTAGTTTCTGTGCATGCAAAGAATTCACATGGGTTGAAAAGCGTACACGTATTTCTTATGTGTCGTTAACAATTCTGGTTAAACAACTTAGGTTTTTAAGTTGATACTTCATGAACACAAACAGCGACTATTAAGTGTCTAAAACAATTGTTTAATGCAAACATGCAAACCTTAGTTGAAGGTCTGTTACTTTTTTGTTCACAGTTAACTACGTGAGTTTACAATCAATTGTCTACAATCAATCGTGAGATTTTTCCACAAATTGTTCGCAACTGTGAAAAATTTGTAAGGAGAAACGATTCTTATAGTATGAAAATTGTTGGGTGTTTTTCTACGAAGCATAATGAACTCCATCAAAGGTATGCTTACTTTTGAAGGGATTCAACGAATCTAAATGTGTTTTTACTTTCATGACGAGTTCAACTAGAAGTTCAGAGGTAATTGTGGTTAGCTACAGTTCAAAAATAGGCATTTGCAATGCGCTAGATTTAATTTGATTAGAAATTGGTATATTTTTGCTAGAAAGATCTTCTGTTAAGTCAAATTGTTGCCTTGATGGAAATGTCATTAATTTTTGTATCATATTTGGAGGCAATTATTTTGGGTTGTTTAACAAGATAGTCTTACATATTTTGCATTTAAAAGTTGTGCTAAGTACAAATCTTTTCACTTTTATTCTAACTGCTAATTTGTGTGTGTGTGTAAAACCAAGTACAGATTTAACTTGTAGCTAGATTGGGGTCCCACATAATATCAAGGGTTTGGGTGATGCCAAACTCTTCTGCTACTCAAAAACAATGTAAGGCACTCAAATCCATTTGCGTCCAATGTGCTTATGCAAGCACGCAAACGCCCAAAGTGTTTATTGCAAACACGAAAACGTCCAAAGTGTTTATTGCAAACATGCAAACCTTAGTTGAAGGTCTGTTAGGATTTTGTTCACGGTTATCTACGTGAGTTTATGAATCTTCATAGTCGAAGGAGCTATTTTACGCAAACTTTTTCAAAATTTTTGTACTATGCACAAACATACACGTTACACTGTTATGTAACTTATGTTATGAACGTCGTACATACATGTTCATACATGCAGTAGTATGATGATCAATATACCAAGATTACGTCTTGCTATTCATGTGTACATGACCATCTGGAATTCCGCAAACAACAGATTATAATTAACGTTTCAATTTATGCCTTATCACAAATTATCTCCACTTGGACTTCCACTTGAGTCGTGTTTCCTTTTGTATTACATGCCCTTACATCTTTTTGAGTAGCACATCTGTAATGTTTTCCTGGTGTGCCACTATTTGGCACCATACTCTATTTGTGGCTGTATTGATTGACGATGTGGTGGCAATCTAATGGCGGATCCCATGGAGATTCAACGCCTCTGTTGAATCTCCCCCTTTTTCAATGTTCGGGGCACTCCATGCCGGAAAGTCCTGCCTCTTCCAAATAGGCCTATACCTATTTTTGACAGTGTGGGGGGAGGTACAATCTTTTCCCATAACATGCTCACTTTTGTTTTCCTTTCAGAATGTTTTTTTTTTTCTCAGTTCATTCCATAGAACAACTGATTCCAAATGCTAGTTACGTTTTACAACTACTTGTACACGCCCATATTTTTTCTCTGGGCAATATTTGCAGCTCAGGTTTTGTTATCACAATCTGTACTGTGTATTGCAATACAACGTACAAATAACCAAGATGAAAAGTTCGTGTCGTGCACAAACATGTCCAAACATCGTGCATTAACCACTGTCTAGTAAAGCTACAGTTTGGTGTGCTACTATATCGTCACTTCAGTGCAAAAACGTTGTATCTCCTAAAATAGCATTAACGTTACAAGCCAATTTGACAGTTTCAAAACATTGTATCTCACTTAAAATAATTTGGATGTAGCCACAAAAGATATAGGCGCCAAGATACAACAGATTTTGCATGGAATATTTTCATGCGAGATATGAAGTTGTCGTGTACGGTTGAGACACGGCGTTGTTGCACTGACGAGGATATTTGACTCGTTTGTAAATTTCTGCTAAAGTGCTATGAACAGAATCATTCTAATGGTTTTCTCTAGTGGTCGTTTTGCACTCTACGATTATTTGTGGAGTTCAACTATTTGCTTCTGTCAACCTTACAACGTGCATAAGTAGTTGCATTACTGTGCCCCGTTTTTAGATTTACTAAACACCTCCTCCCCCCTTCTTTTTTATGACAGAACCTCCGGCCAATTTAACCCCCTTTGTTTTCCAGATCTTGGATCCGCCCCTTTTCAATCTGCCCCTCGGTAGCCAGGGAAACTATGGTGCCTTTTATCGACACAGGGTTTGCCAGTCCTGTCCTTATTTTGTCCATGGTAAGTTTAATTGAAGTTTTCATGAATTCATGTACTGTACACTTTACTATACATCCTCATGTGTATAGGAGTATGGTGTATGCATAACCACTAAGCTCACATGCACACCTATAAGCAGGCCCTGGGGAACTTCTACACTACAACAAAGTTGCTACACTATTTGTTGATCCATGCTCAACATAAAGAAACATATTCCTATATTTTTCATTAGAAATGAAAACATCTGCTTTGATTTGTTTCTTCCTAAGCTGCTTAATTCATAATTGATTTCCTCGTGAGACTGTGCAAGTCCTGCCCATATTAAAACCTTTTGGTCCATTTTTGTTTCCTTCACCAGTCACGCTTGCGCAACTTTGTTTTTATCGAGGGGGTTAACTGCACGCACATTTTTGTACAGTGTTTAAAAGTTTTCTCCAGCACCAAACGGAGAAAAAAAAAGCGGAAATCAACTGATCAGCTGAAAGAATGTTTGCCTGCTTCACATGTTGAAGCTATCTGTGTGGGAAGCCCAGGTTTTCAAAATGCAGGGCTCCCAACAAATTTGAAATAAGGACGAGACTTGCACGGTCTTTTGCATCACCACAGATGGGAAAATATCCCACATGAAACCTACAAATAGTTACGATTTATGTGATGGGTACACATTACATACAAGTTAGGGCCAATGGCAGTACAACGGGTATGATAAGTGGCACTCTGGAAAAAAAATCGGAAACTGTATTTGAGCAAAAGGGCTAACCTACATTCTTTAGACTTTTAAGGCTACTCTACAAACGTTTCCGGGTACAAAAAGTCGGAAATCAGTATCATGTCATTTTGTCATGAGAGCCATTTTCTTCTTGAAAATGTAAGCTTAGTACTCCTACATCTAAGCTAATACCGCTGTGAGTTCATGTTGTTCATGTTGTTCCAAGTTGTTTTCCGGGCCTATCTGTAACCACAGACTTGATCCTCTACACTTTCTAACACCGATCTCACATTTTGCTTATTAACTACAATTTCTTTTTAGCTAATATTTCCAATCATGGCATCTGATCAAAGAAATGATTCCTGCCTAAAATTGTAGAGAATTCCCCAGGACCTGCTCTAGTTTCAATGCTACACTACTCTCCCTACATGAATAAGTTCTACAGCAAAGCGATAAAAAACCGCATCTTGTTACTGTACCATAGACTTTGACTTTAAGTAGCTTCCTACATGCTCGTTATATAGGACGATCTATCCTACACTACTCATTTGAATCGCTGATTATTACCCCTCGGTATTTTGAGATCGCTGTGTTTAAGCGCTCATTGAGAAGACTAGTCCTTACTTCTTACTAGTCCTTACTAGTCCCAGGCACACTTAAAACACGGCGACCTGTATTTTGATGTGCTGTTTGCCTACTTAAAATGACCATAGAATAACTCGTCAAGCCATGAAGCTACAAATATCTCGTTATGTTTGTCGCCAGGGTCAGCATGTTTCCTATTTCTGTTTTGAAAAAGAACAACTATTGCTCGTATTATCCCTATGTTCATGTTTTTAAACTTTGATGGTGCCTGTAGGTATGGTGAATTATCAGTGTGTTTTTTTCTCGATTACCTCTCTACTAAATTCATCCATTTTCCCCTGTATCTATTGCTGCTTTCAGTATTGAGTATTTTCCTTATCTGTCAATAAAACCATTGGAAGATTTTAGAGCTTCACTGAACATGTATTTACCTCAAAAGCATCCAACTTAATTTGTTTGTTTGTTTGTTTGGAAGATCTTCCCAACGAGGGGACTTGGCAAAGCTCTCTTAAGGGGATATAATCACCAAGCTGGCAACAGCCAATCTCTCTCAGTCTCATGCAAACATTGGTTTAATGTCTATGATTATGAGTTGAACAAATGAAGAAATTGTTATGACGATGCTTATTCTAGTCATTGTGAAATCAGCAGTTAGCTTGGCTGGATTTGAACTCACAACCTTGTAATTGCAAGTCCTGCAGTCTAACCAACTGACCATGGCGACGTTATTTTTTCAGTTTAATGGACTAACAAGTATCAAATTGTTTATCCTCAGAATTGGACCCACGGATGAATTTCAAATGAGCTAGTTCTACTTTTCATCTAACTTCTTAACTCAAAAAATATCATTCACAACCTACGTGAAAACTTCTGCCCAAATGCGCAGAGTTAACAGAGAGTTAGAAGCTACATGTTTCTGATGGTGAGTCATATACAGGAAGTACTATTACTAAGTACCATCATCTACCATCTTTGATAGAGCCCAAACTACTGGCTGTACTTTTCCTATTTTCAGCATCAAATCTAATTGTTACTGACCTGGTAGCTAAACAAAAAGCACTGTCTGTCCTGTTGCTAAATTATGACAAGTGGCTAGTTGCAAATATTACTGTATGATTAAAGGCTGTATACACCATTGGTAAAGAGTCGCCATCAACATCACCTAATGCCTCTGTGTTTAGTTTGATTTTTGACAAGGAATTCTCACATTTTGCATTCAACAATGCTGTGTATCTGATTCAATTCTGTTTGAAACTGTGCTACTCCAACAAAGTCGAAATACACTGTACTTTCCATGCTGAGTTTGTGAAAGGGTGAACTTTCCTTAACTCCACTAATAGCGAAAGCCAAAATAACTTTCAAGTTTGTTTTTCCTCCAGTGGAAACAGTATAGACACGTTTATACTAAAGCTTTTGCAGTCTGCCTTTCTAATGAGTTCTTGGATTATTTCTATTTGATCAAGCAATTTGGCAGCGACAACATCAAATATGTACTGTTCAAAAACTTTGATGATCATTAAATTTTCCTTTTGCAGGCTGCCTTTTTAGTGAGTTCTTGGATTATTTCGATTATTTGTATTTGATCAAGCAATCTGGCAACGACATCAAATACTGTACTGTTCAAACACTTTGATAATCATTCATTTTTTCCTTGATTTTTCCCCAAGATACTGTTTTAGCAATGATCTTTCTCTCTTAAAGACTGTTGCAGTGTTACTTTCTGTTTTGGCAAAGACCAATGGTGTATACAGCCCTAAAATGCATGGAGCTTAGTACATGTAGATAGTCTTCAATCAAAGGATATTGACCTATCGCCATTTCTCTATGCGTCTTCATAATGACCTACCTGATCTAAGACAAAGGGACGTTCCCTAGTCTAGACCATGTGACTCATGCTTACATTTCATTTGCCCTCTTTTAAGAACTTGTTATAGACCTTATGCACATGACATCATTTGAGTAGGGCGCCCTCAGCGTTTTCCATTGTTTCATCATTGATTAACCTCTATGATGTGATGACGTTAATGCATAAGGTCCATTGCTGAGCAAGAGTTGTTTTCCCGCAAAAGAAGTTGCACAATTTGAGCTTTTCCAGTTGTGTGTCCGTTATAAACACTAAGATTCCATTGTGACAGGTTTGAGGTATGATTGCCTTTACCTGTTTTCAGTTGCCTAGACAATTTTAGGAAAAAAATCTTATATGGTGCCTTCCACCATTGTCCACTGAATGCAATGGAGCTTCTGCCTGTCACATTTGTTTTTGTGATCAGGCTTCTTGTATGAACATGTGAAGTGGAAGATCATGTCATCTTTAATTGATCTATGACTGTCTTTGCTTTTGCTTACACATGTTAATTCATGTGGCACATGCAGACAGAATGTACTGTGCCTTCACTAACACTTCCATGGATGTAGGCAAGTCGGCATACACGTTTTAATGCTCAATGTTGTGCAAGCTACTCGACAGACAACTCAGATCTGCTGACGTACATCAACATACGTCAACCTTTCACTGTGTTCAATGATCAGACGCAAATTGTTTCCCTAGGAATATGGTCAAGACGCAAATGACGATAGGTCAATACCAACCTTGTTCCAGTTGTAATCCTCCCTATGGGACTCTTCAAATGTGGTTTGCAAGTTAATTTTGTCAGGTTTTACCTCAAGTATGCATATATGGAATTTGGGAATACCTACATGAGATTCAATAATGGTAGCCCAAGTATGTCATCTATTGATAGATTGATTTGTGTTGGTATCTGCCTATTTTGTTCCCCACCCAAACAATAATGGGATACATTGGAGTTATGGTCTTATGCGCAGTGTACATACAGTCCAAATCTACACTTGCACCAGTAGTGAGGTGCCATAAGAAAGTAGATTGACCCAAGTATGAAACCTATTGATAGATTGACTAGTGTTGGGCAACAAATCAATTGTATCTGCCTATTTTGTTCTTCACCCCTAAAATAACGGGCTACATTGGAGTTATGTGCCGTGTACATACAGTCCAAATCTACACTTGCACCAGTAGTGAGGTGCCATTAGAAGGTAGATTCACTCAAGTACATGTATGTTACCTATTGATCCATTGACTAGTGTTGGGCAACAAACCAAGTGTATCTGCCTATTTTGTTCTTCACCCCTAAAATAACGGGCTACATGGGAGTTATGGGCAGTGTACATACAGTCCAAATCTATATACGTTGAGAAATTTCAACCATTATTTCTATGCAAACCACTCTAGATAATATGGGCTGTGGGAGGGAACAAGGTTGGAACAATACCAAGCAGGGTTTTTATGACATCCTGAAAGCCCTTCACCTCAAAAATTATGGCTTTGTGGGGAGAGTTAACCCTAGCAGTGCCCAAATAAGATTGACCCAATTTTGGACTGAGTATTGGCAGGGCCGATTAAATCAGCCCTTCTTATAAGTCATTTGTATTGGCTACAACAAAATGACCTTTGTGATAGTTCAAGCTGCGATAAAAGTAAAGCTCAAGAGCTCTGAACTTGTGTATGGCTCGACTGATACAGTCATTGTTTTTCAATTTGATTCAAGGAAAGAAAGAAAAAGATAGTACTTTACAGCTTAAAATGCATGGCATTCCACATACATACAGGTCACTGCTAGGGTCAAAGGGTCAGGTCAATGCTAATTTGACAAGTTGCACACATACATATGTACAATTTAATAGGAGAAAGTGTGTTTCTATCATTGATCAAAACAAGCGTTTTGATGCTCAATGTGGTCACAATAATGGCCATTGTGTTATTTCTTGAGCACAGTGATATCAATTTGTTTCCAACAGGATGAAAGTAACATTTTTTTTTTTTTAAATCACAGCCATAAATGTCAAAATCTAAGCCATGAATGTCGTCATTCAGGACAACACTTCAACAACTTTTTTTTTCTTCATCCTAGGTTGAAATTTAAACTTCTGACTACTAGGCATCATTGCAGTTCAATTCATGAGATTTAGGAATTGGCGTTGCTGCGATGACCAGGGGTAAGGCACTTTCAGCATCACATCATGAATGAGGTAAGGTTTGAGTTCTATTTTTGTTACTCAAGGAAACCTAAAGAGTGGCAACTATTTTAAATCCTTGATTACCTCTATGCTGGTACTGAAGAAACATATTGAGTTTCGGAGAAAAAAACAAAACAAAAAGAAAATGGTGAAGGACTTTCAGGACATCTTTATCAACATGACTGGGTCATTTTTGAGGTCCAACATTTTTCCATAGTGGAAAACATGAGGCCTTGGTTTAGCTCTAAATTTAGACCAAGTACATCTTTCCAGATAGTGTTTTGGTCATTCAGTTTTTATGCTATTAAATGACCACAAAAGTTGAGTTGAACACTCAACCAGGCCTCGTCAGAAACTTGAAAGTGTCTGACCCTTCATGAGAATTTCAAGGCATGGCAGGATAGGATTCAATAGTACATGTAGATGAGTACTAATGTACTCCAGAAAGACTCTACTGAAGTTGAACAGTTTCCCTGAGGGTGAATGATGTAGTTGCTCATGGTTTGACTTCACTCCCTGGCAAGCTACTAGGATTTTCCTTGCATAATTTTGAGCTTGAATCAGCTTTTAAAACTTTAGAATAAAAAGTACTGCATGTTTAAAATGCTCTCTCTCTATTTATCCAGTGTGGTTTTACAAAGGCTGTGCCTGCTGCAGCCCCTGATTTCTGTCTTCTTTTTGGGACTGGCATCTCCCTCTGATAACAACCAGCATCTGCCATGATGGTTTTATTTCATCATTGTTTCTCTGTGCAGGATTTCTTTCATTTCACAGAAATATCAACTGCTATCTGCACCGCAGTAAGCAAGTGTTACTTTTGAACTTGTGCTCAGAGGCAATAGCCTCTTATAGGTAACCGTATCCTACGGCGGCCATCTTGGTTTCTCTAGAACACAGTTTCGTGTGATTCAAAAGCAGGCTTTTGCCCGATGTCTAAAAGATTTGATTCCTAACCTCTGATATGGCCATGCCTTGATTCCATCTAAAAGGTTGTTACATTCTGGCCGTGACAATCCTTCGGTCTTTTCATACAATCTCATTATCCTTAAGGCCCTTAATGCTTGGTATTGCCTTTGATTGAAGACTATCCGTTATGCATACTACTCCTAGATACACACTATTGAGGATGTATAGTTACAGTACAGGAATTCCAACTTCAATTAAAGTTACCATGGACCTAACAGGACTGGGACCCGTGTCTAACACCACAGTTTCCGTGGATACGGAGGGACAGACCTCCACCACATCGCCCCATTTACAGCTCTAGCTTTAGTATGGTGCTCTCCATCTGCACACCAGGTAATTTTGTTTTACAGATGTTTGAAGAGTTTGGCATTCCATTTTATTCCCTATGTGGGACCTTGTGTTGCAGTCTAGCTGGAAAGGTCAATATTCAAATCCAGCGCTGTTAATTTATTACTTTCCAATTTTGAAGTAATATCGCTGTTAAAACCTCATTGTTTTATGACTGCAACACTAGAATTAATGGGTTTGTTATTTTTAGGGCTACAAGTTAAACACAGCTTAATAGGCAACTGAAAAAGGAATCTCTTTCTGAAGATTGATTTTCAGTCTTGGTTTTCCAACACACAACTTTATGACAACCAAAACGAGGCTGATGTCTAACATAGACTGGTGCCTTCTCTACTGGTGTCCTCTATACTGGTCAATTTTGAGTCTGGATTTCAGACATTTTTTGACCTGTTCCAAATTCTGTTCAGTAGAACAGTGTAGGAAACCGTTATAATGTAGTTTGCTAAAGCTGATGCTTTTTCGCAAAAGCTTTTGAGTGAAAAGATTGATGCACAAGAAAGTCGGTTATAGATTCACCGACTTGTTTTGGTCTAATCTCTTGTGAACTTTCATCTTCACGGACTGTGGACAAGATGCACATTTCGACTTGAATGTGCTTTTCGAAGCCTTTAGAATTTTTGAACTACTTGAACATCATCAAGATGCTGCGAATATAATTTGTATGTTTATAATTGCCTCCTTTTAGGATTTAATTTTGAAGCTTGATTTCAAACTTCTGTTTGCTACTAGCATGATGACTTTAGATACTTTGTTGGCAACAACTTTCGTGCCGAGTTAGGATTTGATTTTGAAGTTTGATTTCAAACTTCTGTTTGCTAGGGTGACAACTTTATATATTTTCTTGGCAACAGCTTTTGTGCTGAGTTGTTCAAATGGCAACAATTTTGACTTCATTGGAGGTGGTTTAGCACTCTATAATTCCAGAGGCCTTTGCACCTTTTAAAGTAAAATTTTCAAGCTGCAGTTTTGTGCATCAAGGTTTTATTTTTAATATTTAAAACTTGTTTCTGTTTTCAGTTAGATTTTTTGCTGCCTAGCTTGCAAGTGCCTATTTCTTTCCATGATCATTGCATGATCAAGAGTGATTTTTAAGATTTGATTTTGTCTTCCTAATGGTATTTAAATTGTCTGATTTCATTTTATGTACTAGATAAGATTAAATTGCCTACTTATTCATCAGAATTTAAACTAGATAACATTACTTGAATGGTGTTTATTACTGTTTGTGCTCATGAAGTAGATTTGGTTTTTCTATTTTAACTAGATTGTATTTCTCTAGGGGAATGTATTCTTAATAACTTTTTGGGGCTTTTAAAAAATTTTCAATACTACAATAGGTCCAGTAAGTTTGAATTTCTTATTCAGAGATCAAAATTGATTTGGGAGCTTAATTAAAAATGCAGAGCAGAGAGTATAAAACCCAGACATTATCTACATGATTGGCAAGCTGAAGTAGTGACTGTTATCTCACAGATGTCAGAACAACTCTAAATGTGCACCATAGGTTCATATTTCACAGTCAAGGATTCAAGGCTCATGAGACAACTCAAAGTCCAGAAATCACTAGTGAGAATTTCAGAGTAGGTGTTGAAGGTGTTCTGTCCGTGCTCAATGCCCGGAGTGGAGGATAGATACATCCTCCTCTGTGGAAAGAAAACTGGTTATTATAGTTCAAAGGATCCTTACCATGTTGCAGCCAACTTTGGGTCCTTGATTCATCCAGACCACAGTATTGGGAAGGTTGACACACCACAAACAGCCAAACACCTTCAAGTGCATCCAGAGGACAACTCGCCGACCAGCCTGCCGACACCTGCGGGCGGGGAACACTCGTGCGAGCACCAGGATGGCTTGCATGCACCGGGGTGCCGTAAAAGGGGAGGGGGGTACATTCCCTTGCTGTTGGTAGAACACATTTAAATGTCTCATTAATAACACTGAATTGGATTTCATTGAAACTTTTCACAAAAAGTTCACTGTTGTATCAGGAAATTTGAGAGTAAAAGGAAGATCCAGAATAAAAACAAAAAATTTTGCAATATTTTTGAAATGCAGAGAATATGAAACAATATTAGGGTACAAGACTGGTTAACACAAGAACTGCCAAAATATATGAAAAATTTCGAGAAAAAAAAACTTGGTAAAGTACATCTTGGTGTCTCCTCTGCCCTATCAAATGTGAGGAGGCCCTCCTTGCTATTTTCAGTAATCATCTCACTGCCTGCAAATTAAATATGGTGTGTCATTTATGAGCTTTTTCCGTGACCTCTAGGCCCCATGTATCAAGAATGTACAATTTGGATGCATTAGATAGAATAATCCTGCATTTGTGTGAGTGCTGCATTCATGTCAGTTTGCAGGCTGAGTAATTTTTTTTTCAGTTATCACTTTACCGTTATCATTTTTACCAACTGGCTCAGTTTATCAGCCAGGAGTAACACTGCTACAAATTGTCTAACTGATGCTTTTGCCCAGCTGGACTCAGCATCAATTATGTTTATGTGTGTACCACATCTTATAACGTAGTAATTAGTTCAAGGTTTGAGGCTTTTCAAAAAGCAAATTTGGGGTTTTTAAATTTCACAGAAAAACTGCAAGTTGCTTTCTTATTCTGACCTGTCTTCTGACAAACTCAGAGTAATTGAAGATTATTACTTGCTCACAGATCAGGAGCATATAGGGACACTGTCACATCAGCAGATATAACTAGTGTGCCTGAATTTAAATACTTGATAGTTTCAGGAACGTGGGGAAAAAAATTATGTGTCACCAATTTTGTACCCTGCTACCAACATGCATTCTTCGTGTTTCCCCTCCTGTTTTAAACAAATAAACCGTTAATTACAGGTACAGCATTGGTTATAATAATAATAATTACATTTTACCCTTTAGAGAGCATACGCCAAGACATGGCTGCCATTGTCAATTTTCATGTTGTTTTTTTTTTCACGTAAAAACTCAAAATGCCTTTAAAAAACCCAATATGAAACAGCAACCCTATTTTGTTTTCCTTGTAAACAGTATGTCAACATGAGAAACATTAGAAAATGTCAATTCTGGACATGACTTTCAAAATGGCCTCTCTCTGTGAAATTGAAAGTAGATCAAATGTTGTGGCTGTTTGCAGCCGATTTTGGCATTTTGGGACAAGCCACTTGCCGCTGTTACGGTCTCTAAAGGGTTGAGAAAGAGACCGAAGTACTGTAAAATAGTAAAGGAAATACTAGGGTTTCTCGGAATAAGTAATTTAAATTCCTGAAAATGGCAAAAGATTGGGAATCCCTTTTTAATGTTGAAGGGAATGATGTGCCAAGGTTTTGGGCTAGCTATTGAAAAATATATATCATTATCTTGCAAAAGTGGCAGTGATGGTTTTACCTGATCAAGTGTGTATTGAAAAGATGAACTTGTCAAACAAAATCAGCTTGGTAAATTGGTAACATGAAAGACTAATTTTAAAGTATGTTTATATATCTATTATGGTAACGGGTTTTTGGTAGCTTTTCCTAAAGTATGTTGCCTTAAAATATCAAATGCATAAACTTTTTTGGTTTTTATTTTGGAGAAAATGATAGCATAATTAATTACTGACTAAACTTTGTAGAGGTAACTTTTAAAAATATAAATTCCTAACTAAAGTAACCAATGCTGTACCATTACTCTTACAGACCACATGCTTACAAAAAATGACCTGGAGTATTGCAAGGCGCTTCCAGGCAGGCAGAACACAGGAATTTTGACATTTTGTACCATAGTTTCCACATAAAAGCAATAATTCTACAAAAGACAGTAGCTGAATAAGTTGTGAGTTACTCCCTTTTCCCAAATAAAAATTAGATACAAATTTTACACCTTCATTTTCATAAATGCATGATTTTAGGTGTTTTTTCCTCTTGAACTGTGTACACTTTTTGTGCCTGCAGGAAGTCTATGCTCTGAAGCCTAGATTTGTAAACATGTGGTCACAAGTTTTATCATTATAAGCCCCTCAAAATTGCTTGCATAAATTCACTTTTGCTTTTTGTCAACCATCTTACTAACGTACCACTTCTTTGAAAAAAAGTAGAAGTGTTTAAGTGTTTCGCTCATAAAACTTCAGTATAAATTGACTTTTTGTCAACTATGTAACTTTTGCACTACCTTTTTTTAAAGGTAGACTGTTTTAGTGTTTGTATTGCTCATCCTTGGTGTAAATTTACTTTTTGTCAATCTCTTTACTTTTTTGCTACCTTTTCGAAGTAGAATTGTATTTATAAGTAAAGATTGTATTGAGTTTTTGTCAACCATCGTACTTTTGTTCTACCTTTTTAAAAAGTAGAATTGTTTGAGCACATGTACTGCTCATTCTTCGTAATTCAGTAGTTGTCTATTATTTCGTACTATTTTTTAAGGTAATGGTTGATTAACTATTTGAAATTTCAACTTTGTTGAAAGTTGGTTTAACTTTTTAGGAGTTTGCGGCAGAACTGCCATAATTCTCACGACAACCTATATCATGTGATTGCATATTCATACATAATTCAGGATAATTTTTTTTGCATTGCATCTTCTTAAAAGGAACCTTTATGTATTTGTGGTTTTTGTGAGGGGCTTCTATAGTTAATAAGAAGTAATTAATTCAAAATTATCCTGTTCAATTCCTCCAAATGACTGTCCACATTCCACTTCACTATGGCCCCAGGTGACCTCATGTCACACTGGGGTTGAAAGGTTATCTATCAATGTTCTCCATCTCCATGCGATGAGCAAAGTCTATCATGGTGTCACTTAAGTGTTCCATTAATTGATAACATTTACTTAGCCTCAAGAAAGTCAAGAAGTCATTTGCAGATTGTTAGTGTAGAAGAACAAGCGTTCCATGCTTTTAAAACTGTTTGATGAAAAATGATGAACACAGGCTGGATTTCAAAGAGTCCTTGCAGAAATCATCTCTTCTGTCAAGTCCAAGACCAAGATCCTCAGTTTGGTGACCAAGATCCTGAGTTCTATGTTTGTCTGCAGTCTCAAGAAATATTCCAGCAAAGATTAATTAAGACGCAGGTCTTATGTTCATCAACAGTTTGTCTTGAACAGCATTGCATCTCAAAGACTTGTATCCATGGCTTGATTGAAGTCCAAGTCTTCGCAGTCTCCGTAGAAATGATATCTCTGCAGCGTTGCATCTCAATTCTTTGATGACAAGATGGGTAGGTCTCTCATGCCTCATGATGCCTTGTAGTCGCCCGTTTCCCATTTTCCTTGTAGTCGCCCATTTCTCATGCAATAGTTCATGGCGAGAATTATCAACGCTGGGCGAACATACATCGAAGAGCTCCT
>CM021535.1:6857813-6868233 GCA_010994315.2 Pisaster ochraceus
TGCTGCTAGACCTGCGAAATGTGTGAACACCTGGTTGAAATGTTGGGGTCAAAGGATCATCGAGGACAACTTCCTGCGCCCCCAACTTGATGGACTGTGCCCCACGGAAGATGGGGCAAGCTGGCATGGTGTAGATGGAGGCGAGGATCTTGTGGCAGCGATGAAGGTAGTTGAGAGCCGGGAAGCACAGATCTAGGGTATTGGCATGACTATCGGGTGATGGAGGCTCAGAGGAGCTTGGTGATAAGTTATCTGCAGTACTGGTATACCCTGAAACCAAACAAATATTGAACTTAATACATTAGGTGGGTCTCGTTTATGAAACGAAGTACCAGTCTGTGAACACTCAAATTGGGTATCCCAGACTAAAGACAGGGTTGCTACGTAACATGGTTCAGGGCAAGCTTACGTATAGCAACCTCCAGATGGGCAAAGCCTGGTACTATTTTGCCATACACATTCACACAATCTTACGAATTGGGTTTGTGGGGTCCTGCTATTGGTCTGTTATTCCCGTTTCTAAAGAACTCTTTTTTTTTGGGGGGGGGGTCTGGGTTGAACAAAGAATTTCCTTGTGGGGTCCATTGTTCCATTGTTGAAAATACCCCACAAGGGCAATCCCGTAAGCCCATTTAGAGTTGTGTATGGGTGTTTGCCATCTCTGCGTAACTACGCAAACACTAGTGACACAGCATATGTCTCTTGTCTGAGGAATTCTAATTTCGAACGGTCAGCTGTGACGTCGCTTTACGAAACTTTATTAAAAATCAAACTCGCAAAAGGCTTGTTAAAGGTCTTCATCATCCATGACAAGGTTAAATCTTTGATTATACTCACAATGCTGCTTAAAATTAAATACAGTTACGTTCTGGCACCATTTTTATGGGACTATGGGATTGTTTTATAAAAGATATTTTTAAAAAGAACTTCAAATAGAATGAAATAAAAATATTTTTGCAAAAAATATGTATTTTGCGTCTTTGAATTCTTCCTCTTAAACCCTACTACCCCGCAAGCTAAGTTTGAAAGAAGTCTTACCAGAACCCCTGAGAAATTTCAAAAGGCACAGTATGCAGTCAACGGCGGCGTTGGCAAACACTGCTACATTGTCTGTATTCAGAAAGGCTTCAAACACGTTGAACAACGGGGCCAGAGGGTGTTCGGTACGATCCGTGGACTCTTGGTCCTCGTTATCGGTCAACTGGTGCTTGTAGACTCGCACAGCACGGAGGGCGCCAAACAGTGGCCGCCAGCCGGATTTGATATTGGCGAAGGAGGCTTCTACAGTCTCACAAATGGAAGACACAACCTGCAGAGTCAAAAGAACGAAAATGTATGAAGTTGAAGCTTTGCATGGTGAGGCTTGCTGTAAACAACTTCAGACTTTCTGAGAAATTCTTAACTGAATGACAGTTGCAGTTCTCTACAATCTCTTCTCAAAAACATGATTTTGAAAACAACACTGTAAAGCTCTTCCATAGAATAGCCGACTTGTGTACAGGTTATCCAAAATACTTGACAACTATTCTTGCTGTGTTTCACCAGGGGAAAACAAACTACATTAGAATCTGTTATTCCTACCTGGTCTTGAACGTCCTCATCACACAGCTCAAGACACAGAAGGCTCTCAAAAGGCTTGAGGAGGGCCTCATGGAAGTTGAAGTA
This sequence comes from Pisaster ochraceus, assembly GCA_010994315.2. Taxonomy (NCBI): domain Eukaryota; kingdom Metazoa; phylum Echinodermata; class Asteroidea; order Forcipulatida; family Asteriidae; genus Pisaster; species Pisaster ochraceus. The sequence goes on from CM021535.1 coordinate 6,859,479, forward strand.
CGGGTGCTCCATCTTGACTGACAGGAGCTCAGTTAAGACATCATGGATGGATATAATGGCCTGCTTGGAGACATGCCGGTCCCTGTGGCAGGCAGCCTGCAGAAAAATACAGAGGAATAGTTCATTAGGCTAGAGCAGTGGAACCTATAATAGTACTAATACTGAGTTCCTCAAACTTTCTCAACTCCCTGGTGAGCTGATGGCCTCAAGCTGCTGATGTTAGTACCAAGGGGTTAACCTGACACACCACTATCTACACAATGCAAGAGTGTATAGGTGAGAACAAGCAGAAAGCCTGGTTTCAGGCTCCACTATTCTGATAAGAGGTACCAGGTTGGACACACTGGTAGCACATTTACCATGAAAAATGTTTGTGGAAAAGACAGAGGCTGGCTACAGACCTACGGAGTGAAAGAGGTTGTAACATTGATCCCAACTCTTCACTAACAAGATTAACACTTCTGCACTCTATCTAATTAAAATTATTCATAAAAAAGTTTCATACCTCAATAAAGTGGGGTGCCACTACACTCCAAGCCTGCATGAGGTGCAGCAGGGGACGGCTAGGATGACGAGCACACTTGAGAATCACATCTCCCATGCGGAATAGAAGCAGAGAGGTGCTAGCCTGACCAGATGTGTTCAGAGACTTCCTGGGGGAGGTTGGTGCTATGACACTCTGACCCTATGTGGAACCACATCAACAAAGATTTAATTTTGGGTTTGTCAGTTCCACCACTCCTTTATATTACCTTTAATTGTTTCTTGTAACAGAAACTTACAATTCTGAGAAGACATTGCGTCTTTAAATTCTGTAAAATCCAAGTTCAGTTATTAAAATTTTTCTTGCATAAATCTTCATAGGAAAAACTAGCTTAATGCAGATCCTATAAGCTTCTGGTAATCGTTGGAGCCAGCTTGTAGTTTGTGCGAAGTGGGCGTGGCTTTCAGTGCAATTACATCACACTTACAAACGGGATAGTTTTTGTTCACTTTTAAGCAATGTTTCACCTTCTCTGCATGTTTTGTGGAGTTCTGGTAAAGCTGATGTCTGGACGCAGCTCTCAGTTCCCGCAGGAAGGCAATCAGGGCACCCAGATTCAAGTTATTTGCCGCTTCATCAAAAAACCTGTGTACAAGTTACGGTAAAAGTCACGTCAGAAACAATTGTCAGCCTACACGACATAATGACATTTTTTCCAAACTTGTAGAGTATGTAGGATCTGAAATGGATCACCAATGGCAGCTATCTATTCCTTCATTACAAAAAAACGAAATTTTTTCACAGTATTTTGAGGTTATTTTTTATTTCTGGCTAGCCTGAGTTTTTGTTTTTGATTGTCTTTGTAATACTTAATGTTTGATTTAGTAAGCATGTAATTTTTAGTATTACGTTGTGATACTACCAACCATTTTTTGTGTTTTTATACCGCAATAAATAAATAATAAAAAAACTGCAGTAAGCAGTGCATTGAAGTTGGGCACAGGTTTGGAGACAATGTGGACACTGGTTTTATCCTCTTTTTGGTTAATGCTTTACTTCTTTCACTTCTTTTACTTCTTTAAAAGAAAAACTTCAAAGACTCAAGGAGTTTCTTTGACAAATTCTGAAATGCCCGGTGCTCACCTGTCCACCTCTGAAGACAGCCCACATACAACCTTTGCTGCTGTTGTTGCACTCAGCATTCCTCCTCTCGCCGACCCGACCTCAAACCCAGTATCTTTTCCTATCTCACTGTTTATGACCTCCGACACATCAAAGGTCGGAGCAACTGGTGCGGCTGAGGGGATGGGGACGTAGGAGGGCATTATGAGGTCTAAGTCATCCCCACTTGGAGTGTTTGGAGGGGCGTCTGTGACCTTGGGCAGGGGTATCGATGGCTGGTTGTTGCTACTGAAGTGACAGTGTTCGAGCTGGGAAACATAGGCGCAGCACCTGGGAAATGTTCAGGGATTATCTCAAAATAAGTACAATCTATACGTTCATAATTAAACATTTTCAAACTTTCTCCAAATTCTTCTATTGGACTAAAAGTCTTAATTCTGTTAGCCTCATAGCAGTCTTGAACCTCAATACTCACTTAAATATATGCTGCCAGCATTCCCCAGCGTGGCTTCCCATCTCCAGCCCCATGGACAGTATTGCGTCCAGACTCAGTACATGCGCTGCATGAAGTCGTATTCCCTGGCTTTTTGAAGAGCGCCCTCGCAGGGACATCTTCCCACTGACGGATGACGTGTCGCCTCCTCCCCCTGAAGGCTGCTGGGGGCGAAGAGCTGGGTCTTCGCTCATGCAAGAGGTGTTTGCAATCTGCGAAAAGAGGTCTGCACAGCGGGCCTGTAGACCTACAGTAAGTTTCATATAATTGTAAATGGAGTGTACTGTGTGTATTGATTGATTAGCGCCCACCTAAGCTTATGCGCCAACACGCGTATGGCTATGAATGCTGAGTGTGCTTTGGCCAACTGATCTCAGACAGCGCCAGCTATAACTTTATCAGCCGTTTAACACCAAGTAAGCATGGTCATGTGACAACCTTTCAACCAATAGGACTGCCTAAATTGTCTACGGTATTTATGAATTACAGATAATTTAGTACTTGTAAGTTCAAATTTTGTATCAAAAACTTATAAAATAAAAACAGACAAACTTGTATGAGTGCCTTCAGACAATACGTAGGATCCCACCTCTGCAACCGATAATCTGTGGAATTTTATTTTCAAGTCTGCTGGCTTTTGTAGCCCAAAATGATACCAAAATTGAAGCCAACCTTCTGATGACAATAAGAGAATACTGTTTGAAACATTTAGTTGTTTCGCCACCAGGGACCAATTTCGTAGAGCTGCTTAAGCAGCAAATAGTTGTAGCAGTTGAAGAGAACAAGTGTTCAATTAATAATATTTGCTGTGTATGACAATCCCTTAGACAGCCAAACCATCAATAAAACTACTGCAAACCTTACTAGAACAAGAGAAGAAGTTCAATTTCTTACCAAGAGTGCAACTGAGCGCAGCTGCTTTCCGTAATGCCTCTAGACTGAGGCAGAGTGCGTCTCTGTCTCGTATATTCTGCTCTTTTGCTCCCTCTGTGCCCAGCATGAGTGCAATACTGCCAATACCAGACAGGTTACGCATGGAGAGTGGGACAGCGAGGACTGCCAAGAGCTGCTTCCACAGGGTCAGCAGAATGTCCTGGGTGAATGCCATCCCTGTATTTGGTGGTAAGAAATATGTTGGTTACAAGGCCGTGTCCGAATTGGCGGCTACGGCACTGGCTACAGCTAGATTGCCGCGTCATCATGCGTTGAAGTATAGGAAGTCCTTAGCAACATCTTAGCAATAGTTGTAGCCATAGCTGTAGCCGCCCATTTGGATGCAGCCTAAGCCTAATTATTACAGCGACCAACTGACCCCTTTCACTGACATCACACATCACAACTGCCTGCACATGATCTGCCATGTTGGGAGTCAAAATGCAGGTAAAGATATGGTTCGCTTGTAACTGCACACGTGTTGCTTAAAATGCGCAAAACAAACTAAACAACTTTCTGCTTGTTCTCACCCATGTATTCTTGCTTTGCTGAGATGTAGAACAAAAAACCATTTAAACAGCTTTATTGCACATACTGCATCTCTTTGGAATGCCTTGCCTTGTGCATTTCCCTCCATCCTACAACCTAGACTGTTTTAAGAGGAATTTCCTATCTTTGGCTCCCCTGAGTTATTTTCATCTTACTGCTTCCTTCTTGTAGCTCCTTACAAAGAGTGGCTCATAGCCTTGTTTCGGGAAAGTTGCATAAAAAAAACTTTAAAAAAAACTAGGCATCTGACTTCCAAACTGGCACAACCAGAACTTGTTCTGTGGTTGGGTGATGACGTCAGGTGAAGGAGCAATTTGCGAGTTAGATTTGAATAATGTCTGGTACAAAGACTTGGTCGATTACAAGTTTCCACTCAGACTATCCACAATGTTTAACTTCACATGATTCGGGGAAAGCTTTTGCATAGAGATGGCGAACACCCATACACAATTTTGAATGCATATGCACGTCACATTTTTACCGGGGATTGCTCACCTGGAGAATGCCATTCAAAAGCTTACCCCAAACCATTTGACACACATGTAGCAACTGTCTCTATAGTCTGAGGAATTCAAACTTAAGCAGTAACTTTTTACTAAGCAAGTCACTGTAATAGACGTTATTGAAAGTGAACTCGCAAATAGCTTATGGGTCTGATATCTGGAAGTTCGGCACCAGGTCAAACTGAGTGACCGCAAAAGAGGCCAAAGCTGCCTGGAAGATAAGAAGTACCTGCTTCACTGGCTTGTGTTGTGCTCTTTGTGATAATAGAGAGTAACTTCTGGTTATGCAATGCTGCATCATGAAGCATCTGACCTCCAAGCTCCTGACTATGTAACCCATCAATATCTGTGAAAATAAACACAACCAAATCAATATATATTAGATTTTCATAAATACCTGGAACAGTTCATCCGTTCTGATTGGTTGAGAGGAGATCACATGGCCTTGTTCAAACGTGGGATACAAAACAAGGCGAGGATTGTTTAAACATGGCCTGAAGAAATTGTGTCAAAAGAGGGCGCTATCAGATGAATGCGCTGAGTGTGCACATTCCATGGCCCAATTTAAGTTGTCATTTGTCAGATTTGATCTCAACTTTTAAAGGTTTTTGGATGTCTTCAATGAAAGGTATTTATGAAAGGGAATAAAGTGACTTTAAAACCATGCAATGTCATAGCTGTGCGAGAAAGGACCTTGCCTTCAGCTGGGTCTTTTATTGCATGGCCACTACCCTTCCCATTTTAAACATGAAATGAAATGAAATGAAAAAAAATGAAAAAGCAACAACATCACAACAAAAACACATCACCTCTTTCATAACCAAGTCCACTGTAGCCACTTACCAGTGAGCAGAGATATGAGAGCCTTATTGCAGTGGAAGGACCTGGTCTTGTATCCTGCCTCCCCTAGTAGATCCCGTGAGATTAGAATCTGATACAGCTCCCCCAGCCAGGCTGAGGACAGGTAAACTAGCACTCCGCTGTTATGAACACTCTCAATGAACTGATTCTGTAAAGAAAATTAAAAAAATTATTTAATGAAGGTCAGCATGTTGGAAAATTATGAAGCAAAAAGCTTTAGTAACTTTTCCTATTGGATGATTGGCCAGACAAAACAAAGAATGGTGAAAAAGGGACAGTTTGATAGCTGAGAACCACTTAATTAATTAGTTTTTATAATTATTTTAGTTTTACAAACAAGTTGATGAAAGATCATTTGACAGGTTTTTAGATGATATCCTTGATAAGTACAACCCAGAGCACAAATCCCCTGGCTGCCACTTCCCAGGTTGAATCAGAAACTTGGGTGTGATCCCTGGCTACAAGGCAGCTAACGGTTATATAGCTTCTGAATGGAACCCCAAAACAAAGATATTGACAAAACAGGAAGACCGCCAACATAGGGCTAGATAGCTCAGTTGGTTGAGCGCCAGCACTTTAAACCAGAGGTCGTTGGTTCAAATACCGCTCTAGTCAATTTTTCCTGGTTCAACCCCAAACTATTTAAACTACTTAATGACCTTTTCACCACTTTATGAGGACTCTATCTATTGGAAAATGAGTGCATCACAGAACTCCATTTGACCTTGGAGCCCCAGTTTGAGATCAAATCTCATTCCTTCATGCTTACTTTGGTCAGAGGGAGCTGGCCAGGGCTCTCGTAGTGACCGCTGCGAATCAACTTGAGATTGAGAAGGAGACCAAAGTAGACAGCTAAGTAAATCCCATCTGCGTTGATGACTGGTGCCATGTTCAGCCCCAGGGGGCCTTCGTCCATGCCATGTTTTCGGAAAGAGTGTCCTAAGAAAAGAAAACAAATTAAAACCTTCTTATTTTATGAGAGAAATGTTCACAAAGGTGTTTTAAAAAGTATATAAAAATATAAAACAAATGTTATTGGTTTCAACTTTTTTTAAAAAGGGTAAGAAAATCTGCAACAGCACCATGAAACATCTCCCACAAGATGTAAAAGCGTTAGATCTCAAAAAATTGGTTTGATGTTAAATGGAGTTAAAGTAATAAACCACAAGGGAAACTGACTGGGTGATCTCTAGATTTCAGTGCTGGTTTTGCAGGAGATTCTTCTGATAGCGCCCTCTTTTGAATCATCCTCCTGAAGCGCATGTTAATTTCCCATATGGGGGGACAGAATCTCCGGGGGAAAGATTTCCCTAGGATACCAGGACTCTACCAACTGAGTTATCTAGCCCCAATGTTGGCGGTCTCCCTGTTTTGTCAATGTTTCTGCTGCCGCTTCCCAGATTGTATCGAAACTTGGGTGTGATTCCTGGCTATACGGCAGTTACAGGTTATATTTGCCTCTGACTGGCACTCCCGAATGAAGGTACTGACAAAATAGGGAGACCACCAACACTAAGGCTAGATAGCTCAGCTGGTGGAGAGCTGTCATGTTAATCTGAAGGTTGCAGGTTCAAATCCTGTGTTTGTAAATTTGTCCTGGTTCATTTGAAGAATTTGAAAGGTATGCCATGAAAGCTGAGCCTTACCTGCAACAAAGTGTGATGCAAATTTCTGCAGTGCCTCATCTACATCAACTGTGTCAATCAACGGTATGATGGAAGGCAGTAGCGCCACCAACGCCTCAGTGAAATCCCTCGCTCCCTGTTTTTCCTTTTCAAGATTCTGTAGGGACAGACGCTCAATTTCCTCCCGCTTCTGCTCCTGCTGCTCGGCTAGAAGTCGCTCCGCAGAAATCTTCTCCGGTGACATATGCGGTGTCGAGGATGATGAGGTGGACGAGGGAGCCGATGCGGAAGACTGGTCATCGGCGTTGTCCTCCTGGTCCAGGTGATACATCATCACATGGGTGTCGCCAGTTGCTAGGTCGGCCATCTTAGACTCCACATCTTGGACGACCTTTGCAGATTTCTTGGTTTCAGGTTCCTGGGGAGTGGATTCCAAAGCCTCCTCAGGCATCGCTCCCTCGGCTGATTCTTGCTCCTCATCTTTTGAGATTTCTGCATCCTCTGCCTCACCGGCTGTAATGTTCTCTTCTTTTTCATCATCTCCTAGCAACTGGTCTTTGCTCATTGGACCCTCTACATCTTTCTCCTCACTTCTCTCAGTAATTCGGCAGCCCAAATCGGCAATATCAACCTCTTCTTCTTCCGGCTCACCAGCGGTTGCACCTCCTCTTAGTTCCTCTGCTTTAACTTCTCCATTTTCTACTTGAATCTCTGCATCTTGTCTATCTTCCACAGTTGCTTCCTCTGTCTTCTCATCTCCATCACCATCTCCTGTTTCCTTGTCACTCCTTTCTATTTCAACCTCCCCGGCTTCCCCTTCATCATCAGAACATGCAGAGGCTTCTTCTCCATCAGATGTTGATTTGTCCTTTCCTCCCAAAACAACAAGTTCAGGCTTTGGCAAATCATCATCATCTTTCTCATATTTCTGGGCTTGTAAAACATCCAGATTATCTGCGCATGAAAAAATGATCGAAACAATCTTCAAGATGATCTACATAATTGGTGTCAGAAAAAAAATCCACCACAAAGAGGTTTGATGAATTCAAGATGAAACACTACAAAACAGATCTACCCTTAAAAACATTAAAAGTGGATTTCAACTCATAATTTTTTCAAACAATGTTCCTGCCAAACATTAGTTCTAACTATAGTCGGAACGATTCCTACAACTGGGATGGACCATTGACACAAACAGACAAGTGTCAAGATGTTAGAAGGCTTCTTCCAAATTCATCTTACCATTTTCTTTCTGTTCTTCTTGGGCCCGACTCAGAATCAGCTCCACCTGTTTCTCATTGAGACCCTTGCCCTGACTTATCTCGTCCAGTGAGGACAAGAGTGCCCCCACACAGGCGACGCTGGACAGGCAAACAGCACTATCACGGGATTGGGTGGCACCTGCTATACCATCCATCAACCTGTGATTAAAAGACAATGACATTGTGGAATTAGGGTATAAATTATAACACATCTTATGCAGTTCACTTATTCATGGGAAGATTTTGTCATGTTATAGTGCAACAAGATATAATGTTACGAAACAAAAAGCTTTTTGGACAAAATACAAACTTTTATAGTTTATTCAGCCAAAACTAAAGCAACTTTTGTATATTCTAACTCAATTTCACCAAAAACGTGACATCTGACCTTGTTGCACTGATGTGACGAGATCTTGCTGGTATTACTTTTAACTCTTTTTCCCTGATCCAATTACTTCATCTATTAAAAGTATCTTGTTGTCTTTCTTACAACTTTAACAGGTCCATATCAGTGCTTCTTGTCTTGTTCCCTGCCTTTCCTACTGCAGTCTTCTCAGGGTCTTGATCAGTCAGAGGAGGACCAGCCAGATCCAATATACGCTCAGGTGTTGAAAGCATCTACGTAAAATGTATGGGGAAAACACGATTTCAAACACCAAACAAAGATCACCTTTTCCAAAAATGAAAAACAAATTAATAGTGAGGGTTCCAATCCAGTAAATTCTTTTTAATGACATTTTTTTGCTTGTAGACTCAAATATTCTTTTAAAAATGTTCTTACTTCTGATAAACAAAAAGGTGTACAATAAAGGCTTCTTCTGGAAGCAGACCACTTGTAAATATTGGACATGTCCCAGTATGGGAAACTCTCAATATAGTGCGCCCTCTACAGTTTGCACAGGAGAGGGCCATTTTCACAGTGC
>CM021535.1:6896595-6916120 GCA_010994315.2 Pisaster ochraceus
TTCTGAGAAGTCACACGCCTGATTTAATCAGCTCGGGACAATGCTAGGCTTACAAAATTTGGTAATGTAAACAATGCCTGCTCTCAATTTGCATAAGAAGCAGCACATTTCCTTTTAAAGAAAATAAATTATTCAGCTCGGATTGCTGGAATTAATTCTTGCTCTTGAAACGTAGAAGATGAAGGGTTAGTTTCTTACCTGCCAGTAGTTCTGGCCTATGGGGGTTTATGGCAAGGCACTTGCATTCTGCATGTTTCCCAATGTAGCAATTTAAATTGATCACAACATTGTCACAGCTCTCACTGCACGTATGCGGCTCTCGGAGGTCAAATTGCCTGCAGCACAGAAGGATACATGTATTATGTAATTGGCATTTTAAACTAGACAAAACATATTTCTGGACCATCCTACTGCGGAGAGTTCATTGTGACTGTAACAACTTCAGAGAGCCCTATGTGTTTTGCTGGCAGCCGTAGAGCGGACGGAAATATCCACCCAGACTACATGTAGCATACACAGCCATGCAGCATAAACAGGCATGCACCAATGAGGCTACACTTCGCTTCACCCGAACAAAGAGGGACACAAGGTACTGGCAATCATGCTTTGTAAAATCACTTTTCCTGTGTTTTTGTGTGTAATTCCCAATCCAGACCTTTGTCCTGTTTTAGTACAAATATACATTATTATTATTATTATTATTATTAAATTGCATAAAAGTGACAGGGCCTTAAGGGGGTTTACATGTCATTGGTAAGATTGAAAATATATAAATGCTCAGAGATTTACACGGAACTTACATGGTATCTAAATGGTCATGGTGGAAAATTTAAATATTTTTGCTTCAAATAATACAGTTTTTTTAATTTAACTTCCACAGGTTTGTAATTTCATGTATATGTTGGGTCAGAAAAAGTTATTGATAATCATCAATGTTTTAATACCTGACTGTTCCGTCCTCCCCAGCGCTCCAGAACATGTAGGGAACATTGGGAGCAATGGCCAGCCTCTTAACCCTGCCAGCGTGGCAGCTGAAGGCATGAGTGGTTTCCTGATTGGCTAGACTGTGGACCCTCACCTTGCAGTCTGCTGCTCCAGTCACCAAGGTGGCGTCATTTGCATTAGGTAAAAACTGAAACAACGCAAGAATACACACGGAACATAAAAAAAAAAAAAAATTCTGAAACTTTCATGAGTAAATCCCCCAAATTGAGACTGTTTAAATAGGTACGCAGAGGAATTAATAGTGTCATAGTGTCTTTGTCACAGGGTTCATAGCATTGTGACAAGGTTTGCTTGTATGCTCAGATATTTTGCAATTTTCTTGTTGGCATCATGATCACGATTCAGAATCATATGGTCCAGTAAGGTCATGCAGTAATATCTCTCTCTGATTTGTGTTGGTTCTGAAAAAACCCCATGTATGAAACATTGGGAGCAATGGCCAGCCTATTAACCCTGCCAGCGTGGCAGCTGAAGGCATGAGTGGTTTCCTGATTGGCTAGACTGTGGGCCTTTTTTGGTCAATATCCTCATCTCAGTGCAAAAACATTGTAACTCCTAAAATAGCACTTTTACGCATAATGCGCGAGCTTGTTTACAAAACAGTGCATCTCGGTTTAAATTGCCCGGATGCACACAAAACAAGTACGCGCCGAGATACAACGTTTTTGCACAGACCATTTTCCAGCGAGATAAGATGTTTTAGCAACTCCGAGATACGGCGTTTTTGCACTGACACGACGAAATGCTTCATTCGGCTTCAGGAGAAACAGCATTCTCCCTTAACAGTTGTCCGCTGGACAAATGCTAGTTAAAACACCTCAAAACCAGTCAAAATCCTCTCCAAGTGGTCCGGCTGGCTAGTTTAGTGTTAAAAAAGCATCCGTTTCATTTGAAATTATGGACTAGTGAAAAAGCTGATGGACTGTACAGACTGTTCTAACTGGTCCTGTTGGCCAGTCACTTAAAAAGTTAAGGGCCAACCCTGAGGAAGCAGGGCACCAGTGTCATGGATTTGCTTCCTACAAAATTCTGCTGTTATGGCCCAATAACTCAAACGGTTTACAGGGCGCTGTAACATGTGTAAGCAGAATTCTGTGGTAAGCAGAGCCAAGAAAGTCGGCCCTTGACTCTGATGTGACGGGCAGTAATAGTACTGTAGATGAGGGTCGTTCCTTGATGCGCAAAGGCCCGAAAGCTAGAACAGGTTCCTTAAAATTAGATCTAAAAAAAAATTTAAAAATCTGAAAATACCTTAACAGAAAATATGTTGCCATGGTGACCAGTTCTGAGAGTGCAGAGCTTTCTCTTCCTGTGAGGGTCCCATACAATTGCATTCAGGTCATCAGAGCCACTGCCCAGCAACCTGAAGGAAGAAACAAAAGTCAATATATATGACACCCTACAAAGGATTCCAACTGTTTTTGGCCACCAGGGCCCAATTTCAAATGCTGCTTCAGCAGAAAATGTTGCTTAACAATTGTCTGCTAAGCAGGAATGAGCAGGATACCAGTCAGAAAAGGTATACATGTTACATGATATTTTGGCTGATAATCTTAATCTAGCAAGCATAATGTTGCTGTGCTTAGCAAATTTGTGTGCTTAGTCCACAATTAACCCTCCTACTGTCTAACCATTCAATATTATCCACTTTGGGTTTGATTTATAGATAAACTATGCCAGCCTGCACTGATGGTATCATGTAGTGACTGCATCTACACAGTTCGCAGTTAGCCCTCCTACTGTCTGACCATTCAAAATCATCCACCTTGTTTCAGATTGATAAATCAACTATGTCAGCCTACACATGTATGATGTGGTGAATGCATCTACAGAGTCCACAGTTAACCCTCCAACTGTCTGACCATTCATCACCACCCACTGTGGTTTTGATTGATAGATAAACTGTGCCAGACTGCAGTAAGTTGATATCATGTGGTGAATGCATCCATACAGTACACACATAACATTTCTGTGCACAGTTGTGTCGCCAGTACACAACCAATGCACGATTTGAAATGGTTGGTCAACTTGCTGGAAGAGGGCTACTGAAAAAAAAAACCAGGGGGATATGAATACACTTTGTACAAACTTACTGGCCACTGTGGTTCCATTCAAGGCAGTTCACACACCCATTGTGGCCCTGAAAACCAAACAGACAAGGTTATAACTATAAGGTATATTTGCCAACAAGATGCAGTAACTGGGGGGGGGGCAAGCAATGGGTTTAAGTGGAAAAGATTAGACATCCAACAAGGCAGTTTCTAAACAGTTTTAATCTTTACTTCTTAAATCCCTTTGAAAAAGTTTATGGGTAAGAAATTAGACTGCGATTTACAAATGTGCCACCTTCATGTTCCAGGCTAAGTGTTGCTCATCTCCACACATCTTTTGTGCAAATTATTCCTACATGCACCACTTAGTCTGGCAAACAAGAAACCACAGCAATGACTACACTAATTATCTCCTTGCATTCATTCCTAAAAAGCCTCTTTCACACGAGAGCAATTTAGCAAGGGTCCCTTGCTAAATTGTACCACGGTTGTAACATTTTACAAAATGTACCACATGTAAATAGCACACAATGGTTGTTAGTTTTTGGGTTTGGCCGTGTGAAAGCTTGCAAAAATCAGTCACATGCACTGTGACAACAAATAAACAGTCAGCGGTCGTAAAATTCGTAGCAAGCAACCATGGTAATTGTGTTGTCGTGTGAAAAGGGCTTTAAGTGTCCTCTGAAAGAGTTGAGGTTCAGCAAGGTTGAAGCAATGGATTAGCATAAATGGCAAGCACTGGATTAACCAATGCAATAACTCTACACACAGTTTACAAGTCCTTCACATAATAGTGTAGGGACAGTGGCATAACCCTTGCCTCCATCTCCCCCCCCCCCAAAAAAAAAAAACCAAAGCAAAAGAGAGATTGAAGAAAAGATAAGCTATAGGACTTGCTTGTTTTTGTAATTAAAATGTCTGAAAATCTCTAGGTACATGTCACAGTGTAGTAGAGGCCTTTCCCATCCTTTGAACAGCAGGGTTTTTTTTTCACCATGTTAAACCATTATCATGGCAAACAAAGGTTGCATGGTCTCTTTTTCCTGTGGGCCTATCATTCGCAGATTTCCTATCCTTGCTTGCTTTTTTTCTAGTCAAGGAATATAAAATAAAATCCATCTTTATTGGATCTTTGTTCACTTAGACCAACCCCTACCTCTAATTCATGCAGCAGGCCTAGTCGGTTTATCAAGCTCTCATCGACGTGATGCTGTCGCTGGAATCGAATCTGGAACTTATCCTGCAGGGGATAATAAATTGCAAATGTTACAAGACTTAAAGGCAAACTTTTGGATTTTGCAACTGTTCGATTTGTTGTTTTAATCCGATATAAATGTCTATGTATACAATAAAACTAACCGGTGAAAGTTTCATTTCAAAAGGTTGTAGCTTTTTTGAGATATCTGGAACGAATATGTCCACGCAGGAAGAATAATCCCTAATAGAAATACACAATCTGAGAAACGTTTCTGACAGTATTAATGCTCTTTAGATTCAAATTTCGGGGCATAACAACCGATATCTTTATATTACTACATGTACATTACTTTGAAGTGAAATGTTTTGCAAAATGCTTTATTCTATCAAAAGCTGCTGTAAGCTTCTTAACCCGATAAGTTTCATTGCCATTAATTTTAAGGCTGATTACCAAACGTATACCTTCCATTTATTAAAGCACACAGAAAAAGAGCAATTGTCCCTTTTAATTGAGGCTCATTATGTTGGCACGTCGTGGCCGAGCAGCTTAGTGCATCAAACTCAAGTTCTGCTGGCTAAGTCATCATGGGTTCAGTTCCCGGTCATGACACTTAGACTAGAGACAAGAACTATAATTGCTTCTCCTCACCCAGAGGTAAATGGGTACCTGTGAGGGCAGAAATGGTTCTTGTGATTGATTTAGCTTGGTGCGCAACATATCTGGCAGAGCGGGCTGTATAATTCCCAAGGGAGCTGAGATGGTTTAAGGAATGAAATTAACGGCCATGTGACCAGCTAGGGGTAATAATGTAAGAGTGCCATGAGTGTAACTGAGCGACAGATGGTATAGTGTTAAATTTGTGTGTATTTTAGATTTTGTTTTGAGTTATTTAACCTTTCACCAATGTGTGAGAAGCATTGTATACTCAACCCTGAAAACAAAAAACCCCACAAACTACTTGAGTGGAATTCGAACCCCTGACCAGTACTGCCCACAACCCCCACATTCAAGAGCAAATATCTTAACAACTAGACAATGTAGAGATTCATCATGAAAAATTTAATTTGCTGTCACTTTTTAACACGTATAATCCCTTTTGGGACTAAGTTGCAAATAGTTTGATGTAAAATAATTTACTGAAAAAAACTTAGCAAAATACTAAGTCAGTTGGTTTTTGTTTTTGATTAAGGTTGGGCCTCCAATAAAACAAAAAAGTGTAAAAATATTGCTGTTAATTTCACTGAGGATCTATACTACAAATTATAACTTCAGTGATTTTGATTCAGGCCTGGAGTTTCATCTTTGGGATGGCAAGACCATTTTTTATTTCGCATGAGGCACTTCCATTGGAAAATCTTATGTTAAACATTTGACAGGGCACCAAGGCCAAGACTAGGGGCAACAGAGGCCATGGCCTTGGTGAAATTCCAGGCCTGATGGTTTTTCTATGAAAATATCTTCACTACGAATCTTGTGTTTCACTAACTTGAATCTGGCGATTAAAAAGGTGGTGGACGGTGTTATTCTCTCTCTGCTCCATCTCAAAACATAATTACTACCTCATAAAGGACCGATACTGTTGAATAAAAATAACAAGTTATAAAGGTCAACCACAATGGAAACTTACTGAGTAAATTTTATTGCAAAAAGTAGTTAGTGGCCAGACGTTTCGACCCTAGCAGAGTCTTTCTCGTAGGCTTAATGACAACACTACAAACATAAACAGGTATATGGTTGTAACAAAAGCAGTCAAGTGTAAGTTGATGATAGAGATGAAAGCACACAGAGAAAGCAGGGGATGAACAGGGAGGGGGGTAACAAAAAGGTGGGGGTGGTTGGGGAAGGCGCTGGTTTTAAAAAGCAAATTTGGGTAGAACAAAGACAAATTGACAGGAGCGAGACTTGAGATCGGCAATCTCCGGATTAACATGATCCCTCTGCTGCCACTTTCTAGTTTGGGTGTGATCCCTGGCTATTTACACAGTTACAGGTATCAAAAATAGTGATCAAAACTAGGGAGACTGGCAACATAGGGCTAGATACATGCAGCTCAGTTGGTGGAGTGTTAGTATGGAGGTTACAGGTTTCAGTCATGCTCTACTCAATTTATCTTTGTTCAACCCAAAATTGAATACAGTACACATTATGATTATCATCAGAATAAAGATTTTCATGGTAGGATATTCGTAACCCTTGATCCCTCCAATTGAAGGAATGTGACCAAGAGCTACAATTATTTACAAAAGCTTTTATTTAGGAACTGAATCCTCAGCACTAGAGAAGTAGATCAAACAAAGAGCACAATTTCTAAATCAAGTTTCTGCTTCTTATAAGTTATAGGTTCTTCCACAGTTTTACTCCTTTTTTAAACATGACAATATAAACACATAAAAGAAAGTCGTAGCTGCCAACCATTAAATGATTGATAGGAACTTGATTGAAGTAACCATTCCCTACAAAGTTCTGCCGACCATGAAAAAGTATTAGTAGTATGGCAACAATGTATGGGTTAATGGACCAACAACGCTTCTTTAACATCATTATCACACACAGACAAACTTCTGGAAAAACTTCTGGAAGTTCTGGAAAATGGCCATTTCCATATCATTTGCTGATTGATGGCTATGCTTGGCACTCATCTCATGCATGGAGGTAGAATTGTTTAATGGACATGGTTGATGATGGATGTTATTCTTCACATGTACCAACACTCAACAGAAATTCGTAATGTGGTAATCGATTTAGACCTATTTATGTGGTTATTGCAAATTTGATGTGATCCAGAACTGGCTAATGGAATGATCCGGAACTGGTCAAACCATGGAGCTCAAACCAAGCAAACGACTGTACCACTAGGTAGTAGTACACCACAGCAAGCACTACCTGACTACATACAAACATGTACACCATCGTTTCCATTTTTACAGCTCGAGAAAAGTTCTTGAACAATTAAAAATCCTACAAAACTAAAGACAACACACAGATAAATCGAGCTAAATTCATGATAAGAATCGTTTACTTTCAAAGCTATAGAAGAAGAAGAAACAAATTACGTTACCGTTCACCCATACATCAAAATTTCTCTTGAGTTTTTGCCTCAAAAGCTGTTCCAGCTTTACACAGAACTTGCACTTGGCCTCAGAATGGTAGAGACGACATGTTATGATGTGGTTATTCCCAGGGTGCTGATGGATAGTCTAGTCGTTGTAATAATCTTGAGAGGGATCAAATGTAAACACGGGGACGAAGTTGTAAGTTTTAAAGGGACTATGGCGATACCCTTTAATGCGCAGATGCGTGGTGCATGGGTGGGCGGGGAATGAGGTCAGTGGATTTGGGGGGCAAAATTTAAGTTGTTCTTTTTCAATCTCACCACCCTCCCACCTCCTGCAGGAGATACCTGAATCTTGATTGTGCTGCAAGATTGTTTTTCTGTTCGCCATCTATGGCGAACAATGGGCAAACTGAAACTGAAAGAATTATGAGTTTTTGACCTAACTTTGTAAAAATTGTATAAACTGATGTGTAGTGATATTATTATAACATGGTAATAAAAATCAACATTATTTATGTAAAGCAAGGAAAACACAACCATTTAGAAATTACTACTATAGAGCGAGGCGAAGGTGGTGGGGATGGTGACTTATATACATGTATACGATGCTTTGATCCTTTCTCTATGCTTTGGCTTAGCGATACCAACTGCCTAGAGTGTACCAGCATTTCTTATTTTGCCATGGTTATAAAAGACAGCAGAGATCAGATATATAGCCTGGTATTTTGCGGGTTTATTTTATTTATTAATTTATTCAATTACTTATTTGATAACCATCTTCATCTATGAGTTGAGAAAGGTTGGGAATAATTTTTTTTTTTTAAATCTCTTTATGAACAATTCAAAGGTGAAATGAGTTTTAAACTTGATCTAGGCTATAGGTAACTAGCCAGTTGCCAAATAAATTCAAATGAGCTAGTTTGAGTATGGTTTGAGCACAACAAAAATTCTTTGGTTATAAAACTTCACCTTTAATAATATACCACAGTTGGTAAGTTTTGAGCTATTGGTGGCGCACTTCAATTTACCGGACCGTGCAAAACAACACGATCAAAATTCCAAATGGCTGCAATGAATCGCCTTATAAATGTTCCCAAATCTCTTTGGGTAAGTATCCATTTCTAAGGTTACAGTGAATGAAAAACGAGATGAGATGCTAAACGAGGTGGTGTACAGTAGATCGCCCATTTCATACACTGACGTCCTACCAGGGCTAGATATTACCTTATACCTGATTGATATGATACCTGGCGTACATCGATTGTACACACCAGAACACTGAATGTTAATTATAATATTATATCAATTATCATATGTCCAAAAATGTTAACAAAGTGTTATTGGATCCAGTTACTCGGACTAACCTTTGCTGATGTCGTGTAATTTATTTGTTGAAAGTTGATATCGCCATCGGAGAAAAACCAACGTTATTATTCTTTTTAAAATAAAATTGGCTTCGAACCATTTATTTGTGAATTTCCTACTGAGTCACTAACTGAGTAGAACTAAAAAGTAGGTAATTGTAATTCGAAGTTCGAATGAGAAAAAAAAAGCGCTCATAAATTTGCAAGAACAAAATCAAATGTAACTTAATACTAATAGATTAAACAGTCAATAAATCTGTGTGGCGTTCAAGTTTTGACAATCAGGGAACTTTTTGATGTTGGCAGAGTGGGAAAGACTGTCAAAGAGCTTAACACTCTCAAATAAATGTTCAACTGTAACTGTTTTATAATGATTATCTTTTTGTCGTAAGCTTCCACGGGGCCAGTCCTTACGGAGAACTCTAGCCACTGCATCCGGACTAAACGTAAGTAGAAGAGAATCTACAACTTACTCCCAATAATAAGACACACAACATCCACTCCTAGAACTATGAGGTTCATTCCGCTATCGGTAGTCGGAGTACACAACACCATGATGAGCTGCAATCTATCACATTCACAGTAACATTTTTTATTTATTAATTGCATTGGTCACCATCACTGAGGTCAAATAATGGAAACATGCAACGCACAAGTTTCAGCAACTAATATAGGTCTTCCTTTAGTCTCAGTGAGGGCGCTGTTTGTGCTTTTGACGTCATATGCAAGGGGTCTTTACAATAAAATAAAAACAGCAACAACAACAACATGATATATTTTTGAGAAGAGGATCAAAAAAATTAAAAATATTTAAAATATAACAGTTACAATCTTATGACACAAATTACAGCCAAGATTTGCCCTGGGTTCAAGGGGGCTTGACAGTCCCAATAAATCACTGTTGATGTCAATTGCTTCTTCAGGATGTTGTGATTGTGAGTGCAGTAAGAACCCCCATTGGATCGTTTAGGGGCACCTTGGCTAGCATCCCAGCGACCAGACTTGGTGCCATAGCCATCCAAGGTGCCATCCAGAAAGCAGGTACAGTATTTGAAAACAAAATCTCATACTATGAGGTTTAACTGCTCTTGTCTTTTGTCTTGGCTTTACTTGCCTAGGGCCCAATAATTTCATAAAGGTGCTTTAAGCACCAAAAGTATCTAAGCACAGCAAAATGATACTTACCAGAACAAGGTTACCAACCAAAATACCATTCAACATGTTTCATCTGTGACTGGTCTCCTGCTCAATATTGCTAAGGAAAAGATAGGTAAGCACGGTGCTTATATTAGTGTTAAGGGCTTAATCCAACGTAATACTGTCTCAGCCCTTGCAGGCTCCCATTTATACATCTGGGTTAAGAGAAGCAATTTGTTGTTAAGTGTCTTGCTAAAGGTCATAAGCGTCATGGCTGGGATTTGAACCCACAATCTGATGACTAGGCCGTTGGAACTTTTATCTGATGCACTACAGCGCTCGGCCACGACATGCCATGGAACGAAGGATTCCATCAACATAGACTTTTAACAACAGCTTGAAAACCAGAAACTGTGTAATAGAGTTGAATACTAATTGAACCACCAATCAAAGCGACTCAAACTCAACTCTTCAACCACTTTTAATCAAGGACACAAACACTGAAATAAGCGTAGAATTTTTAGTCTGTGATTTCTTTTCTTCTTACAGGAATTCCTAATGAAGAAGTCAAGGAAGTGTACATGGGGAATGTGATCCAAGCAGGAGAAGGACAAGCACCAACGAGACAGGCTGCCCTTGGAGCTGGTACGAACAATACCGCCCTCTACTGACCAGTGTTTCTGAGAGAACCTCGGGAAAGTTTTACAAAGTTACTAACTGTCTCAACCATAGAATTATGAGAGCATGCAACACCATGTGACTAGACCCAGCAAGAAGATCATAAAATGCCACTGTGTTTGATACGCTTCAAGTGCAATTTTTTATCAAAATCTGAGTCACTTTTCAAACTATGATCTGCACTGTTTTGTACAGAGAATTTTTAGTGCATTCCTGAATTTTGATGATGTTTAATCAAACCGAATTCAAGGAGGGGTATAAGTTCATCCGGTATAGACAGTAAGAAATTCATACCCCAAAAGAGAAAACTGCCAAATTAAATTAAAGTTGGTATTTATATTTATTTGTTGTACCTATTGAATGGTTTCAGGTCTTCCTCTCAGCACACCTTGTACCACCGTCAACAAAGTATGTGCCTCAGGAATGAAATCGGTCATGATGGCAGCTCAGAGTCTCATGTGTGGGCACCAGGTAAAGATCTTGCTTAGCAGAATCAGGTCACCAGCCAAAAATGAGATATAATGGATACTGTTTGTAATGGGTTCCCTGTCTAGTTACTGCTTAGTGGATAACTGTATGTTATGAAAAATTCTCAACTTTGCAGCTCTGTGAATTTTGGGTGTAGAGCTGTATTGATTGAAGCTTTATATTGACTGCAGATATTGACCAGGTCCATGCTCATGTCTATTGACCAGATCAGGGCATTCCCTCCTCTCTCTTCCAATCTTCAGCTTGTGATGCATGTCAGTTATGGGACTCTGTAGTCGTAATAAACAGTAATAAACTGACTGGGTAAATTCCTGGGGTACCTGGGGTATCTGATTTAACATGCCAGTGCTCTACCAACTGAGCTATCTAGCCCTGATGGCTGTTTTGTCAATATCTTTGTTCTGGGATGCCAGTCAGAAGCCATGTACATGTAACCTGTAACTGCTGTATAGCGAGGGATCACACCCAAGTTTACGATACAACCTAGATTTAACATTGGCTTCTGACTGGCACATTTCGACCATGCTTGTATTTTGATCAGAATCTTTAATCTTTGTCCAGGATGTGATGGTTGCTGGTGGTATGGAAAGTATGTCCAACGTTCCGTTCCTCATGGCAAGATCCGAACCCGCCTATGGAGGTCACCGCCTCGAGGTCAGTCAAAATGTCAAAAGGTCACATGAATATTCATCAGGACCCATGAAGCGAAACAAATTTACATAAAGGAATCTTTGAGCTAAATATTGTTTGTCAAGTGTATAGTTTTGCAAGTTTGTTGAATGACCACTGCATGCGAGATGGTTGTTTGTGTTTTTAAAATTTTGGTTGGGGATGTACACAATCACGTTCTAAAGTAAACTGCACAATTCAGATGCGTTAAAGTAATTCTTCTACAAGAGATGGAAAATTAAGTTGTGTTTGCCCCATGGGTTTGTGAGTTTCTAGAGTAAATCAGAAATACTTTAATAGTTTTTTTTTCTTTTGTTTGTTTGACCAGGATGCAATTGTTAAGGATGGGTTAAGTGATGTGTACAACAAGATCCACATGGGAAACTGTGGGGAAGACACGGCCAAGAAGCTAGACATCTCCAGGGCCCAGCAAGATGAATTCGCTCTGGGGTCGTACAAGAAAAGCCAAGCAGCTGGAGCTGTAAGTTCAAAACTTTCTGAAGTTCTCTGCCTTTCTCTTTCTTTGGGCAGCATTCATCTCTAACAAACGTCTGGGTGTATCTTTCTCTTGATATGTTTAGGCTGGTGTCTTCCAAAAGGAAATCATCCCCGTCAATGTACCGCAAAGGAGAGGTGAGAGGTTTTCTAACTTGAACTTCGGGTTTTTAAATAAAATATCGGTGGGAAATACCAGTGTAATACGTTGGCAGTGTAAGGAACTAGACCCAACTTTAACTATGCATAAACTTGCCCCGCCCCCTTACCATAATAACAACCTACAGATTATTCTGCTCACTTACATGTCAGTTAATAGCCATGCTCTATCTTAAAAAGTTCCAATGCATTCCTTCAATTTACAGTCCTCGTACAACTCACTATATCATTTAGCAAATGGTCATTATACCTACACTCGCTATGTTCAACGAGCTTTCGCCTCATCTGCGCTATCACTATGGAACAATCTCCCTCTCAATATCCATCAAGCTACCTCTACTGACTCAATCATATCTCTGTTAAAGACTCATCTCTTTGTAATTTGAGGTTAATGCGTTTAGAAATGCCTGTATTAAGTGCTATAGAAATGTTATTATTATTATTACTATTAGTAGTAGTGCCTGTATCTACCAATAAGGTACTCAAGGTGCTTGAACAAACAGTCATTTATAACAATGAGGTCATTTATAACAATGACATTTTAGAAAGAAATTTAGAGTTTTTTTTCTGTTGAAGTGTTGGTTCACTAGAGACCAATACTATTTCAGGCACCAATAATTTCAATAGTTCTTGAATCGATGCAAGTTTCAGGGAGAACGGTTCTTTGACAACTGTCGGTGGGGGCTGCCCACCCTGGTACAACAAGACGAAATAACTAAACTTAATTGATTGTTAAAATCAAACTACGATTTGGCAGTTGATGATTATGTGACAAATCACTTCTTTCTGAGCAGGGAAGCCGGACATTGTGGTCGCAGAGGACGAGGAGTACCACAGGGTCAACTTTGACAAGATCACATCACTCAAGACTGTCTTTGAAAAAGATGGTAAGCGGGTCAAAAGAAAGAGTCTTGAGACTTTAGGAGGGACGGAAAGAATGTCTAGAAAACTGTTGAATGATTCTTCACCTGTGTGTACATGTACATCATTGATAATGACCAAAACAATTATAAGGGCGTCAATTAAGCGTAGGGTCATACTTTGGTAATGACACTGTAAAGAAATTGAGTAATTTTTTTCTGAAAGTCTACTTGTTATAAAGACGTTTATGATGGTAAGCATCCGGCAAAATTATTTTGTCTGAAGTGACCACAGCTTTCCCGTTTTCGTACTCAAGGTACAATAACAGCAGGGAATGCGAGCACCTTAAATGACGGTGCAGCAGCTCTGGTGCTGATGACATCACAGGCTGCCGACAGACTTGGCGTCAAACCACTCGCAAGAATTCTCGGTAAGAAAACGTTTCTGGTGAATTTAAGTAATAGTCAAGAGAGACATAAAGCACACCAACTGCCACAAAATGGTCTCAAAGTGCTACGTACATACAACAATAAAACTAACTGAATATAGTTTCAATTCAACTAATACTCACTAAATTGTGAAGAAATGACCACGTACATTCGTTAATGTTTTATTTCTGCAGGATTTGCAGATGCTGCCGTAGCTCCCATTGAGTTTCCTATTGCACCTGCATATGCCATGCCAAAGGTAACAAAAGAACATTATTTCCTACTGAAAAGCAAGATACAACTTACAGCACTTTACAGGATGTCATAAGTGGAGAATTCTGTGGTAGGCAGTACAATAAAATTTGCCAAGGAGCATGAAAATATGTATCTTTCTTTTGACGGACAGGTCTTGGAACAAACAGGTGTAAAGCTTGAGGACATATCAATGTTCGAGGTGAATGAAGCATTCAGTGTTGTGGTATTGGCCAACATTAAGCTCCTTGGGCTCGATCCAAGTAAAGTCAACGTTAACGGTGGAGCAGTCAGCATTGGACACCCCATAGGGTGAGTTAAAAGTTTGTTTAATTTATGCAGATTTATTCAAAGTAGGGTCGAGAGAAATAAGTGCAGTGAACAAAAAACATTTCAGCTTGCTTAATTGTACCATTTGGGATGATGTGCATAGACGATGTAATTGTTTGAAAGCTTTAAAAATCATGTTGGGCAGTCATTCCTTTTTTATAGTGTTACTTGGCACGCCATATCATGGCCGGGCGGTCTAGTACATCAGACCCAAGTTCTGATGGCCTAGCTATCAAAGTGTGGGCTCCTATCCCGGTCATGACACTTGTGTCCTTGAGAAAGCAATTAACCAACAAAACCCTTAGCGCTAATATATAAAGCAGCTTGAGGTTTTATGCTCCCCAGGGAGTTGAGAAAGTTTGTGGATTGGTCTAAAAGTATGCATGATGAACAGGGATAATGTTGTAAAGAGCCTTGTTCTACAGTAGTTACTAGGATATGTGTGCTATATATAACGGGGCTTGAAGTTGGTGTAAGATCCCACAAGACCACAGGGCTTGTAGCTTAAAATGTTTACTGGACCAGAGTTTCAAGTCACAAGACCGAAATCTTCACGAGAAAGAGCTTTCTACACAGTTTAACACATACAATGTACATTGTTTTTATTTGAACAAGCACTAAGAGAAGATTTAAATCTAATTTGTCTTATGGGTTAGTATATTCTGATACTAAAACAACCTTTTTTTTGGTTTTATTTCCGGCAGAATGTCAGGGGCAAGAATCACGGGACACATGGTACATAATCTGCAATCTGGTGAGAAGGGTCTGGCGGGAATCTGTAATGGTGGCGGTGGAGCCTCGGCTATTCTTATCGAGAAACTCTAAAAGTGACTTCAGTAAACTGGAGAGGGCTCACTATTCCTTTGGTTTTTTATCCTGAACTTATCAACAAATATTGGCATGTGTGTGCATTGGAGATATTTTAAAAATATTGTATTCAAGAGGTATTAAAAATGGTACTAGGCATTATTAAGTGTTCTTTCGAGTACACGATGTAAAAAATGTTAGCTCTGAGAAATGACCGACAGGAGACTGGTAAGAAGATGACAGTATTGACCAGGGTTCTCCCGTAACAGTGGTCCGCTGGCCAAGTACCAGTTAAAACACCCAAGGACCAGTCAAAATTCACTCCTAGTGGTTCGGTTGGTAGACCCAGTAACTGGGGCGCTGTACTCCTTTAAAAAAAAATTGTAACATCTACGGCCGTGCTAGTATAACTGCAGATTTCAAAATGAGAAGGAGTACAGCGTCCCAGTTCCTGGGTCTATCTGGATGGCCAGTTCAGTGTTGAATAGCATCCCTATTTAACTTATATGAAATATGGACCGGTGAACAAACTGGCGGACTAGTAAAAATAACAAATTAACTGGTCTTGCGGCCAGTCATTAACAAATTCAAGGGAAAACTCTGTTGACCCAATTCACCTGACGTCATCGTCACATTGTATCTTGTTGCGCCATTTTGGGAGTCAATGTTCCTGTGTGTAATACAGTGCAGTGCGCATTTGATGCTGCGTGGCCACTGCACTCATACCATAAACTTGACCAAAAAGTCAGTGTAGATAGAAACATCTCCATGAGTGTGTATCAATTGAGAGGGTGAGACACGTTTGGCAACTAAATTTTCACAAGTACAGAGTATGTGTATGCATTCACTTCTATGAAATACAACCTCAAGCTCAGATTTTGTGGAGCTAAATAAACATAAAAAACTTGCAACATAAAGACAAAAACTCATTAAAAAAGTTAACTAAAAAGTATGGACACACATGTACATGATGAATTCGGCCAATCATGAATGCATCAAGTCTAGTCAGTCCACCGACTGTCCAAGCTCTTAGCAACCTGGACAGTTGACCAACAGTCTACAGGAATTCGGCAGTCTTTTAGAGGACATCCGTAAATCAATTTATTTTACTTACATATGATTTGATGCAAAACAAGATTTATTCTCAATAAAACACAATCCAGTCTAAAAAAATTGGAAAGCACATGATTTTAGTTTTCAAGTTTTATCAGTTACCATTTTTCCAAAAATATGTTTTGAACCATTATTAGTTGAAGTCTTTAAAAGGCACAATGCATGTCAATATCTCTTTGTAAACTACTTCTGTACAAAGTAAATATGGATTAATTTGCATATTAAATATGCATAATATCATTGAAAGACTTAATAAGATTTGATTTACGAATATAAGTTATGATCTTACGGTCTAACGTGAAAGGACTTGAACGTACATAAAACTTTTCAAATAAATATGTAAAAGATTGATTAAATAAAGGCAACTTCCCTCACAAATAAAAAAATTGTTTTTATTCTGTTTTTGTATCCCTTCACCTACAAGGCATTATACAGGTTTGGTAGAGCTGACAAAATACATGTAGCCACAGACAGTGTTCATTTTTGTGTTTAATGTGCTCAACCATATACAGTACATGAAACATCAAACCTGTCCAAATGTTGGCTTAATCCGTTGTGCGAGTCGGGAGAAAATAGTGAAAAAATCATGCACAATTTTCAGCATGTATACGCGTTTTTCTTAATTTTAGTTGCAACAACCAACATGTGGTGGTGCATTTTTTAAAGGTTTATCAGATACAGTTTTCTCGAACATGACTTCATTTCAGAGGGAAAATGTTTCACAGAAAGAAAAAAAAAAGGTTCTCGAATTAACATTGTAATCTGTAAGCTTTCAGACTAAAAGTAAACAATGATGTTTTTATCCTAACCAATCCTGTACAATACCTTTAAGAGTGTGGGTAATTATCCCCCAAATTCATGCACAACATACTTTGAGCATGATGCAGCCATCTTGTTTTTTCCGATCAAACCAAAGTTTCGCCATATCTGAATTGGCGGCTATGGCTGGTGCTAAGGCTGCGTGTTGCTAAGGATCTCCTTTACTAAAACGCATAAGGATGAGGCAATCCAGCAGTAGCCTTGGCCGCCAACTCGGACGCTGCCTAACCAAATTGAGACTGGAATGGAAATAAATCTGGCTCCCTTTCATGATTTGACAGTTACACTATCAGTGTCATTGTGTATACAGGGAATTTGACAAAGGTAGCTGCAGTGTTATAAAGGTTGATACATGTATTTAGGATATGGCCACTTCGAATGTACCATTCACTAGTTGGACCCTGTTGGCGAGGGTATAATTGTTATATTTTCCAGCAAGTTGCACAGGTTGCATTTACCACATGATATCGTATGGTAGGCTAGCATAGTTTATCATTCTAATACAAAGTGGATGATAATGAATAGTCAGACAGTAGGAGGGTTGACTGGGTACTGTGTAGATGTATCCACCATAGTTTATCCACCAATAAAAACCACAGTGGATGATATTAAACTGTCAGACAGTAGGAGGGTTAATCACTAACCCCATTTGCCCAGATAATGATGTCACCTGAGACATCTCTTCCTAGGATACATTGTCTCCCTCTGAATTATTCCTTACAGCCAAACACACAAGAAAATATGATCTCCCATCGACAATGTTTCAAACCAGAAAATTCCGTGCCATCTGGACCTAAAGTCACAAGTTTGTAACCAAAACACTGTAGGGCAAAGTAAAACAAATTTTAAAAAGAATTAATTAAAAATGCAAGTCTGCTTTTCTTAAAACCATAATACAAATGTACATGTATTACACAATTATCCACATTGTTTTCAACTTTATCAGAAAAGAGGAAAGATGCTCACAGCGAATATATAATTTACTTGATATTTACAAATAAAAATTGAGCTGGAAAAATAAAATGGCGCAGTTGCTTCAAACACTGATGACAGTTACATGTATATGTACATCTGTAAGTTTTAAAACTTACATTTGGTCCTATGTCATACATGTGCATTTGATCAATGTATTGTAGATGTCCAAATATGAAGGTTACCAGTGATTAAAGCTGATTGCCAAATTTTTGCCGAAAGTAATTTCTCTGATCAAAATTTTGGACAGATGATGCTTTTTCAAAATGAGAAACATTCAGACACTTCTGTCGTCTGCATTTTATACGCCACTGGCAATGCACAAAATACATTCAAAATTAAATGTTCATGGCTGATGGACAGTAATTCACTTTTAGTTTTCAAGTATCTACCACTTATCATTGGCAGAACTTTCTCGTGCAATAAACCTTAAATGAAAGTTTATAACTTTCTCCAGTCGGTTAAAATATTTATTAAAGATTTAAATCTAAAATTTTTGGTCCAATCGGTAAAAAATCGGTCCAATCATATATTTAAAAAACTTGTTGAAACCTCAAGGGCCAGAGTACTGTATACTGTTAATGGTTAAACTGTACAAAAAGAAATCACGCAATTTAATAATGATCAAATATGCGTCACAGTCAATGGCCCTGCTCATTCACATAAACCAGGGCCCAGTTTCATAGAGCCGCTTCAGCTTACACATCTTCTGCTTAGCAAAGATGTGTAGGATACCAGTCACAGAGGGTACATCTGCATTGGTGTTTTGGCTGGTAACATTTTATTCTGGTGAGCATAATTTTGTTGTGCTTAGCTGCTTTTAAGCAGCTCTATGAAATTGGGCCCGAAACAAAATGACAGCTTTATTCAAACCATACTAAAGGACAGTATTCTAAAAATTGACCGTGCCTTCTGTGTGGTATTGTTTTTTGGTAACTACAATGAAAACTGGACTAAACAAAGTAAAGAGAATGTTCTAATAAAATGCACAGGATTTTTGTTCTCTTTCGAGAAAATATGGAATGTCTTCACCGTGATTCGGCCAATGGCCATGGTATGCTGGAATCTTAGACTTGCCTCCCATATGCTGAATACAATGATGAACAATGGTGGCAGCTTATCAATATCTTGTACATAGTCCTTGTTTGTACAACAAACCAAATGACAAAGGTCTGGAATAGAGAAACCCCAAGGAAAAGGAGATTTGGAGCATAAATTCCAGTGCCATTTGTCCCTCTTTTTTGGGGGGAAATAAAGCGAAGCATGGTCAGTGGCTGAGTGCATGCCAGTATACACTACACAATGGAATGGCCGGGCATAATTACACATCAACCGACATGACCGATCCAACTAAAAAAGAGCATTTCAAAACTGTTCCAAAGAGAGTATAAATGTCCGCAGTTATTCCGTTTTGGAAAAGTTTTGCATAACAAGACATCAGCCAGCATCAAGTGGTGAATGTAGGGCGATATTTGACACAAAAAAGAATTTTGTTTAAACAACTCAAGATTCTTTGAAGACTGGAAGGAAAATCTTATCCACCTAATCTCTTTGGTATCGTCTTTTGACTGTTACCACCATTACCCTGGAGCACAAGGCACACTGAATTTTAATAGTGAAATACTATTTGCCCAAACATACTA
>CM021535.1:6929445-6952923 GCA_010994315.2 Pisaster ochraceus
GGCATCAAAAGTTCAGATATTCAACACTTTTACCATAAGATTCGAATCAAAACCTGTGGTTGGATTTAAATGGATTTTAATTTCCATCACTTCCGACGGAGGGAAGAAAGAGACATAGCTCCAAGGCGACATGCAATGTCCCTCCACCAATAATTGCTTTTTGACATTTTGACTGAGTGTGAGCTTGACTTTCCATCATTTACTGTACCTCATCTTGTCTGTCTACTGCACACCCCTCCAGCAGTAATGCTTTGATCGCATCCAGGTGATTATCAATCACTGCTCGGTGTAATGGGGTGCATCCATACTAAAGAAAAGGGGGAACAGGATGAGAGATTAAGGATACAACTGAATCATATGACAAGAATCTACAATGTACAGGTGGTGGCAAGCATCCATCATTCTGATAAAAAACAACCATTTGAAAATATTTATATTCTGAAGAAATTAAATTGAATTCTGAAAAGCCAATCAATAAACAGGTGTGACATGAACTTGATGGCAAATGTGGTATAAAAAGGATGAAAAATCTTGTGGCAGTGGCTGCTGGATGCACCGCAGCATCTTGTAAACCCGTACAAGCATGACAAGGTGTTACATAAATGGGTCCCATAATTCAAAAACTGTTAAAAACCTGTCTGGAAATAAGTTATGACAAACGCTTTGAGACGCCTGTAGATACAATGCTATATAAAACTAGTTATTGTTATTATTTTAAATATTTACCACATCTTGCGTGTCCAGATCACAGCCAAGATGTACACAGAGCTTAATAGCCTCAATCTGACCATAGTTGGCTGCATAATGGAGAGCTGTCCGTCCATACTGTGTAAAAAAAACAAAGTTAGAATAGAAAAACTTGAAAGTTTACCAAGTTGACTCAGAGGCACTGCCCCATGAAATGGCAAAGCACAGAGAAAACTGTGCAATGTTCTTCGACACTGTTTTCTCAATGAAGCAGACGGGGCAATCAGCTGATTAGTTGAAAAGGTGCGTGCCTAAACAGTACTGTACGTGAAATGTTTCTCACTACATTTTGCTTACCAAAGATATGTATTGAACAGACAATTTGACAGGGGCGAGATTGGACGAATGTGAAAATTCCTGAAAAATGGCTTGCGGGTTTGAGTTCCCCTTAATCGAGACCTAGTACATGTACCTCTACAATGTTACAATTCAGTATGTTAAGAGACTCTGTACATTGATCACCAGAACAATAAAACTACAGCTTTTGGTGACTGCTATTATTCTTCCAAACAAATCTGAAGGCTCAAGGAGGTTTTCAGGAAAAAACCTGAAATCAGGAAAAATCTTGAGAAACGGAATTACACAGAGGTTGTGAAGCCAATGGGCTGGTTTTTTTCCCCTGGTCCCTTCAATATAGATCTACAAATTTGCAGGCCTCAAATTAACCCACAGCACACACAGAAATTGCTTTGGTGCCCTGTGCTTTTGCTGTGGTGCCCTGTGCTTTTTGCTGTGGTGCCCTTTGCAAAATTCCAATACAAATGGACATTTTCCTCATACATGTACATGTAGAAGTGCCCCCTTAATAAAAACTGCCGTGCCCCTTCAAGAGCAAACTTCACGGCCTGAACTTGCACAATGAGGAAGCCGGCCTTTGCGAAATGAAACTGGCCTTGCCCTTCCAAGGTGAATTCCCAGGCTTGCTGTAAATTTACGTACCTTGTCTGGTGTGAAGTCTGCCCCGGCCTTGACAAGCTCTCGTATGTAATCCACTTGTCCCTTGCTGGCAGCCAATCGTAGCTTCTCTGACGATTGCGCCATGGGCTCAGCCATAGCCTAGGCCATTCTCAGATTAACGTCTCTGATCAGGCTGCAGTCTTCTCATCTGACAGGGCTTAGGGCTGGCTGTCGAGACCTTCAAGTTTCCTAAAGACAGGGGAGCGATAAATCATTCAAGGAACACAGAAAGTAGCGTACTATGACAAACTGGCAAGAACCGAAGTCTCCAACACACATTTGGATGATTGTGAACTTCACAAATAAATGAATCTGGGTTCATTTAGATTGAACCCAAGCAGTCCCACCACCTGACGATGCCACGGGCTTGCTACTTAAGGCGAGCTCCACCTTGCAGAACACCTCTCTGTGAAATAGTAAACTGTTATCAGGCACTTCCTTCTCCGACGTTATTTGACCCCCCCCCAAAAAAAAAATGATAACTGAGAAACTCTCCTATTCACATTGGATGATTATGAACTACATTTGGATAAATATGGGTTCATTTTGATTGCAAGCCATGCAGTCCAAACACCTGACCATGCCGCCAGTTTGTTAACTTTCAACTATACCTTGCAGAGCGCCCAATGTCCATGTATAATAGTCAACTTTTGTCAGGCGTTTTCTCTGACAATATTTTAACAAAAAAAAGAAATCTGACAATTGTTTGAACTTTGAAGGGACATGTTTATTCAAAGTTTCACTGATTGGATTTCATTGAAAACTTTTATCCTGGATTTGAATTGGGTATAACCACCACTCAGTCACTGCAATTTGTTCTCTTTAACAATATGTCTCCTAAGGCAAAACTGCAGCCAAAATAAAAAATAACCAGAACAAAATTGTGTGTCGACCAACACTGGCACCTAACCCAGCTTTCCTGATCTGTCTAGAGTGTCTACACAGACATTGTTCAATATTGACTTAATATCAGTCCCTCCGAACCCCCCAACAATTTCAATATTGTTGCACAAAACCCTGTCCTCCCCCATCAAAATGCACTATCAATCAATGGCCCAGCAAGACCCCCTTTTAAACCCCCAAATCCTATGTCAGTCCGCAACTGGGCTATTGTGGGCGACAATGTCTGGAATACCTGGGCTAAGTAACCTGCAATGAAGGCATTGTGTGGTGCCAATCGTTGTGGCATGGGGGTACATTAATCAATCAGCTTATTTACCTGTTGTATTTTTGATATGTACATCAGTAAACATTCCCCTATATAGTACTATAGGCCACTCAGACCTTCCATGATTTCCATGATGTGGTTTATTTGCTTAGTGCCTGGGGAAAAATTTGCTGTATAATTAAACCAGTGGTTGCTACAGATTTGCAATCACCTACACATTGTAATTTCAAACAGGGCTTAGATGAAAATCATAGTAAGTGTTCAAAGAGGAAGGGAAATGACCAATTCAAATTTGGATGTACTCGCGCATTTTCCAACAGATGAAACTTGAGGCTTTGCATGGTGTAGATGGATCACTAAAAATAGTGAGAGACTTGCGGGTACTTGCCCATGTGATAGAACTCTTGTGAAAAAAGTGGTCCTGAAGACGAGCAGAGTATCCTGTTCTAAGAGTAGAGAAACACACTGGCTCTTTTCAGAGCCACCCCTTCCTCCAAAAGGTTTAAACCTTGAAATTGTTGTACTCAAAAGTCTCTCACTATTATTAGTTACATAGAGTCTTCATGTGACAAGGAAACAAATTAGAAGTCTCTACTAACCTCACGCTAAAAATGCGTTAAGTTTTTGTTGGTTTTTATACCCTTCCAGTGGAAAATCTGTCAACATTTTACATGCAGGGTTCTCTTCATGCACAAGCTAGCATATTCTGGATTGTGCCAGGGCTTGAATTTGTTTACACTGGACCGCAGGCCCGAGGCCAGTGATTTTAGCCCCCTGCCAGTAAACTCATGACCCGACAAGTCCCGGCAGTCTTGTGTTTTTCAATAGACAAATTTTACCTTACTTTGTACAGTATCTTTAAGAAAAAGTATATATAATATTTAAAAACAAGATGTTTAAATGTTGACTTTGAGTTTGGTATATTCATATCTTGAGAATTAATACTTGTAAGACAAAAAATAAATAAATCTTTTCTTATTGCCTGCTGAAATAAAACAGTTTAGGCGTTTAACTAAGGCCCTTTCTCTTTAAGATTCTAGTCTTGTTAGTTAAATTAATAAGATTCCAGTCTGGTAAACATTTTGAGCCCTGCCGTCTTGTGGAATTTTACAAAAAATTCAAACAAACAAAATACTGTAACAAATAAAATGCAGTACAATGTGTGTACTTGTAGGCCAGCATGTTATGTACACGTGTGTTTATTTAATGCCAACATGCAGCATAAAAGAAAGCCTGTTCGTATTTTCCATGTCTGAGCATTGAGCAAGTTTTCTCATAGTTGTTTTTTATATGAGCACTTCAACCTAGCCCTTTCCTTCCTCCATGCATGGAGCAACAGGTCATGGTTACTTTACCAAGAGGGGACTATAAAAATATTGGGCCACCTTTAAGGGTCATCCCCAGCTATTCTCGCTGACTGCTGACAGTCCATCATTAACCCTCTAAAAACAGTCCCCGCATAAACCCCATGGGATAGCAGGAGGACTGCAAAGGTGTTCACAAGAATGTCTAACACTAACACGGGCTTTAGAATCTACCTCCTCCTGGAAAAGGATCCAGTTGTGAAAGGTGGGGGGGGGGTTCATGGTTCAGCTTTTTACAACTTGAGTGGCAGTTTTGGCTTCTCAACCTCCGTTCCTTAATGGGGCCATAAGGATTGATATTGAAGAAAAGCCTAAGTGCTCCGTAACTTGTTCATAGAAGGCGAAAGCCACAATATACTCTCATAGGCTTATTTCATGGCAAAGTATAGTTTTGAAAAAGAATTACATGCAAGGTCGCCCCAAGCAAGACTAAAACCCAATCTTGGTTAGGGGCTACACAAGACGAAAATATTTAAGATGAAAATAAGTCAGGGGAGCTGAAGGTAGGAATTGATAATCCTCTTGCTATAGTCTAGATTGTAGGATAGAGGGAAACATGCACCAGGCAAGGAGTTCCCAAGAGATACAGTACATGGAATAATAAAACTGTTGGAATGGCTCTTTGTTCTATGTACATCTCAGCAAAGTAGTGTATTGATGAGAAAAACCAGAAAGCAAGATTTCATGCTTAAACATGACAAACAACCTGACGGGAGAAGCCAGGTTGGACACACTGGTGGCACATAATGCCAAAGTGCTCGCTAATTTATTTCACGCAAGGGGAAAGCAATAACCCATGCTTTATGGCCAAGAATAGCCAAAGTGCTCTACAACTTTACAGGTGCAACATTTTATGTGTGTAATAATTCTTCCATTTCTTCATTTCACAACTCTGCAAGTGCTTAAATAAAGTCCCTGTGTACCACCAACCCAGGCCTGAAATTACATGGAGGCCACAGAGGCCATGGCGTCTATTGCCCCTGGTTTTGGCATTGGAACCGGCCTTCAAAGACTTCCCATAGATTTTTAAATTACTACAGTAATGCAATGACTACACCAGTCATTTCTTGGATACTTGTTCGTGTACACTATGTGCATATTACATTAGGCCTACAAAGTAGTAAATAACGTTCAAACAAATAAACAGGCATGATGCCTGAT
Source organism: Pisaster ochraceus (assembly GCA_010994315.2). Lineage (NCBI taxonomy): Eukaryota > Metazoa > Echinodermata > Asteroidea > Forcipulatida > Asteriidae > Pisaster > Pisaster ochraceus. The sequence continues at coordinate 6,934,843 of CM021535.1, forward strand.
GCCTGATGCCTCCTGGGGCAAAGGAGGCAATCCTGTTGCCTCCGTAAAACTGAAGTATAAGGTCTGATTGAAACTGTGAAACTGTATGGAAATCACCAGGAGTTTAATTCCGCTCACCTACATATCAAATCCCATGTCATAGAGACCAGTGATGTACTCATCTGAAGTGCATTGCATTATGGTCCCATGCTAAACCGTAACTCAATACGAGCCACCCGAGACAAATGCACTAACAAACAAAAGAGTTTCTGGATTTGGCTATTGATGGTTAAATCTTCAATTACTTGCGATGTGAACCTGATACGGGTGAGGAACAAACCCTCAAGTAGACCAGAGTCACATGAGGGAGTGTCACAATGTAGAGTGTTTGGTCACCACATACCTAGTAAGTTTGAGTCTGGTGGAACGAGAGATCATATTTCTACAGTATGAATCATACATTTCAAGGAATTTGAAGGGCTACTGTAAAAAAAGTTTCATTCAATGACATACATCCGTATTCAGGGGTGGCAGGCCTGGTATTTCATCTTTGAGAGGGCGAGGCCATTTTTGAGGCCATAAGCCCCTTTCACACGAGAGCAATTTAGCAAGGGTCCCTTGCTAAATTGTAGCATGGTTGTAACATTTTACATTAATGTACCTCTTGTGAAAGGACAACAATTTTTGTACTGTCCACGGTCCCTTGTAAAATCTTGTCAAACATTGCTACATTTTGTCGAAGGTCCAGCACACAATGGTTGTTAGTTTTTTACAGTAGTTTGGCCATGTGAAAGATTGCAAAATCAGTCCTGCACGATGAAAACGTGTGTGTGAAAAGGGCTACGTATAGCCTCCATAGCCTCTGTGGAAATCAAGGCCTGGGCTGGGTCCAGAGCTAGCCAAATTGCCAGTTTACTGGGGGCTGCATTGTAGGTGGATCGGTGGCCACTAATCCAACTACACAATATGCCATTATGTAACTTAGTGTTAAGTTAATAATTAATGTTGCTGATAAACATGAAGTTCTAAACCGCGAGGGAAACTGAATTATGAGTAAGTTTGTCTTTGTTCAACCCCAAAAATATTTTGTTTTATTACACATCCAAAAGCACAATAACAGGACGAATAAGAAACGAGAAGAAATGTCCAGTCTAAGTTTTAAGGGGAAAACCTCAACGGGGGAACAGCCAGCGCAACAAGTAGGGATCTTTTTGGGGGTATAAAAAAAAACACCTAAACTATTCCTTTATTTATTTTTGATGGGAAATCCCTCTATTCAGCACCTTTTCTTTCATCATGGCTATCAGAAGCTGAGCTTTCTTTCCTAGTTTAATCTAAACAGACCAAGGGGGCACTATGGGATGTAATCCCTGAACCTTATCTTTACACAAGCTGTGAGATGATGTCTGCAAAGTGCAGGTTTGTTTGGTTCGCTTGCTACTCAACACTTGACATGTTGTACGCTGCCTGTTCATGGGTGTACCACTGGTGTGCGCGTATGTGCAATCATAAGGCCACCTGTATTTTTGTTATGATCAGTTTAAAAACTACAGATATCAACACAGTACATACTTGTAGGCCTAGTTGAGACTTGTAATTTTTTCTCCAATTTCATGAGGACTCTATCTATTGGAAAATGAGTGTGCCACAAAACTCAATGTGACCTCAGTGCCCCTCTTTAATATCAAATAATTCCTTTAAAAAATCAGAATATCAAACTGAATTCTCATTTCGAAGCGAATTATCAAACTGAATTCTCATTTCGAAGCGAATTGGTTGGTTCAGTTTTTCTAGTGATGTGCTGCTGCTCACACAGAATTATTAGCATGATCCAAAGAGGGAACACCTGGAACAGCACCCTGATCAAGAGATGAAAGAAACCCTGTTTTTAAGAATCGGCTACCTGGACCATGAAGTCATTTGGGCACGGCGATTCATACTAACTTGCATCGTTAGACCACACAGTATGTGGTTATCGGGAATATCATAATTGAGAGATGTTTATCAGCCATGAAATTCACTTCAGATCCGGCGAAACGCTGTATGAAGAGAGATTTACCGCTCACCACAAACAAACATTAGTCCCAGATCAGTGGGTAAGCTCAAACGAGATTGCTTCCTTAGACAACTGCAAGCTCAATGAAATGGAATAACGCCCTGTACCTGTAGGTCATTTACACAGTAAAAGTTATGATGTCTTATAATGGCTCAACTTTAGTCCGGCGGCAAGAATTAATCAATGAAAAACTTTCCCCCTGCGAAGCAAACGGATGTGTGCCTCATTTTGGTTCTCTTCACATACTGTTGAGACAAATTATGAACAGAGCTCTGCACAGCTACTCAATAAGTTTTGAGTTTTAGATTTTTTCCATCAGCCTTACATTACCTTGTACTGTAGCTACATGTAATTCAGATTGCTGCACCCTTTTTTAACAGTCTGTTTGGACTTTTGAAAATAAAGGCAGGCCTGATACTTGGTTCCACAGATGACCAAATCATTTTATCCGTAAGAGTAAAGGGCGCCTCTGCGTGGGGAGTTAAACATTTTTTAATGGATCATTTAAAAGGGAACCAAGGCATCGAACCAGCTGGGAATGAAGGCAAATTACCTCTGCTGTCCGCCTTTTGCTCATTATGATGTGAACACTGTTTTCTTCTTACTATTTTCCTATTAGTCCTGTGGGGAAAAAAACCCACAGGCATATTACTCGGGTGGGATTCAAACCCAGATGTCTTACCAACTTGACCACCGAGATTGCAGTTTCAACCCTTTATTTCAGCAGCGGGTACTGTGTTTTCAAATAGATTTTTTACCCCCAATGCAAATTTACCTACTTACATTTTAAAGCTATTTTGTCTCACTTTTCTTGGCACAAATCAACTTCAAACCTTTGATATTTAACCTGATTTAACTTGGTAGCTTAAAATGTTGAAGCTAAAGCTGGCGAGAGAAAGAGCCAGAGATGAACCTTTAAGAGCAGTTGAATCTTTGGAATCATGCACAAGGCAGGAGTAACATTGGAAGAGCCCTTACACAAACTTTCCTTTTTTTTTAAATCACATTTTATTGTTCAGATCTCAGCTCAGAGCTTTGTCAACTTGAACGCTGGTAGTGCCTCAGAAACAAGATACTTGTGCTGTACACGTACACCAATGTGTATAGGCCTACTTGGTATTCTATCCAAGTCCTGCAAGATTATACAATATATTACTCGGGTGGGATTCGAACCTACAATGTACCACCTTTGGCACTGTAGAGCAGATGTGTAGAAACATGATATTGGTCAGTCATTTTGGCAGCAGATGAAATTTTTTTTTTTAAACTGCATTATTATGTGTACCAAACCTAAAATACCTACATATAATCAGGGCTCGAGTTTTACACTGGACTACCGGCCCGTGGCCAGTGGTTTTAGTGTTGGGCCAGTAAACTTATGAACGGACAAGTGCGGCAGTCTTGTGTTTTACAATTGAATAACAATACGCCACAATGTAATATTTTCAACGGAATCAAATTATGTTCAAATGTTGGCCTTGAGTCTGGAAAATACCTTCTGTTGAGTAATGAAGTAGGCCCTATAAGCACCAACAAGACAAATGAGATCAATTGTTCAAATCAAGTTAAAAGCATATTAAACTGTATCAGGACTCAGGAAGTTTTTTTCTCATTTTGATTCTGGTCTTGTACAAAACTTTCTGATCCAGAAACAATTTTGAGCTAATGTACTAGGCCCTGCAGCCTTGTGGGTTTTTCTCTCAAATTCAAACCCTGATAATGTACATTAAATTGTCAGTGTCACTGTCCAAGAGACTCTACAATACCCTAATAGAGTAAGTGATTAAATTAGTCACAAAAATATACACATTCTCAAATGTAAGGATTTCCATTTATGGATTAATGACTTAACCAACAGTGAATTGCCATGAAGAGGCGATAGCTTACAAGACAAGGTCATGTACATACAATTGTACAAACAAAAACCCACTCCACAATTGAGCAAAGTCCACGACGGTCATTGTTATTATTTTGCCAAGTTTGCATTTAAATGCCAATCGTCCTCAAACATAAATTATGCAAACAATATGGCCAATGTTTTACACAAAACATTTCTGCTTTCGGTTTGTATGACGTGTTGTAGGATGCTGTTTTTGCTGTACCTCGAGTCTAAAATGGAGAAATTGTAAAAATGTTGAAAATCCTTCTTGTTGGTATTCAAAACACATTTAAAATGTTTTGTGACACAATATTCTACAGATGCGTATGTAGAATTCTGAAGAAACATCCACACTCCGGACTTTCGTTTGGTTGGATGGAAATGAGAAGAATACTGTTTGGATTGAGGGTGGCTCCATGTAATTTCTAAATTTGCTTACTATTGGGTATGGTACATGTAGGGTAGGCAGTTGTTGGGGTAGGAGTAGTTGGATGTGTTGTAGCAGGCACCGGTGATGAGAGGTTTGCCAACCACACCAGTAAAATACTATGCACACCTCACCATGCTCACAATAAACTATTGATAAATGCATAATCGACACCATAGTATCCAGGATCAAGTAATCTTCTATTCTTGTATATTCAGTGCATTTTCGTAATTTTTTTTATGTGAGCTGGGACCCATGGGAGATCAGTGAGTTTGTTCTCACTGAATGAATCACCCAGGACTAATAAATAAATAAACAAATAAACAAATAATAGTATCAGGATGGTTATGGTTACAAATGTGCACAGCCACACTACATGTACGTAAAGTGTATGGATACACTTTTTATTAAAAAGCCATCGTAAATATGTAAATACTTGGGAACTTATGTACATGTAGAGTAACTCTTTGCAGATCTTTTGGTTGATCAAACAATGTACGTTTTTTTCTCCTTTGACCAAAGGCCGTTTCACCCTGGTGGAAGGGTTTCAGGTCAGTCCACGCAGCGAAAATCTCTGTGTTGGACACGAGCCTGACCCATATAAGTTTGACAAACCTTTTCACACTAAACAATACGTTACAATCCTCAGCGTAGTTTTGGCTGTTTGCAAAGTATCACGTAATGAATCTTGGGACAGACTTTTAACAAAAAAGTATAATCTTTACAGGCTATACAGTCACGCATATTATCGTACTTGGGGGGGGGGAATCTCATTGAGTAAGGCCAACCAGCGCTCTGCTGACCTAATGGTGCTCTTTCATTGACCTTTTCAGGCTTATTATAATACAGAATTAATTGATTTTGGAAATCACACCAGTACATGTTGGAAGCATTTCATGCCTGATCTTAAAAATATGAACTACTTGTTTTAATTGAGGACATGTGTAGATGAAGCAGGGCTTGAAATTAACACTGGACCGCAGGCCCAAGGCCAGTGATTCAATCAACAGGCCAGTAAACTCACGACCTGGTGGTCTTGAGTTTTTCATACTTCTGACAAAGATTTGTTTATTCTGTTGAACATGGAGGTAGGGCCTAGTATTATACTTAAAAATGAAAATTTGTCCCTTAGTGCTTACAAGTTTAAAAAACAGTTTTATGTCAAAACAGTCCAGAAAGTGTTTTCTCATTTTGATTCTGGTCTTTCCACTAAAAATGTTGAGCAACAAGCCCTGCAGTCTTCTGGATTACCCCCCCCCCCCCAACCTCCACAAATTAGAGCCCTGAATGACACCTAAAATTCTTCAGATCTTTGTCTTGGATGGCCTTGTGTCTGTGTCAAAACTGTATTTTGAAAGCATAAATGTGAGCCAGCAGCTGGCTCCTCTAGATTACAAAGAGGGCATTTCCAAAATGTGGCAGGTTGTGTTGATTAAAAAATGGTTTCAGCTGTGTAAATAAAATATAGGGCCTATATATCCTGGTTTATTTTTCAATGATGCAGAATATGGGTAGGTAAGATTAACAATATCACATGCAACCACTTGTTCTAAAATCATAATCTTCATGTAATCTGAAGTAGAGTGTTTACGCTGTACAGCAGTTTTCCATTTGGTACATCACAGTATGGGTAAACACATCACATCCATGAAGGCTTAACATTTTGCATAATTATATTTTTACCAAACATTGCAGAAATTTGGCAATCTGATTGCCAAGCTTCAGGCAAATTCCATAGCAATGCAGTAACCAGTGAGTTTGTTCCTAGGGCAACCACAGAGAATGGAGAACTTGCTCTATGTGGCGCAGTCCATTCATTTCAAATACCTTTGGAGTCTAGGGGTGTAGGCTGACTAGACACTACACTGTATGCAACTTCTTAGCAAAAGACGTGATCAACTGATGTATGCACCTAATTCGTAACAGTGCGCCCTCTTACTCGATATTTTAATCAACTTGAGCAGCTCTCACTAACATCTTAGGAATCCTGTAGCACTGGGTTATGTTGTTGTTTTGGAGAGGTTAAATCATGTTATAAGAGGGAGCGCTGTTAGGAATTACAAGCGTACTGTACACAATCCACTGTATCTAACACTGACGTCTTGGGTCAAGACTAACAAGACGTTCGTATGATACATTTAGTCATATATTTCTAAGATTGTAATCCTTCTTGATCCCTGGAAAAGAGGGTTATGATCCCAACTAGACTAGACATTATTTCCGTCAATGCTATCTGGCCGAGAATGAAGCATCAAACAATTTTATAATACTGTCTGAATATCTGTCATGTGTTTAAAATAAAAAAATATACAGCATGAGTAACAACTTACAGATAAATCCAATGAACCGATGCAGCTTACATAGTGATTCTTTTTACCCATTTGTACACAAAAAAGGAATAATATTTCAAATTAAAGGCTTTAACTTAAGTGCAGATGCTGTTAGGCCTAATGCTGTACATTGCAAAATTGGTAAAGACTGTCGGAATATGAACTTCAATTCAAGGAAGAACCAAGTACAGTACTACTGTCTTAGGTATGATGCAGCTTGGCTAAAATAAACAAATTATTTTGACTTACTTAAAATAACTTGGAAAGTTATTAGTTACTCATTATTAAAAAACATCTTAGGTAACTATGCGAATACATAACAATAGACCATGCGCCTTCAACATCCCGTTTACAATAAGAGCCATGTAAAGCCTGGACATCCTGCAGGTGCAATTTGTACACAGCTCAAAGGAAGAAAACATTAACAATCTTCAACAATTAATGATTTAACTGTGTGGTTTGTTATCAACTTTGATGAAGAAAGGGGGCACATCTGAAAACTTGTTCAGCTGTTGTTACTTTTATATAGGCCCTTGTGAAGTTAAACACAAAATATAAACATTTACCACTGTGTCCAGTATTTGGTAGTACCTGCCAAAAAAGTGCCAGAAAATGCCCTGGAATGTACAAATGCCACTCTTTTTGTAATGATGGTCTGGATAAAGAGCAAGGTCAAGAGCTGCTCTGTACCATTTGTTTTTTTTTATCTAGCATGTCTAGCCCAGGTTGGACGAAGTGGATTGGCGCTACATTTTTGTTTTATAAAATAATAATGCGACTATTTTTTAATCAAACAATTGTGAAAAGATGACAGTCATGACAGTCGGACTTGGTATCTTTTTCCAACGAAAAGGTGCTATCGTATATTTTGGTAACTCCCTCAAACTTCCAAACGAATTCCTTCCACCATCGACCACTAAAACTTATTAATGGAAAGGGTGGAATGTGATGCAGCGGACAGCCACCACACACCGCCGTGTTCAATGATGTTTGCCCGGCGGCATGGATTACTATCAGTCCGCTAAATGCAGTTTTGCGGAATTGGCCAACCAGCGATCACCTACTGCACAAGTAACGATGTTAAAACACTTTTCATAAAAGAAAACTCACCCCGAAATTGTGTATCTCAACGAATGATTTCAAGGCAGTCAAATGACGTAAACATAACTATTGATCCATATCTCCAGGATGATTTACCAAGAAATTACGAGTAGATTTAATTACTCAGTCGTCAGAGTTGACGACGCTACGCACACATTCTTCTTCAGACAGGCGGCTGGTACCCTGCCCCACAGTAGCTAAACAAACGAGTGTCTGCTATAGACACCTACGCGTGAAATGTAAACTCCCCAAGTAAACAACATTGTGCAAGTGTTGCTCCCTAGCCGACAACAAAAAAGACTTTCGCTTAGCGTGGCTTTTGTTCGCGATGCGGCACTGCACCCCCTGCTTTGTTCGCGATTTCTTTTGTAGCTTTTAGTCACATCGTAACCAGGGTCAAGGAGGTATAGTTTACTCTCAAGTGTCGTGTGACTGCAGGTGACGAAATGTAGGCAATGATTTCATTCTCTGAATTGTGATGTGGTTTTTGTGGTTTGTGACAATAATAATAAAAAATGTGTTATACAAACACAGTAAACAAAATTTTATCATTGAGTGGATGGATCTTCCCTGATGGGCATCTTCCCATTAGCCTTTTTTTGAGACGGCGGACACGAGGATGCACTTTTTTTTTATACAAACGGCTTTACCCAAACCATAGAGCAAGGAACGCCCAAACGTAGTACCAATGTCTTTGGTTTTTGTCCATCATTTCTCAAAATGGCTTATTGTATCGAAGTTATTTCTACCTCAAATTTGTACCCGTTTTGCAAGCCCAATATAGCTGCACACACAGAGGTGACTGGGGAGGCAATTTGCGTTCGTGCCCCGCCCCTGTCTTGGGCCAAAATAATGCTCATATCTCTCATAATACTAAAAATAGGCCTAGGTGCCCCGTACCATAACGAAAGAGACATTGTCTTGCCCTTACACGTAAGAACGAGGCACTTTAAGTAGCAACTTTAGTAGAGGAATTGAAGAAATTCGATAACTGCGATTTAAGTTTGGTATAAAAGTTATTACTGTCCCACAGTGAGCATGTGTGTAGGTGATGTGAAAGAAATGGCTGGGGAGGTTTGAATTGTGGCTGCTGGGCCCACGCTGGCCATGGCGCCGCGGCGTGTGACAGATGAAATGGAGACACAAATCTAGAGGTAAGAGGGATGACCGGCGTTCCATGTAGCTCTACATTTCCACATCACTTTGGTGAACAAAGTAAGTGAGTGAAGTCATTGTCTACAAAACGAAAATATTCACGGAATAAAGGATAATGCCGCGGTCACTATACTTTTACCAGCAGGTGCAGCAACTGCCAAACTAACATGTTTTTTAAAAAATCTCTTGTTGGGCCTTTACAAAGAAATAACCGATCGTCTAAGGAACAGGCTGATATGACTTTAGATGGGATACCAATATGGAGTTGTACCCAGTTTCAGTAGAGAATATTAATCATGATTATTCGACAGCTTGGTAAACAATCGTTGATCAGGAGAGTAATTAATCACTCTAGATTCCAACGATACTAGACATGAGTTTACATTATGAAAGACAGTATAGGCTAGACTTAATAGCGCCCTCTCTGCCTGTAACCACTAATCATACATGGTTGTAGTTTGGCTAGACGAAAATTTAATCAGGACCCGATTTCATAGAGCTGCTAAGCCGCGTTAGCAAAAATTAGCAGGATACCTGTCACAAATGGTGCATGTGACATGGCATTTTGGCTGGTAACCTCATTCAGCATATTTTTGTTGTGCTTAGCTACTTTGTGTGCTTCAGCAGCTCTATGAAATTGGGCCCAGATAATGAGGGGTCATACGGATAAACAATCTTGCTAGAGCCAATCGACTCGAAAACTTTTAAAATGCTATTTCCTGAGAAAGAAAAAAAAGAAGACTATGTTTGAAGGTCTACATCTCTTAAAATAAAACAACCCAAAACAAACACAATACACGTTAGAATCGACCCTGATCTCGGGTCCCAGGTGGCCCGACCCAGAAGTATTTAAAGCGTAGTTGTAAGACATTGATCGTGCTTGACACCATGGGTTAGGATACATTTCATCTGCACGGGGATTGACAGAAAATTCAGGATAACTAAATTAGGTAAACAAATTATTTGAAGTTAGCGAATGTATCATTCATTAATTCATCTGACCGTAAAAAGGTAAATTATCACAAAGTAGGCCTATTTTAAAGTTTACTTAGTCAGTTTCCCTTGTGGTTTATTACTTGAATAAGGTGATCAGCAAGCTAATACCAGTATATTTCATTAATATGAGTAGGCCTAGTGCTGGAAACCACCCCCCCCCCAAAGCCATAAAGTTGATACAATGTTAGTGCCCTCTCTTCAAAAGCTTCAATGTCAAAATGGAATGCCGCCCTCTCGTGGCGAAACTATAGGCAAATTAAAACGTAGTGTGCGGAAGTATGCCAGTTTTACGACGTAACTTAACGGCTGTCTTTTCATCAATTTTTACAAATAAAACAGCCGTACTTGCCATTGAATACTGACTATAAAGGAATGTGCCCATTAGAGTAAACAATCTGCAGATATTTCTGTCCAATTAAAAAAAAGATAATTATGATATTTCCGATCTCCAATTCCCAATAGGCCTAATCAATGTGCTGCGATCAAGCAAATGGTATTTCCGACAAACGACTCATTTAGCTTGATTGCATCACAAAAAGTGTTCCATGTTCATACAGTTTCATCCAATTGCAGATTTCATTTCAACTGAGCTGCTATTATGTTTTACAAAAATTATGGCGCATCTACTGTAGCCAAGGCACGGGGCATCCGTTGTTTTTCTCGTTTAAAGCAGCAATAAGAGTCTGATGGAAGGGCTGTATAGTGTGCTCTATTTGGTGCACTGCAAAACAACAGATTTATCTTATTGGTGTAGTTGAACCTAGGGGAATTTCCTTCCTCCACTGCTGAACCCCGAACCACGAGAGTCCCTAGATCCCAAGGAAGTAAATTAACACCCGTTTTGATAGAAGTACTTTATTCCAATACGTTTCATTGAACGAGAGCTGTTACTCCCTTTAATCGGCAAGTTCAATCCGCCACATACGAAAAAGTACACATCGCTTGAGACTGCAGATCGTCGTACCATAAATCTGTCATAATTCGATTATGTTGGTTTCGCGTTGACGTTCTTGACTGTAAAGCGTGGCGATAGAGCAAGTACCCACGTATCAATTTCACCATCGATTCTTGTATACCCTTTCAACTATCAGTATCGATACTATTAATCGGTGTGGTGCTCCAAATCGCTCACTATAAAATAGTATCGAAAAGGTTGCAGCGGTCATGAACCGACACTGCAATGTAATTAAGCGATAAATCACATCCAGAATTCCGATGATTATGCGAATGGTACAAACATGTGTTAGTGGTAACTTTGAGTATCATCATCAACCAGAACTTAAGAAATAAATCTTGGTCAGTTTTCTGCATGCAATTAACAAAATTGAAAACACGAAAAGGTTAGAAATTCTGGACAGGATGATGGAGCGGTAAGCCACGCGTGCCAGTTGGTCTTTTGGATGGTTATCTTTTACCATATAGTGGGTCTTTATGACTGTAGTGTTCGGTGTGAGTAAAATTATAGAGTAAACAAAACGAGACACGACATTAAAATATGGTGTTCTTCAGAATGTCCAGTAAATCTGTAAGTGGGGTTGCCACTTTAAAGCATAGCATAACTCATTGCTGGACACTCCAACCGGGTAGCCTGGGCTTTAGATCTGTATCATGTCACATCAATCTTGTTTCTTTCATTTACATCAAGTATAACCAAACCGAGGCTGAGGGTGAATTGGTTTAGTTCCTCGATGTACACAATGACACTCAGTATTATGAGGCTATACCAAATAATGTGACAAAGAGATCTGTTTACAGACCAATGCGTTTAAACCGGCCATCAACAAGCAAAGGCAGATGCGTTATTTTAATAAGCTTCTTGTTATACAACAGTCTGTGGAATTGCAGAAAAAAAAAGATACAGAAAAAACACGATATGATTACATGTATATTGTTATAGAACGTATAGAGTCTAGGGAGGATTCGTTGTGTGATAGTATTGTTGTAGAGGATGACGACGTTCAAACGAATTACGGGGTGATGACATACAACTGCACTGATGAAGAAGCGTATCAACTGAACATCCAATGACACAGATCAGTCCTTTATAGGGACGGTAAACGAGGAATTTCAAATCCAAGAGGGCTTACCTTTTCAGAAACATATCTCAATTAGCATCTGTTGAGGTGTGGTGGACACTGTAGAAGTGCACTGTTTGGTTTGGGTGTACAAACAAATAATTTGTTACCCAACTAATAGTGACATGAATGTTTCCACAATATCTCAAAAGGCTTACGGAAAGTCGGCTAGGGAAATTGTATTCATGTTGGGTTTCACACACATATTGTACATTTGTTTTAGTTCATAGATGAACGAAATATACATTCCTCCGCGGTTAATTTGATTTTCTTCCTCCAAAGGTTGATGTAATTGGTTAATTTGAATGTTGCACTCTATCGTTTCCTTACAAACAGTTGCTTTGGGCGATTACTATCAATCTGTTTCTTTCCTCCGTGGTATCATCTCTGCGGTATCATTAAGTGTATGACTTCTACACCAGACTGTTGTTTCATCACAAACTGTAGGCCCTGAAGTAAAGAGGGTGTTAAGCCCCTGGGCCCTTTTTTGCTGTTACGGGACAACAGTGTTGGTCCACTCAATAACGCAATGAGTCATCATATAGAGCAAAAGGCCCCTTTCCCATCTTTAAGATTGAATATCGTGCGTGTTTTGGTTGTCTCTGCCGGAACATTGATTAAATAAACTGCCCCTTTTCCTTGTTGCTCTCTGGAAAAAAAAAAGTTTTTCAGTAGAAGTTAAGTTTTCTGTAGTTTTCAAGGTATTTTGGGTCGTTCTTATCAGTCTGACATAGTATGAAACAAACTTGAGACTGCCGTGGAAAGGTCTGCATATAAAAACAGGCCGAACCCGAGTGAGTCACTCACAACCGTGCACAACATTTCTGAATATGTCTTAAAGATTTTGGGTTGATTACCTAGACTCTTTCTAGTGTGTGTTTAATGTAAACTTTTGTTTGACAGGTCCAATATTGAAAATATAAGTGACAAGCTCCTCTGGTAATGGACGGTCATTCAATACCGTCTGCTGTGCTTCAGGCACTGTCTTTCACTGTCCCTCTATCGGGGGAAAAATGAACTCCTTCCTTTATCATCGGATGGCCTACCTTCCCATTTCCTCCCTTTACAGCCTCGTTATTATCGTCCCTCTAACGGACTGTCTCAGTCAAGCATCTTAACACTTTCTTCAATTATCCCTTTCCTTCCTCCACTGAACTTCTCCTTTCCGTCCCACCTCTTTTGTCTCCCACGCTTTCTCGATTCAGCACTTTCTTCAATTATCCCCCCCATTCTTCCTTCCTTTTTCTTATCCCCCATTCACCCTCCCATCCTCTTTTGTTCATCATGTGCTCTCGATTTTGCGATGGTTGTCTCTCCCCATCTAAGTCTAATTCCTCTCCTCGCATCCTGTCTTCCTCTATACACAGTATCCGTGCTCGGTGTGCCGTGTCGCCAGCTCTCCGATTCCCCAGCCATTACTCCCAATTTCCCCCGATTTCATCTGCCCCTGACGTCCAGGGCGAAACTCGGGTGATATCAAAAGTCCGCCTTTGCACGATCGGTGTAATTGCCGCGCTATGGCGGCCTACTTATTCCAATTACCCTGCCGGCAACCACGATTGAGTTACTCACACGGTGCCAGATACGCCGAGACCAGCTCTCCGGGGTAGCCCCCTTGATTGCTAGACGGTAATCAGCCGCATTTATTCCCTTTATGGACTTGTGTAATTTCTTAAAATGAATCCAATTTCTTTATTGAATTAGGCAATTAATGTTTGTTCGTACGCTGTGATTTTAGAAAGTGTGTTGCATTTTGTATTATTTCGCTTGCACGGTTTGTTGTAAAGTGGATTCAGTTTAAGCTCAATTTGTCAACCCACTTGCACTTGTTATCACGGCTGTTTATACAGGCATCCCGAATGACCTAGTTCATCAAAAGCTTACCATAATTCACATGAAACTTTTGTTATGACGGTAACAAACTCTAGTCGATTTAACAAGTTGGTACTTGCGTCACAGAGATTTTTCCTCACCACTTTTGCATTAACGTGAAACGTTGACGTACTCTCTGATCTGCATCTCTTTAACACAAACAGAGGCCCGGCTCCTGTAGACATGGCCTCAATCAATGATCATAATGTTACACCTCTCCTTTAATAGTAATTATTTCCTAACGGTTAACGACCTATAGTGGATATCTCCCTGATCATTAACAGTCTCCACCGAGGCAAGCACCCCATACTGCCTCTGCTGTATGGAAATAGAAGGTCAAGCCAAGTTAAATTTAAACGCGACACGTTATGTGGCATGCCTAACCATGTAAATAAGCCTGCTTGTAATGTTTGTCAATTGAACTGGGATGGATCTGATATGGGGCCCATGCTGCGGAAATTTTCAACATCAAAGCAAAGACCAAAGGGGAGATGCCATCCAATAAAACTGACTTCATGTGATGATGTGTCTTTTAAATACAAAAATGCGAGATGGACATTGTTTCGCGGTCGAGCTTATTGAAAGAAAACCTTTTTACACATGTTTCATTTTAATACTCTCTGCTGAAGGAACGGACGTGGCCTTTCCGCCGTTTGAGGACTTCATCCCCTTCTGGTTGTCTTTCAATTTTGTCAATTAAGAAAAAAAATATGCCAACCTTCTCATATGATTTATAACCCCTGTAGTCCCATCAGTCACCTTCCCGAACCTGAAGTAATTCTCCAAACACATACGGTCACATATATTTTAAGCCACGCCCGCCAAAAGCTTGCCTCTTTTATCCGATTGGTTTAGAGTTTTACCATGGACAGCACTTGTCTCTTTAGTAAAATGGCTTTTTCGTTTGAATAAAACAATCAGTTTCAGTAAACATTTAAACAATCTTGTATAAACTCAATTGTTTTTAATCTTGTTAGTAGTTTTGTCTCTTTAGAAATAAATCTAAGTGTGCAAAGTGATTGAGGTAAACTATAGAAAATTTAATAAGGTAAAGGGTTAACAGTGTCCATGGTAAGTTCGAATCATTTCAAAGATGGCTGCCGTGGTGAAAATCTGGATTTTCGTCTGTCAAACATGTCAAAGTCACAATGGGATACTTCTTTTGAGAAAACTGTTTATTTTGAGATGACTTACTGCTCCATTCGTACGCAAGATGGAGATATCATAACCAAGATAAATGTAGAGTTACAAGGTAAGGTTTGAGCGTAGAAACACTGCTTAACAGCTTCCGCCCAAAACATTGAGCAACAAACCATACATCGCCTGCTCGCCAGTAGAACGACGTGACATAATATGCTACACTGCTACAAGTTACAACAACTGCTAGATGTAGTGAAAGCCAACCCAGTGTATTTTTTTTTTCGGGAAGGGGGTCTCGAATAACAACCGTGACCGCACGTACCTAATATACAAGGTCAAGGTCATCTACCTCCCCACCTTCCAAGTTTTTACACGATTCACCTGTTTTTAAATTAGAAAAAATTGAAAAACAATGTCAATGGATTGTCACCCAGCATCCCAGTTAGCCCCAGCTGAGGTGGGTGAGTCCAGAGTATTGGCACTATTTAATGGGCTTATCGCTCAGTTTTTAGTGGGAACAAAGTGTTGACTGTCACTTAAAAGCACAATTGTACAACATTAGTGTATACTATTTTTGATAAATTCCCAACATATTTACCACTAAATCAGCGTCAAAAAGTGTGACTTTGAGTGTGAAATGGGTGTAGTGGTGGAGATAATATATTTGCCAAGATGAGGTGCGTGGAGTGAAGAAAAATCAAGCAAGCTGGAAACAAGTTTTTGTCAGCCAATTCAGATGAAAATGTGGGATGGGGATTGAGGGGTGGGTGTGGGATGGGGTGGGGTGGGGGGGGGGTAGGGAGGAAAAATGCCTGCCTCCATTAATGTTGGTATCCTCGCTTGTTGATGATTGAAAAGTGAAGGCTTTGCACCTTGAAAGTGTTAACTGTATTTCTGTTATAAGTCTAGCAGGCCTCTGATACTTTGCTGCTGATAAGGCAATTGGGCAGTTTTTATGTAGTGTGCACCTCCAAAAAGCTCTATGAGGGAAATTAAATTTTCTACTGGAACATTTCAAAGGGCACCAAGGCAATGACCAGGGGCATGGAGGCAATTGCTTTTGTTACCTCCGTGAAGCAGTCGCATACTTTTCAGTTGATCGAGTATTGAGTATAAATTTCGAGTACAAGTATTTTGCTAGTAGGGTACATTGTACGAGTACAAAAACCATGAAAATGCTAGTCAAGTAGTACACAAGTGCGACTACCAAGCATGAGTACTGCAACACTGCTACAGTCCTTTGTGAAAACAACCGTTGAAGGATATGTACAAAGACATTGATGTTTTCCGTCCATTCGTTTGTGGAAATGAAGTATCAGTGTCACCTTAAATGATATGTTTCATGCTTCTTTATAGAAAAAAAAAGCTGTACACCAAAGACAACAGACAACATGTGGACCGTCTAGGAACCAGAAAGCTTCATCCTAAGTGAATAAGTAAGTGTTGAAGGTAAGGTACATCATTGGTTGTGTTGGTACATGACCTGCAAGATGGTGCAACCAAGTTCAGAGAGGTCTGCTGCAAAGTGGCCCATCCGGTGGCAGCTTGATATTAATGAAAACACATAATAAGCAGAGGGTGTCCAAAAGAGATCCATCAAGCCCTCTGCCTGACTTCCACTTATGGCTCCAACTAAAGTTGATGAAAACGATTCACTTCAGCTGTTTTTTGAATACTTCAACCAGACTTTGCTGGATATATTTTGGGGTCTGCATTGCCAGTACAGTATGACCAATTACACTGACACCATACAGAAATGCATAATGATGCTCCATTCTGCTTTCCCTGTAAAAGGCCTGTTCACGAACTTCACACTGCAGAGCCAATTTCCTGGAAATAAAACCAAAGGAAAATCCTTGGGATTTTTCACCTCTCCTCCAACTCATGTTCAATTAACACTTGATGAAATTTTGCTGGGGAAAATGAGCATCCGGAATACTTACCCAGGGGTTATCTTGCTTAACCCTACTCCAAAACAGGGATAGCTATTCCCAGGGACATTTTCCTGGAGTTAATACTAGGGCTAGCCATAGCCAGTAGCCATTGTGAAAAGGTGACCCAAATGCTTGTAGTGTGAAAGGGGCTTTAAAGCTCTTCACACTGTCAAGCAAATTTACAGAATTGAAAACCCCAGGATATTCCTGGGGAGTTTTAACCCTGTCATTACCCCATGATCATTTCACACTTGATGTAATTTTCCTGGGAAAATACACACTCAAGACAATAACCCCGGGGTTACCTTCCTTAACCCTAGTCCCAAGCAGGGGCAGGTTTTTTTTCCAGGGAAATTGCCTTTTCCTGGGACTTTGCAAGGGTTGGCAGTGTATAAGTGTGAAAAGGTCAAATAAATTTCCCCAGGAAATTTCCAGGAAGCTTGTGTCATGTGAAATGGACTTTAGTTATTTTACATGGAGGGGGGGCAATTCTGGCTTTTATTTTTCAGGTCATAGCCTATAAACAGCTGGTATTCTCAGGCCTGTGTAGCAGACTCAACATGACAGCAATGAAATGGGTTGGAATAATCGGATGGATATGCCAACGGCCATGCAAGAGGTGACCTAAAAACCACTCCAACTTAAGTGTGAGAAGGATCTCACAACTGACACTAGTGTACAAATTCTCCTTAAAAATTGCAAGTGATAAATAACCTTCTTCCCGTGGAGGTCCTGTGTTATAACTACCCATCACCTGAGCTTTTTGAATAATTCTAGGTAACTTTTGAAACAACCATTTTAGAAATTAAAGGTGTACACTCCTTAAAAAGGGCTGATAAAAAAACATGAATTCTCAAAGCTTTTAAAACTGTTATATATTCAAAGGTTATACACTGATCATTACTTGACCTTAAGTTTTAAGATTTATTTGGATCATGCTCAAAACCATGATTTAATCCCTTTGTAACAGTCTTAATCATTTGAATATGGTCAACAGTTAAGAGCAGTTAAGAGCACCAGACTCAAGCTCTGGTGTTTTTGATCCGTAGAGTGTGGGTTCGAGTCCCGTCATGGCACTTCGTGTCCTTGAGCGAGATCCTTGCTTTGTCCTTAGGATGGGACATTAAGCCACAGGTC
>CM021535.1:6957965-6981521 GCA_010994315.2 Pisaster ochraceus
TAAAAAGTGAGGGGGACATGTCCCCTCCGTCCCCCACCCATCGACGCCCTTGATTTTAGGTACCGAAGGAAGATTGTTTTCTGCGATCCGGTTTGGATCAGAGTTTGATCATAAGCCGCCCTCCGATCAAACCTACGATTTTCTGCGCTGCTTTGTGATGTTTTAAAAGTAGACTATATCTGATTCACACATCATATCCCTCGAAATTGTGTGGTTTTCCTTTCACTTCGTGAACTATAAACACGGTCCGTAATTTTGTGGAGTCAAAAATGTGGTTCTACAAAATGGCGGACCGTGTTAGTTCACGAAGTAAAAGGAAAAACCACACAATTTTGAGGGATATTTGTGTGAATCATTACATTTCCCAACATTTTCCCAACCATATTCATCGAACGCTTTTTCTAGCCCAAATCCGAAGGAAAATGACGTTTTCCTTTAACGCCCAGTTCACAGCAGGCCCTAGGTATAGAAATCGGCGAGACAAAGTACAGGGCTAGTACCCTTTGGTCATTTTCGAAGAATAAATTTCGCTTAGTTTCAGTCAAAAATCCCTGCATTTTACAAGGTTTAAATATGTCATAATCACTGCCAAGGTTGAGAATTTGAAGACACCCTTCGAAAATCACAATTTCCTTTATCGCTTTCTATTATCGAAGTGAGCCCGATATGAAATTCGTGCACAAAATCCCTTTAAGCCTATAATACAAAACAAAAACAGTTTTGGGTTTCATTATTTTCAACTACGTGATCACCTGATTCGATTGGTTGATGTGTTTATGTAAACTTATGTAAACTAGACAGAATTTGAAAAGTATGCGCTTTTCCTAAACAAAAAAACCAACAAATTAATACGAAGCCATGAAACGGTCACGCCTTCTAATTTTGGAAATTAGCCAACTCCTGTAAGATCCGAGACTCTCTACTGTGCAATTTAGGTAGGCCTAATAATATCTTTTTCTTTTATGGTAACACAATACTATGGAAACAAATGTGGAACAATTATTCATTGAATTGAATTGATCCACGAATAAATAAATATTAAGCTGTTTTTTTCATACACGCACGTTGTTCGTCACAAGGACGCAGAAAACAGAAAAGGGAAATGTATTGGCGCTGTCTCATAAATTGTCAAATTGAAATCATCATGATGGGAACTTTTTATTTGTCACCGTTTCCCCGTTAAATATTATATTCTTATTATTTATATCGATTGGCACTTACTGCAAACAGTATGAAAATGACACACTGCAAAAATTGCGGTGTTAAAATTGACACCCTGGGTGTTGTCACATAGATACCAAAGAGAGAATCAAAATTAACACCATAGGCTGTTAAATATTAACACCAATGTAACTGTTTTAACGAAGTGTGGAAAAGAGACCATTAATTAAAAAAGAGGTCCATATAATTTGTTACGACTTAAAACACTATGTGGACTACGCACGCCCACACACTGTGTTTTCATTTTTGAAGAATAAGATTGTCCTTATACAGAACAAAGGAATGTCCTCAGAGTGACTGCAACACAGAGCTGTTACTGTGTTGGCAGAAAGAAGTGTTATTTTAACACCCTTTGTTGTAAATGTTGATTCCTTTTTTGGTATGTATATGTATGGCAACACCCACGGTGTCAGTTTTAACAGCCCGGTTTTTTAGTGCAATGCAAAAAGCAGTTCGATATAAAAGGTGCCTGGTAGGCTAATGTATTTTCTTAAGACCTCAGTCTATAGTTGAATCAGTAAAAAGTAAAAAAAATAAAAACCTCATAAGTTGAGGTCTTTATTTCGACCACGCAGAGTTCATAAAGCGTGTGCGCCTGTTATATCAATAAAGTCCATTAACATTGTATTAATGTGGCCTTGACATTAAGAGTAATTATTCCAATAACGGCCGCAGCAAATGATAATATTAGCCCTACATTATTACACAGTAAGATTAGAAATGAGATGCGGTGGGCGGCACAGCTGGTTTTCAGATTTTGGACCTCGTGTGTTGTTACGGATGATTCATCGGCCTCATACACAGAAAAATGGTTCATTAAAGAAGCGTTTTTGTACTTTATTTAACCTACGAGGCATCAATGTTCATTCCTTAACTTGATGATAATTGTGAGAGGTTGCGTGGGGACGGGTGTGTTTGATGAGAGATGAAGAGAACCTGGGTTTTGACTTCACAAAGCACTAAGATTGATCTTAACATGTGTATCAATCCTATAATTGTTAAGCAAAGTGTGATTCCACAATATAAAAATCACTATGGAATTATTGACAAATCATCTTAAGATGAATCTTTGTGCTTTGTGAAATCGAGCTCTGGCCTTTTCGATGGGGGTGGTGTGTGGGGAGGGGCGTCGTCACGCGTTTGAACACTGTTTGTGCAGTTTGTAGAAATTTGACCCCATTTTGTCGGCCATTTTCCCCCCAATTTTTTTTGATCCAATATTATTGAGTGACGGCATTTTCGTCACAATAAACACGGGTCTTGGCAATTCTTAACGCAAAATTTATAGATACTGGGTAGAAATACTGCCTTTCTTTATGGTATGACGGGAAGAATTCGCTCTGAAAGCAAATTTATTTTGTATAACTGCAAAATACGTGCTGTAGGGAGTGAAACCGCTTTACAGATCCCAATAAAATTTCCGCAAGTTATTTTCTTAACAGGAGTAGGCATCATCACTTTGAACATCCCTGTTATTGTCTTTACATGGCTGCATGATTTCCCCTACGCCCGGTTATGCAGTTTAGCATCCTCTGCAAGGATTTTAATCTGTTTTCCAAGGCTGGATGGCTCTACGAAAACATAATCATAAAAGTGTGCTATAAGAAATCCTAGATGACCTTTAAGAACATACCGCTGTGGCGGCGGTTGTTTTTGCAAGTGGAATTTTCAAATATCCTATTCATTTACGGGAGGAAATTGTATGCCGTTGTCTGTTAAGGAAAGCATAAGACTACGTCCCAAACCATTATCAGAAAGTGAGCTCCGCGAATGTTGCAATTAAGTCGGTTGTCTTCTTTCCGCGTCGGTCTGAGCAGAAGGATTGAAACTGTGAATTGTGGTGAACAGAAGATATTGTTTATGAGTCGATCTGTATTCGTGAAAAGGTGCGGCACCCCGTTTACCATAAATGAACGTTATGCGGAAAATATAAACACTAAATCTTGTAGTCACGTGTAATAAGAAAAGGAGGAAAGAAGGAAATAGCTTTTGCATAACTTACCAACCGAAATTGCCTGTTTTAAATGCAAACATGACTAATTATTACACTGATTATTGTGTTTTGTCATTTCTCTTTTGAGAAAGGCTCTGCTGTGGTGGTCGAAACCTCAGGCAGGGTTTGCCCTTATCTTTTTTAGTGACTGGCCACCAGGACCAGTTAGCTTGTCATGTCACTAGTCCATCACCTTTTGCACTGGTCCATATTTTAAGAAGCTTTTCAAACTAAACTAGCCAGTCAGACGTCTTGGGGTAAATTCTGACTGGTCCTTAGGTGTTTTATCTGGCATTTGGCCCGGGCGGACCACTGTTAAGGGACTGACGCTGCCAGGCCATTACCAATTTTATGTGTAGAACAAAACATAGGCCTATATTGTTCGTTACATTTATGTATCATGCTCAATTTTAACAAATCATTAATATTTTCCAAGGAAACCGTAAACAACGCACATACAGGTCAGTAATTTTAGACTTTGAAGAAATGATAAATCCTGCATCCTTTACATTGTTTTTTTTTTATTTGAAAATCTTCACGGAAATCTAAAAAAAAACAACAGATAGACAAAAGCAAGAAAT
The DNA here is from genome assembly GCA_010994315.2 of Pisaster ochraceus. Taxonomy (NCBI): domain Eukaryota; kingdom Metazoa; phylum Echinodermata; class Asteroidea; order Forcipulatida; family Asteriidae; genus Pisaster; species Pisaster ochraceus. Next base: position 6,961,761 of record CM021535.1, read on the forward strand.
AAAATAAGTACAAGAATCATAAAAAGACATTGTGAATCCGAGGCATTGTCAAGGAAAATGCAACTTCAAAAGCTAAAACAGCTTATTTCCGTGTGTTCCTCCAACTTAAAAAAATACATTCTAAATACACTCAAAAATACAGAATATTTATTTTTTAAAAAGAGAGAGTAAATAAAATAAACTGGATTACAAAAAAAAAATGAAGAAGAAGAAAGAAAAATAGACAGGTTAAAAATTCGTATCAACATTACTTCTGAAGAGGTATACATGTACATGTATATAAACTATGCGGCATTCTGAAACCTTTTCAGTCTGATTATAGCATAATGGAATCTTCTTTTCTTGAATCTTGACATGGCACTGGGTGGACTCTTTTATAACATCCGAATTCCAGTGTATTTAGTAAACAAACGTATTGTGCTGGAGCTCTTTGTGTATGAAGTAGAAACGTCACCAGCACCATAATCAAGGATACCCGATGTCAAATAGATCATCGTGACCTCACGCGAGGAGATGTTGCTCTCAAAGAAACTGTTTCTCATTTAAAGTTATATATTTTTTCTATTGCTCCAGAGGACCTTGAGCAATCATCCTTTCGTTTAAAGGACATGTAGGCTTGTAACAAATATAACTAACCCAATATCAACTTTCTCCCATTCGTATATCCAAAAGTCCAGTTTCTTCACACAATGCTGAATTTGTATTATTATAGCAGCGTCGAAACTAGGGTCACCAAAACTTTAGGGGCACAGGGGGCTGAACCTTTTTTTTCTTGGGGGGGGGGCTCTTCTTGCCAATTAAAAATGTAGTTTCCGTTTGCATTTCTCTTAAACAAGCCCCTTTTCATCGATCTAATCATACCATTTACTATTTTTATTTTAAGATAATCTGACGTTAGCGTGAAAACAAATACATCGTCTGCTTGTAAATTGATAGTTTTAAAAACATTCAAACTAATCACATTAAAGATTATAAAACGCAAAATTTTACTCCATGGTAAATTTTGTATTAAACAATTCAGTAGTAAGATACACCACTGGTTATCTGTAATAATCCAATCCAGTTTTGGCATTATCGCTTGGGAAGAGCTGGTGTCTTTGAAACCAATTACTAACATTTTTGTGTTGGCAAATGTTGTTTGACAGTATTTATCAAATGCATGTGCGTGTAATGTTACAAATTAGCGGCGGGTTTATTTCATCACGGGGGAAGGATACCACGATGTATTTGTAAGCATTGGATTCAAATGAATTCCAACTATTCGAAATACCAGCGGCTGCATTTAAAACAAACAGAAGCCCCATGTTTGTTTTTTTGTCTTAATACAAATACATAATATTGCAGCCGTGATATTCTACTTTATAGTCTGATTTCTGATTTGTTTGCCTGGAAAATCAGCAAAACTGTGATTAAAAATAGCCTGAAAAGTCTATTAAAGCATCTTTACCACATGTACATGTAGGTCAGCCCTTCTGCTCAATAAAATAAATTGTCCTACTTTTTTTCCATGGAACAAATATCATGCCTGATATTGAATATGGTGGATGTGTTTTCCCTTTAAGACGTCTCTGAAGATGTCGCCTCATTTAGCTGATTGAACCCTTTCAGTGGAAGAATGCAGAGCCGCTGTCCGGCACAGAGGCTGAGCTGGGTGACAAGCCGAAGACGGACGGGGGCTCCTTGTCCGTCCTCAGACCGCCCGTTGGAGTGGACGTAATCTCGTCTGAAGGACTAGGGGAGATGTAATAATACCGTGTCCTTTCCGGCTGTCGGAGCCAGTGAAATCAATTTTTGGGGCTATGGTTTTGGACAGTTGTGTTTTATACTCTTGTGAATGAACTGTCTTGACAAGTGTCATAGAAAACTGTTGGGATCGGCTCTTGTGAGGGGCTCCCTGATAAGTCACGCCTATCTTAAAATTCGTGTGACCTTACAACAGGTGAATTTAGCGTGAATTGTATTGAGTCTGGACCCCGACTGCGATATTACAACGAGGTGAAAATGGAATTAAAATGGACCGTTAATTTTGTTCACCCATTTGTTTGGCCTGAAATCAGGAAGTCGATGGTCGACACCAAACAAGTTAATCGACCTTTGCTCATTCACTGCATCTTAGACTAAATTTGGTTCATGTTCCATGCATTCGCCCAGGAAGGATCCAACAAAATCCTGCTTTATCTGCTTCATGGGTTCAACATTCCCTTTAGAAAACTTTGGATTGTATTTGGTCTCATCCAATCTTTTTAACTTGTCCTTGTTTGATTACTCAAAATTGTTGAGCCATGCCCATGAACACTCAAAATCACAACTACACATAACTTATGATTTATTCTTCATCTGTATGCCAATACTGGACTTGGAATTGATGAAAAGGGTTATTTAAGACTTATTGATAATATTGTCTTTTAACACAATAGCTTTCATGCCGGTTTGTACAACTTTCATTTCCTATATTGCTTATTGACAAAACAGTTCAAGATTGGTATACTTCAGTTAAACAAGGGCCCCGAAACTGCTTTTAGTTCCACTAACGTTGAAGTACCTTCCCCTTTGAAATGTCACACTCACCGCCAGTTGAATGAGCATTTTCAGGGAATAATACAGATCAGGGAATTGTCATGATGAATTACTTTCCAACTCATAAAGTGGAGCAAAGACCTCGTCGGTTCAGAGGTTCGTGAGATTTGTAGTTGTGCGACATTGGGACTGTGTTTTGTCGTCTAATTTAGTATAGGACTGTACTAAATGTTACTCAGAGCTGGAGCAGGTGCAACGAATGTCAACTTCTGGTGAAACTTCCTTGGATCCCCGCGCCGTCCTAATTTACTCTCTGGCACGTTTCTCCCCTTGGAATTCTGGTCGGGATAAAGCCAGGATCACGTAGTCCTCATTGTGGGATCCTGTCCCTTCTTTTCTATGGTGTTATTCCAGTCTGACTTTTGAACCAAATTAAATCGATACAGTAGTGAAGTCTCAAGCGGTGCTAGGCCCGTGGGACTCCGTCACTTTGGAGTCAGCTAATGGCAACCTATCATATACAAACTCAACTTTGTGCTTTATGGTTTTTATCCTTTTTCCCACTTGCCAGGGCAGGCGATATTTTTTTTCTTCCCCTGCCTTTTTTCCCCCCGTGTGGAAAAACACTAACACCACTGAGGTTTATGCCAGTCGTTTCTTGTATAATTGACTTTATTCATGAATTCACAGGCGGCCAAACCAGTTCGATTCAGCCCAGAGACCATTGAATTGGAGGGGAACTGTCGGCGGTCCATGGTGTTTTAGATCCCCCGCTGCCGGGGTCGCTGAATGGGTGCAGAAACTCACAATAAAAAACGACTACTTTTCCCCTTAACTTCTAGGGCTTTTGTCATGCTAAGAGAAGGTATCGCTTTAACCAGCTCAATGGCTCAGAAACTATCAACATCTCTACCTTTTGTGTGCAGTGACTGGTCGTAGGCTACAGTCTCCAACACTGGAGCCGCTACGACTATTTGATGTGGTTAAGTTGTAATTAAACCCACAGAGGATGGCTAAAGCCTGCCTGGACTAGGTATTACTGGCTAATGCAGGAGATAAAAGCCGCTTGGAACAACATCAAGCTGAGAGCCTTTTGTGGTGGCAGGATAACACTCTTCAGGCTTTGTTGTTGTGTAAAATGACTAAAGTTCAATTCGGAGATGAATATTGACTCCAGCCATGGAGGAAAGATGAAACACTGACCACTCACTTATAAATGTGGTCATATACCTTAACATGTATCCTATAAGTTTTCGGTAAACATAGTACCATCCGACTAGCCTGTGACCATCAGACTATTTACAAATTTACCCTGTCAGTTTCCCTTGTGTTTCATTACTTAAATTTTCATCCAGTTAGGTGGTCCTCTTTTAATTGTAAAAAACACAAACAGATTATGCCGTGTCAAGGATTTCTGTGGTACTCAAATGCCATTTTCTCTTTTTTTTGACATAATTTCAGACGCACAACATTGCTCTGGATGATGGTACTAGGAGTGTAGCATTTATAATCAGCGAACTTTCAGATTAAAACTATTTTTTTCTCTGTAATTACCAAATATCACATACAACAATGAAGTCAACTACGGGTAAACTGCAATGGAGCATGTTTTAAAACAAAGCATACAGTCCAACACATAGGATTTGTTTTCTCTGTGTATCTTCCCCATCTAAAATGGAATCGCACTCACATCGATAACACGCTAGACAAATACAGTCAGTGTTAATGTTTAAACCATGACACCAGGGGAGCAATAAAGCCGATGCCTGTATTATAATCTGAATTTATATTAGAACCTTGGAATTCGGTGCTCAGCCATTCGATCAACAATACATGCAAACCATAATCCTCCTAAATACCACAGAGAGATAGTGTACCAAGATATGACAAGCCAACATATCTCACTTTGCTTTCAAGGAGATTGCAGTGAGTGAACTACTCACTAACACCACACACAAACATACTGCCAGCTAGTCTGGGAGTGGGCGGGGCCTAAATCCGAGCCCCGCAGCAGGTTGAAATTAGTTTTTATTAGCCCGCCCGATTTTTTTTTTTCGATACTGTGGTGACTCGCTGTGGATCTGGGAATAACATTAGGCAAAGTTCAATTTGATACCGTGCTCAGGGACACTTTATCGGCCTTGCGAGCCGAGCGGCGGGGGTATTTGTGACACTGTTTACGCAGAAAGGATCGCGTTCCAATGGTTTATGCGATACATGTCTGGTCGGGAACTGAACTAGCAGGTAGCAGTTTCTGGACACCCTCAACTTTTATAGAGAGCAGAGATGTGTTCGCAGCAACATCGCCGCTAAGTTCAGTGTGTGTTGGGAACACCATATCATTCATCTATTGGTGGAGGAGAAATCAATGTTCAGTGACTGAGCATACCATACAGAGTATGTACACGGGACGCGATAATTTTCATGTGTGAGGGATTACCATTATTAATGCGCTAGCTCGTTAACTGTAGCCGTGCCAGTCGGCAGTATACAAAGCCTCACGAGTGGCCGTGATACCCTCAAGCGGTCCGTAAAGCACTGTTGAGGAGACTTGGCACGCGGAGAGGCTTTTCAATTGCAGTGTTATGATCGGCGACGGAGAGAGGGAGCGAGAGCCAGGCACACACGGACAGTTTCCCAGGCGAGTTGCTTTTTTGGAATTCAAGCTAATAGCCATGAATAGATCCACTGTTGTGATGTGACGAGGAGGGTACATACTCAATGCCCACCCGCCTCGATGTCTGGATATAATCGTTCATAAACAGAAAGGAAAAACTTAACTTTTGGGACAAACATGGCAGGTGTCGGACTGTTACAGATTGTATGTTTCCTCAGCCTTGCTGCTCGTGTGTATACATTGGAACAGCGACAGAATCAATGTCAACGGATTACCATCCCCATGTGTGTGGATATCGGTTATAACATGACGAGAATGCCCAACTACTTTGGACATGATACACAGAAGGAGGCTGCTCCTCGCATTCATGAATTCTCACCTCTTGTCACCTACGGATGTGCCGAACATCTCAGGTTCTTCCTGTGTTCTCTCTACGCTCCCATGTGCTCTCCTCAGGTTGACATACCAATCCCTGCCTGCCGTCCAATGTGCGAGACGGTTAGGGACAAATGTGCCCCCGTCATGGAGAGTTTTGGAATATCGTGGCCGACAGCTTTGAATTGTGCCTCCTTACCACGTGGAAAGGAGAGGGACGACTTGTGCATGGTGGCGCCCAACATGTCCGGCAGCGAACGAGGAGAGGGCACTGCGTATCCAGAAGGGGATTACAACCCACCCGGAGGGGGACGATACCCCCAACCTACACCCCCGGCCAAAATGCCAAATAACACCCACAACCGGCGATGCCACAATCACGAAAGATTTGTCTTTCTGCCACAAACTAAGTCGTGCGTGCCTCGCTGCGATCGGGATGTCTACTTCCAACAATCTGACAAGACATTCGCCGAGTTGTGGATGGGAATCTGGTCCATCCTTTGCTTCGTCGGCACCGCTGTGACAGTCCTCACATTTCTAATTGATAGGGGGAGGTTCAGATACCCCGAGAGGCCCATTATCTTTCTATCCATGTGCTATAACATGTATTCCATCTCGTACATCATTCGGTTGATTGCGGGACCACGAGCTATAGCATGTGGCCATACTGTAGGGGACGAATACTATCTGATCCAAGAGGGCCTAGAGAGCACTGGATGCACAGTCGTCTTCCTCATCCAGTATTATTTCTATATGGCCAGCTCCATTTGGTGGGTGATCCTCACCCTGACGTGGTTCCTCGCGGCGGGGATGAAGTGGGGATACGAAGCAATTGCAGCTTACAGCAGCTACTACCACCTTGCAGCTTGGGCCATCCCGGCCCTCAAGACTATCATTGTGCTGACGCTACGCCGCATGGACGGTGACGAACTAACTGGGATGTGCTTCGTTGGCAACCAAGACCCACAGGCCCTTGCCGGCTTCGTCATAGCTCCTCTATTCGTCTACTTTGCAGTTGGCACCCTGTTCATTCTGGCCGGCTTCTTTTACATGTTCCGCATCCGGAAGGTCATGAAGAGCGGCGGCACGAACATTGACAAGTTAGAGAAACTCATGGTGCGGATTGGGGTGTTCTCCGTCCTTTACACCGTTCCAGCAACGTCCGTGATAGCATGTTACTTCTATCAGAGAGCCAACTTGGACCTCTGGGAGCTTGCAGCCACTCATGCCAACCCATGCCAACCAAACGGTGATTGTACCATGGGGTTTTCCATACCTTCGGTACCCGTTCTCCTGGTGAAAACCTTCATGCTTCTCGTTGTGGGAATAACCAGCGGCATGTGGATCTGGAGCACTAAAACAGTTCAGTCTTGGGAGGCCTTCCTCGGACGGATTTTCGGCACCAATAGCCATAGAAAACAACAGTCTAATGCTGTACCGACCTACCCTCCTGCCATTGCCGGACAAGTCAACCCTGCCCCGGGGATAGGGGTGAAGTATGGCAGAACTCCAAATCCAGCTAATAAGGCACATAGTATTGCATACACAAACCTGGAAGGTGGTGGACAAGCCATTGTTTAGTTGAAAAAAATTTTGTACAAATCGATAACTTGCACAAGGGAAACTACGCATATTTTGTATATAACTATTTTAATATGTCTTGTATGTTTGGCGAGGCTGTTCACTTCCTTTGTCAGCTATTGTACTAGTTTTTGCTTATAAGGTTGTTAGGGGAAATAGACACAACTTATGAGATGTGTGGCCCTAAAATTCAAACAGCAAGTCAATACAGTTGTGCTTTGTGGAAGTTATAATTCGGCAAAAAAAAGAAGAAGAAAATAAGAGTATTTTCTTTCTTTTGTTGATGTGAAAAACGAGAAGTTGTCAGATGCTTTATTGGGCAGATAAGTAATAGTTTGTGTTAGGCATTCAAGCTGTCATCATGACACAACAATTGCTTATTTTGTACTAAGGCTGAATGTAAAATGACCAACATCAATGTTGTACCAGCTGTAAGTCCGTGTGTCGACAAAAGTTTTTCTTAGTGCACTAATATGCACTTTTGTGTTTCTGACGTGCGCACTTGTGCCGAAATCTGGCCACTCGTGTTTGTGTTTATTGTGGAAGAATTTGATATCACAACCGTATCATGTTGCCATTTTTGTGTAAACTATCTCTCTGATATCCACGCTATATACAACCCCGATTATTTTTAATTGAATGTAAACACCATGTGCATCTGTTCCAATTTGGATGTAAACAGTTGTAAACTATATAAAATACTCCGTGACATAACTGTGCTTTGCTATGTATGATTATAAACTTCTTTGTTTGCATCTGAACAATGTTGAAAAGGTCTGTCCCAATTTCAGAAAGATAAATTATATCAGCCATTTCAAAGTTCAATTCTGAAGATAATTCAGATAATATATGGAGAAAAAAGTGTGCTCCAAAAACACGATTACAGGTTCACTGGCATGGACAGTCAATCTGCTGGCGAACAGGCTATTCAATGTTAAAGTATTACAACCATTTTGGGCAAAATAGCCAAAAGAAACTTCACAAGTTTTAAGGTGTTGAATTGAAACTGACTGCGTGTGATGCATTATTTCAGTTATGGCTCCCGGCCCGGTGATATCACACATCAGCAAATTGTTTGTGAACGATCTTTTGGGTAGGTTGTCGTGGCTTGGTTACTGTATATCAAAATGCATATGCAAAGCTAATATGTGAGCCTTAAGTTAAATAAAGGTACTACATTGGACAGCTAATCCGATTGCAACATTACCGGATTATATTCTTACAGCTCGTAAGGTGTGAAGTCCTACAAGTTGTACAAGTATCAAACAAAACTCCAAAGTGTTCCGTTTGAACCATTTCCGTTTGTTTAATTTTAACGAAAATCAACCCTGTCTTTATTAACAGTTTTTTTTACAGAAAGCATAGGGGGGCCTAACGCGTATCAGCTCGGAAACTGCTGGGTTCAAAAAGACACGCCTGTCTATAATGTACAAAATAATGGTGTGCACCGGTACCTCCCGTTGAACCATTATTATTGTTATCGTCAAGGCAGAGATGGGTGACTGAAAATTGCAATTATATGGGGGTCCCATAATAGTTCATAATGTAAATGTTCAGTTAACTTCTATTCTACACCGACACATTGGCAAGGATCACCAAAGGCTGGTATATGGGGGTGGTAATTGACAATTTTGACCAACGATTTTTCTCACGTGCAGTTGTTACCGTCTGAATAAGAAAAAAAGGGGTTGACGGGGTTTCCAATAGTTCACGTCATTATCGACTTCTACTACCCCCAGTATCCATTTCAATTTGGTGGGGCTCTTTTGATCTCATAATTACCGCATCCTCCTCCTGGGCAGACAATCACTTTGGGGAGGACAAAAGGAGAAGATGGACCCATGTTAAGAGGGTGTTATTGGACGGTCCTGATAAATTGATCGCCCAGGTTGATCCCCGGGAGTCATTTGTCATTTTTTCGTGAAGGGGGCGCTTTGTCCAGTTCCGTCAGGGTGCTGATTATGGGCTAATAACTTGGCTGGATAATGTCTCCCTTTAATTAGAAAAAAAACCTCTGGTCCATTTTGGTACTGGTAGGGTGGGTATCGACTTTGTTAAAATGTAAAGCTTACGATTCGAGATAACTCAGTGTTCAATAATTAACCGCCGATGGCGTTGGTGAACCTGATTAGTCTACGAGTACGAGGCCTTGACATACACCCTGCTAACGTACCCATGTATGATGTATCGTTTCCCCTCTCAGATGAAGTTATTGTCCTGAATTGAACAAGTTGTAAATTCGTTCAGGACTTGCAGGATTTTGCTATTTCCATCCAGAGCTGCTAACTCTTCCTGATTCTGCAGAAAGTTCCCTGAAAACAAACAAATCTTTCCACGTTCTGATGCACAGACTTGAAAATCTCCCTAATGATGGAAACTCTTCAGACTGATTATGGAAAGTTTCCCCCTGTTATGTTGAATGTGATTCTAAACAACTGTTTGTTGTACAAACTCTCCCTGATTGAAAGATGCACATTTTGGCAGCCTTGCTACTTCTGGCAGAGGTATCCATACGCAAACTGTATTAGGCGTCTATACTTGTCAAACTCATAGTTAAAACTAATAATTCTAACAAAACAAATGTGAACACTCATGGCGTCTGGTAAATTATTATTTGGGGATGTAGGCCTAAATCGCAGGATAAAATGCAACTTCTACTGTCAGATATTGTTTATTTATATAATTTATACCGCGGACATAGCTATATAGGCCTATTAATAAAATTGTAGTCGATATACTTGTACATTATCAACTTGACAAACTATAGATTTATACATTGTAATAAAATATTAATACACTGTACTATTGGGAAAAATTGCAGTTCCGAGGAAATGATCACTTCAAATCAATCGAATTGAAATGAGTAAAAATTGTGCATGTAATGGTTTTTGTAATGGCCGTCATGGATATATGCAGTACATAGTGATTGTTATTTGAACGTATTGCCAACACAAGTACAGTATTTTACAACAACGCAACCAGTATTCTGACAAAAAGAATTACTCATAACTTGAACTCTTGGTACCTTGTCCTCTTTGTTCGTCAGTTTTGAAGCTCAGCACGTTATGAAAAAAGATTCGCAACTTATATTGGTGTACATGCTTGACTTGATTAAATATAAACAAGCGACCGGTTGTGGCCGGGTGTAACCTCGAAGTGTAAGCTAAACATGCTTTTATGTCGCAGCCATCCATTATATATTTGTGTAAAAACTTTCTCTGCGAACGACTTAAAGTGCTTTGTCTTATCTCATGCAAGATGTCTAAAATGTTTGCCTATCTCGCTCGATTTTCAACGCGGTGGCCTGTAATTGAGTTTTTAAAATAATCTACCAGCACCCCGTCTAAAGCCAAAGTTGTCCACTAACAACTTTCGCGATAGTCCCTTAGCCAATTTAAAGAAAACCGGACTACCCAAGTGCTCCGGAATTCGCATTGATAAGCTTGACCAGAAAATGCGCCCAGGGGCATGAAATACACACCGCTTATTTTACGGCGTGGTGGTGGATAGGGACACCGATAGCTGGCACGGCACTCCAGCACCGCTAAATAACAGCGGGATGCATGCTAGAGTCATGACTTCAGATTTTTTTTCTCTGTACGAACAAGTTGGTGTAAGATGTGATCACACTCGTTACATTTTGATAAGATTACCCTTTTGGGCAGTTTCACATTGATAGCCATTGAGTTACGTTGCAAATCCATGGTCGAATACATTGAAACAAGTTTGAGTTCAAAATTTACCACCTTTTGTTGGACGTTTCCCCATTTGTACATGTATACAGGTTTGGTAAGGATAAGAAACATACATGTTTAGTTTTAGTCTGAAAGCTTACAGAGTGTGAAGTTCATTCTAGAACCATTTTCCCGGTAAATATTCCCTCTGAAATTAAGTCATATTCGAGAAAACTGTATCTGAAAACCTATAAATACAAAAAAAACCCGGCTGATTTAGATTGTAACGACCAAAATTAAGAAGAATGTATTTACATGTTGAAAATAATGCATGGGTTTTCACTGCTTTCTCCTGAATCACACAACGGATTAAGCCAAAATTTCCACAGGTTTGTTGTTTGATGTATATGGTTGATCACACAAAACATGAATACTGTCTGCGACTATTTTCTCAGCTCTACCGATCCTGTATAATGCCTATAACAAAAATAACAATGAGTGTGTTTCAGTATGAATGGCGGTTTTGGTTTCACTATAATATCATGGACATGGGTATTATGACAGCAGTATAGTGCCATAAAACAAGATGGCGGCACCTCAGTCAATTTTGAACATTGGTTATTGAAAACACTTTTGTGTACACTAGTGTGATCCATCTAGAATGTGTTCGGACCTTGAAGTATTCAAGATGGGTTAAAATAACACATTGTTGGGATTCGGTTCATTTGAAATGCATGGCTTGATGTTGATACATTGTGTAGATGAAACCAGATAAGAATCGGTGATTAAATGTGTATTTAAAAAAGACTGGTAATGAGATCTCCGAGGGGAGAGTCGACCGCTGTATGGTACTTACGAATAAATGTTGTGACTGTAACTTGTTAGTTCATGAACACTAATGCAGTCGGTACACCATAAAATCAGCACTGCTTCTCCTCATTTGTGTTTAATATTTTTGATCGATAGAGCCGAGTGACCTTGCCTGATATTTGTCGTATATAAACTGTGAATAGGAGGTGGTTTGGAAGAGGACATTTCAGCAAGCACAATCGTTCTGTATATAACCGAAATTATAGAATGATAGACACTCCTTCAAAGCTTCAAAGAGATTTAAAAAAAAATCTTTCGTGGATATTCACTTAAAACCCAGAGCGAGTACAGAGTTGAAAATGTTCACTATTTTCCCGAGTAAGTGGTTCTTGTAGTGCAATGTTATATTCAATTTCATATAGACTGTTCCACTCAGACAACGGTTGAAGTTAACTGTGTGACACCTGCTTTAAAAGATAATAAGAAAACCCGTACATATTGAAAATCTCTCTCAACAGCGGATTGCGGTTCAACGATACCGGTTCAACTGTAAAAAGTAGGCCTTTTTTATTTTGAAATTAAGCATGGACCAGAAATATTGGTCCATGTGTTTTCAATTTACCGGTAAAGTAATAACCCAACATTCTATTGCAACAAGTACCGACACCCTTCAAGTTGTGTACATCACGATGGAAGTCGCATAAAAATGTAGACTTTACTGGATGGTATTATCACAGATGGCATATCCAATAACTCGCCCCGTATCAATAGCCTAGACCAACACCACCCGGGGAATAGAAACGCACTGAAGCACAAGACCCGATTAGGGATTCATCAGCGATCGGTCGGAATGTTTGAACGCCGGGATTAGCAGGTTATAGAGGGGGGAAGACGACCAAAAGGGGTTAAAAAAAAAAATCCCCGGCACAACACGTCCTGGGTTATGAAAACATGCGGAAGAATTGAAACTGATTGTTTGGACGTTTATAGAGGCGCTTAAATTGTTTGCTCCTTGTACACATTATAATATCTCAGGTCCATTTTGTTAAAAGGAACACTCCCCGTTGCAGACGGGGTGAATGTTCTCTGGCAGCGGGATGACGTACACAGCTGCATTATTTTTGTCCGAGGGGGAAAGAAAAAAGATCCACTGAAATATTCAGATTTTGATCAAAAAGGAGATTTTCAAATGAATTTTTTACATTTGCGCTCACGAACACCTGCTCTTCCGTGCGAGTTGAATTAAGGTTGGTACTCGGTAGCATACGGACAGTGTTTGTAGAATTCAGAACGAGCAGTGAATAATATTGTTTTATTGACTGTATCATAATGATAATGACTATCATTATAAACCGTAAAATTTATTCATTTTTTCTTTTTTTGGTATATTGAAAATCACATTGCAGCCTAATGGCTGAATTTTGTGACAATTACATAAACTTGAAACATTGATAAACATGCATTATGGAATATTTACTTTTCAAAAGTCATTAAAAGGGAAATGCAAGAAAATAAATATATAAACATCAATTTCAGAAGAGAATATCAACCTCAACTACTTCACATTATGGTTTAGTGTCAAATTTAAAACAATAGTTTTAAAGAATGAGAACATGTGTGAATCGGTAACGCTTAAAACAACCCTCTTGCCGAGTTGTTTGTGTAGCAAGAAAAAAAAGGTGGCTGTTTCATGTCGACATATTGAAGGTATAGATCGAGAAACCGAAAAAGAAAGGCCAACAGCCTGGCGGTGGTAGGCGGCCTTGACTACCAACCGCTGGGGAGTCTGTATCGCATTCGGTGTTGAAACGCCCCGTTGCGCTCGACATCTGCGCGGTATGCTCCCCGCTATGGCCCATTGGAGCTCTACTGTTGATTATTGTTGGTTACTCACAAAAGTAGTAACTTGTAAAATTTTGGTTGAAAGTGCCGCTAAATTATTTAAATTAATATTTACCGGTAACAACCTTTATGAGTGATCCTTTATTAGTGATGTGCTTTTTAGAGAAAAGTACAGGTAACCTCGGTGGACGTGTAATGATTTTTGAACAATTGCCTTATTTTTACTGCTTCCTCAGTCCATTTCAAAAGGTGTTGACAGTGCTGAGTATTTTGGCTTGCAATTTTCAATTTAGGGTCCATTTAGAAAAAGCCCCCCAAAATGTTGAACAATTTCGATATTATTGTTCCCCTCGAAACTGTGGGTGGGTACTTGGGTAAGAAAAAGAAAAAAAAGGAAATCGAGATTCAGCTTTCAATTAAAATCCCCATAAAGATCCCCATCAGAAGAAAAAGCATTCAAATCCCCATCAGATTTTTCCAGCTCGAATGCCACGTCTGTCATGTCAGTTCTGTTTCATTGTTTTCGGTCAACCTCGTTTCCGTAGCCGACCTCCGCGCTTGATGGCGAGTTGGCGTGAATTTCCTCTTCTGTTCCGAGTACATGTACAAGGTTGCATCCTGGAAAAGCCATCGAAAACTGATTGGTATTGAAGAGCGTTTATCCCCAAAGAACTGCTTCATTTGAGGCGTTACTTTGTTCTTCAGTGTGTAGACTAGGTTTATATTAAATATTCTTTCAACAATTTAAACATCGAAAGTAGGGGGTTGGTGGGTGAGTCGAAAATAATTTCGAAAAATAAGGGCCAACTTTTAAACACTGATTATTCTGAATGGCCTCTTACAGCAAATTGTGCGCACATTTTCCCCTTAATGTTTCGTCGAATTGCATTTTGTCCATTTACCACTCTGCAATTAAAATGCCAGGTCAGAATCGAACTGGACTCTGGGTCTCAGGGGCCGGACTGGATCAGGCTGACCCAGAAACCGATGAAACATTGGGGGGGGGGGTGATTTTACTCTGACTCTGCGTCAGTTTGACACATTTGGGTTCAGTGTTGAACCTCAAATGGGTCTGGCCCCCTGCGATGCGGAATTCGGGTCAATTTTGACCGGGGTATTTTTTTTAGAGATGACCGTATGCCAAAATGGCGTTGGCGTTATTCAATTTTCTAGAAGTGCATTAATTTGTGTGGGTTAACAAAATGATAGAGATCCGTTGGTTATACGACAGCATCATGTGATTCACCTGAACTCATGATTCGACTGCACTTTATGAAACCATGGAACTACGTCTACATGAACTGTATAATTTACTTTTCCTGATATGAAGTGGTTATATTCATAACCAATACATTCCACAACTCGATGCCCAAAACAAAAAACAATATCTATGCTGCCACCGCAACCCTTGTCATAGTGATAACATTGTGATAATTAGAACAGCAGAACCGCCACGCCACAAGTTCAAATCGAACAACATGCCTGCGCTTGTTTCGAACCGAACTGCCAAGTCCCAAGTACAACTCAAAAACGTCTGCTTGGTTCGCGATTTAGCTCCTATCAGCGACCCTCGACCCAATATGATCTTGATCACTTTTGCAAACATGTTCGTTGCTGGATACATCTCTATTGTAAACATCAGCTCTATTGCCCATCCTTTGTTAGCACTTGAACTCTGACCCAGCCGTTACACAGCCTCTCCATAAATATACCAGAAGTACGTGTAATATGGTCATATACGGTTGGCGCTCACACTCCAAAATAACAAGTTTGTTTGTGTACACTTTTCATGTAGACACTTGTTAAAGGTGTGTGCAGGTTTGGCAATAATCAGGAGAAGAACAACCCAACTTTAGTTTGATTTTGTTTCCTTCATAAACTTGACTCTCATACAAATAACTTTCCCTGGAGGATGTTTAGTAATTTTATTCTGCACACTTGCTTTTTAATGAACGCGCCAATTGGCATTCTCCTTTAGTCCAAAAACACCAAGTGGTCCGGCTGGCTAATTCAGTGTTGAAAAGCATTTCTATTTAACATGTTTATTATGATACATAGATGGACTAGTGAAAATGTTAAGGATTAAGTTAGCTAACTGGTCCTGCTGGCTAGTCACTGAAAAAGTTAAGGGCAAATCCTGTAAGATAGTATAATGCCTAATGTGGTCCTTTTCCATCAAAGGTCCGGGAAAGTTGACGTTGTTTTCGAGCAAACGTGAAATGTTCAAAGACATGATATGGAGAGTTCATATAGGTTTGGTTTTGTTTCTTCCGTTTCTGACAAAGTATTATTGTTGTGAATACATTTGGATCAAACAGAACAACAACACATTTTCTTTTGTCGAATGTGGTCGTATAGATGATCTCGAGATAGATCACGTGCACATTACATTTTGGTTGACATCGAGCTGGCCCACTAAATTGACTACTGAAGTTCATTTTGAAATTAAAGACAAAGTATAGAATTGCTAATCGAAAATAATTTAAAGTTCCCTGATTATCAAATTCATGCTACTACCAATCCTCCAGAGAAACATTTTTGTCTGAAACACTTTTAAAGTTTGAGGCAATGAAGACCCTGTACTTGTAAAAGTGCCGTTGCTTATATCGATTGCCACAGTCAAAGTCAGCCTGATATGACTACTTGCACAAAGTCCGCACCGAAACGTAAACTGAGTTTTTGTTGTTTTCACTCAAGTGTGACAACCGAGTTTGACGACAATTTTCATTGGTTGTTTGCAGCGTCTATTTATTGAAATTTACCGGTGGGAATCAGTTTAATCTTCCAAAAATCAGTCATGTACTTTAAGAGGTCACACTTCCAAAGGTTTTCAGACAACCACCTGACCCAAAGCATGCCTTATTAATTCAGATAATGCATTTAAACCTATACATGTGTACACTTCTGATGATTTAGCAAGCTGTTTGTCACCGTTTCTGCGACTTCAATTTGACCTCTGCGTCCTGTTTTAGTGGCGGGTGTTATACTAGATGAGCGCACTGGCTCCAGTGGTACGCTACAACTAATGCACAATAAATCCATTCTTTTTTAAGTGCCACTCAAAAATAGGTTTTATGGTAATGACAAGAAGGAAGTTGGCTTATTCAAGCATAAATGAGATAAAATTTTGGAAATGCTTAAGTTTATGCTAACTCAGTTCTTGCAGAAGAATGAATGGAAACATTACTTGTTTTTCTATCGTGCATGACGATTTCTCTCTCAACATGGTCATTTTATGGCAAAATTTGCACATATATATATTTATTATATATATTTAAAACTTGGATTCAGGGACCCGATGAAAACATCAAAAAGATGGAAAGCGGCCCATAGCAAAAACTAGAATCAAGTTGCATAAAAGAACTACAAAAAGAAGGATCAATAAAATAATTCCATGAAACAGCGAAAAAGGGGGAAGTGAAGCTGGTGGTCATGGCGTCCTGAGACCAACTGCTAATGGACGAGAGACTTATTGTCTGACTTTTTGTTTACCAGTACAGGAAGTATGTTTTTTAATGCAAGATAACAATGTACCCCCACCCTTCGTAGTTCAAATCACAAAATGACACACCCCATAACAGCCTTTTGACACAGTTGCGATAAAGAGGATATGTTAGCTAATGTACCAAGTACCCTTTAAAACTGGTAAAGATGAAGAGTTCTTTCCGCGCCGAAACACGTCAATTTCCACAGGCTTAAGTGAAACTCAAACGCGTGGTTGATAAATGCGATACGGTCTTTAAAGGGAGCACTCACGGGCGTGTTGGTATTTTCTTTCTCAGGTCTTTTGGATGAGAAGTGTACCTCCTGGCTGTAATGAAACAACTGACCTGTGAAAGATTGAAGAGAAAACCGTCGTATATTAAAAAATATAATAAATAAATAAAAGAAAATCCGGCACTAGATTGGCAAAAAAACGAATGCTCTGTGTCGTATACTCCTAAGGCTAAATGATGGGGATTTTGATTTGCTGTCAGATTTATTACTTGGAAATAAAATAGGGCTCAAGTGAACGGGAGTACACACTTTTGATTTTGAAAGGTAAACGCCTGTGTATATATTTATGATATATTTATATTTAATTTTATTGCTCAGGCAAGTATTAACAAAATGCAAGTGCATACAATGACAATGGTAACATTTACACCTCCTGAGAATTGAACTATCTACAGATTGACGGTTTGCTCACAATATACAAGCTTTCTGTCGAGGAGACGTTCCTATCTATAGTGGCATAACAAACTATGTAAGATAACAATTAGCAATTATTAAGTTCATAGCTAGCATGAACTAAACTAAAATTCCCACATTAAAGGTAGTATATGCATCACTCTGCATTTTCAAAATTATTGAATCCCTCGAACATCAAGGACACATCGCAGTGAATTGTTAAATACAACTTATGTGGCATGCATTGAACATCCCTCTAAAAGTCTACAAACTGAAATCTGTAATGGACATTGCGGATGTATTTTTTAAAGCAGCAATTTTAGTAACATTTCTATATCTAGAAAACATCATTATGGCTGTACAACTGTAAAAGGATTTGCCATCACATACGGTCGAAATGAAACATGCGGTCTTGTGATCAAAATATCTGAATAAAGTTTAACATACAAATAAAGTCAGAGTTAGTGATTTTGATGGTATGAGCAAGTTACTAATCGTCCATTCTAAGCAGAACACAAGTGTAATTTTTGACTCGGGGTGCGCGAAAAAGCAGAGGACCTATGATTCAGACCTACTTAAAGGGACGTATACCTTTAGTTTTTGGAACCGTTCGATTGTTTTAATTCTATATAAATGTAGATATATATACAACAAAACTAACCTGGGAAAGTTTCATTTCAAAAGGTGGTTGCGTTTTTGAGATATTGCCGAAAATCCAGAGCGAATATGTCCGCGCATAAAAAACAGTCCCTAGTAGGAATTATACACAATCTGAGAAACGTATCTGACAGTAACGTTTCTCAGATTCAAATGTTAAGGGATAACAATTTATATCTGTTTCCATAACCACATTACTTCGAAATGAAATGTTTCTCTAAATGCTTTTTAGTATCAAAAGCTGCTGTACTTTTAACCAATTAAGTTTTGTATTGTCACTAATGTTAAGTGTAATTACCAAACGTATACACCTTCCCTTAGAAAAGTGCCGCCAAAAATTAGCGTGGCCTGTTCCACTGCGGACATCCATATATTTTTTTAATGTGGACGATCTTGAGAGTGTTCAAGAAACAGTCCACTTTTAGAATGTACATATAACTCGGGGTAGTTTAATGCCATATTGCAATACTGGCGTTAAATAATTGAAATATTTCTCCCTGTGAGACACAGTTCCGGCCATAATGAAATAAGAAAGGCATTTCATCAGTGTCGGTATTGACTCCAGCGCCTCGTGTTTTGTCTTGCCTTGTCTTTCGTTTATGATAGGGAAGTGTACATCGTCTCCGTTCACGTACGTTGCCGCGAGGATGATATGAAAAATTCATTGTTGATTCGACCAAGCCATGGTACATTACTTTTTGCTCAAAGAATCGCGGAAAAGCCGCACGATTTTTATACCATCCGCGGCTTTCGTGCGCGACGTTGACGACTGTTTAATGTTTGAATTATCCAGGAAGGTTGTAACGTGACTGTTCCAACAGACTGTGAGGCAAGCACGAGAGGTGGGCATCAGTAAAATTAGAAATGTTCACATCATTAACATAAATTAGTAGGGCCTGTTAAAAATCTGACGTTCAGCAAGATCAGGGCCCAATTTCATGGTTTTGCTTACCGCCGAATTCGCACGCACGCGCACAAAAGCAAACATTCTCTGCTAAGCCGTGAAATACGCTTGACGTAAGCGCGGAATTCCCTGCTTCCGTAAGTGCCGACTCTTTGCTTACGGTAGGCAGGGCCATGAACTGGGACCTAGAACAGCCCGAATTGTCTCTCATAAAACAGTGGTCCCATAAAAGAAGCAATAGCATTTTGGATACTTTTGGCAAAAACAAAATAACAGGATAAGAATAAATATGTTTAATTTCTAAAGAAACTTTTTCCTCGGTAAAAAATTACTGCATGGAAAAATAAATGAATGTTGTCAAAATGTATTACACATGGAATAGAATGAGGGGCCTAATTTGGTACGAGTCTAGACACCAGACTCAAGTGGAGTACCGTAAAACAATCTGAGCCATTTGGATCATTTTTAATTATAATGTACATCCAATGCCTTAATGAATTGATTAATCCATGCGGCATAACGTCAAGTCACAAGTTAATCCACAATAAGCTCCCTGTTTATACCCAAACATTAATTACGCAAAAACATAAAGGTCGTTTTCGCTTTGGACCAAT
>CM021535.1:7015239-7031570 GCA_010994315.2 Pisaster ochraceus
CGGGGACCAGCTAGCTTGTCATTTCACTGGTCCCTTTTTCACTTGTACCTTCCAACACTGTGTGACTTTTAATTTTTCAGAAACTAGCCCGGGGACCAGCTAGCTTGTCATTTCACTGGTCCCTTTTTCACTTGTATCTTCCAAAACTGTGTGACTTTTGATTTGAAGCAATGACTATCAGTGATTTGCATTTTTTTGCAATGGGAGCTCAATAAAGTAGCCAGTCTAGTTCGACAGAATTTTGATTGGTTCTTCGATGGTTAACATTTGGCCAGCGGACCGCTGTTGAGTAGGGAGCATTTATATTGGGTTGTGGTTAAAATTGGAAGATGACTTGCAGTAAAAGTGGCCCAAGGATGTTTGCATACATTAGCTTTTAGTCAATTGTTCTTCGTTTGCCACAAAATGTAGACTTTAATTATCAGTTAAATTCTGCTATGAAACGATAAACGTTGGGCACGGTACCAAGAAAAATCATGTTCTGCCCGATATTTAGTTTCTCCTTAGAAATACGGTCAATCATAAAATGCGCCGTGAAAGTGCCGTCTTGTATTAGCGTTGTATCTCTTTTCGTCCTGCCAATGTAGTTTCAAAACGTTGATTCTCTTCGATTCATTCTTTAAAAAAACACACCTCATTGTTCCACAAGAAAGACGTGATTAGTATTTGAAAGGCTTTGTGCACCAACGTAACACTATATATGCTGTGATGATAGACCTGGACGACTGAGACAGCGAAGCCAGTATGATGAAAATAACACGGGGCCCGAGGAGGGGGGGGGGCAAAGGTGTTTCAAGCTTTGGTCTCACACTTTCCTGGTGTTTTCTTTGGCGTTTAGGGGTATCTTCCCCGAAGACGTTGTTAGGCACTTGGTCGGTATTGATATCGCTGTAACATCTTGCACACGTACGGGTACGTAGAGCTTGAACACACATAATTTATCCAGTATCGACCAGGAACAGCTGGGTACATTAGAATACAGTTCTCACTAGTTTCATAGGAGCTTGTGGGATAGCCAGCACCCCAGCTAGTGAATGTGTACGGCTGCCCGTCTGTCCACTGCCATGTATAGTACCAACCTTTAAGTCCAATCCAGAAATAAGACGGTGCCTCTGTCGTTGAAATTTCTGCAACGAAATCCGCTTCTCCGGCGTCCATTATTGAAGCGAGGTGGGATTGGCGACCGTTGAGGCTCTTGCCAGCACAGATTGCCTCGGCATTGTGGAAATAAGTCGGCTGTGACGTGTAAAGATAGCAGTGCCTACCGTAGGCCGACCAGCCTTTTGGGCAAACACACATCGCATGCCCTGAAGTTGGTAACATTAAAACCATCAAAATCACGTAAAATTTCATGGCGATGATAAAGTAGAGAAAGCACCCTTTTTTCCAGTGGTTGGTATAAATGGCGATCAAAAGCAATCCTTTTTAAAGTTATGCAAAGGGGCCCTGAGACGCTGACGCACTTCCTATGGAAGTCTTAGGTTCGAGTGTGAGCACATCGGGTATCACTCGATTTATATTGCCTTGTTGTCACCTTTGATATAACGAAAGGAAACGAGTGGTTGGTAACCTGTGGATATTAATTTAGTAGGCCTACAAGGAATTAAGGATTAATGTTTACTCAAACACACGTTGGCCTGGACCGTGCGTGAAGTCCGCAAAAAATGGGTCTTGGAGGAAAACCATCGACGTTCCTGGTCGATGCGAGCAAAGGCGACATTAAGTGGATATTTGTTTTACTATGTTATTACGTAAGGTTAAACAAAAACAAAAAACAGAAATCAATATCCCCCACCAACCAACTACACATTTCGTATGCAAAAGCCGAATAATGTTACATTTAACAAAGTCAAAACTGTACAAGTCGTGTGGAAAATATTTATAAGTTAATTGAAAAAATAAAACAATAAATAAATAAAGGACGAAATAAAAGTAAAAACCACGCCACACTTACAAAACAGGGGCCACTTTCATATAGAACTGCTCAAGCAGAAAACATTGCTTAATGGTTTGCTGCTAAGCAAAAGACAGCAGGATACCAGTCACACATTGTACACTGTACTGAGTTGATGACTCATTTTGTATTCCAATATTGCTACTTCAGTTTCAGTCCCCAAGAAACATCGGCCTAACACTGACCTCGAAACCGAAGAACTGAGAATCTTTAAGGTGAGATGTTTTCATCAACCATACTTTTTAATTTTGTACCCGGATAATATGAAACTATGCACAACTTTGTAACTTTTTAAAGATAATGATTCTCCTGATGGAAATGTCTGGGTGGTTTTAGACACTGAAAATTAAAAGCGTCTCTTGTAGTCCTACCAATTAGGGCGGGTACTGTTAGGAAAATGTAGGACAATCGCAATCTAACCCTCACCTTAGCCTTGTTTGGTGCTTTCTAGTTTCTCTGGTAGTCGTTGGGGCAAATCTATGTTTAGCGAGCGGGGTTTACAAAAGATGTTTTACTATAACCATTGAGAGAAAAAAAAAATCCGGAAAACCTTGTTTCAGCAGTTTAAGTTTGTAGGGAAAATGTTCATGGTAGACTTTTGTCGTAATTTTCCTCCCCAGAATCTTGAAAAGCATGTATCGGTATAATGACCCTTTTTGTAGCAATTGGAGACTTTGGAAAACACTAGGTGGCAGCAGACTTACCATCTAAATTTCCAATGTTTACGCAGTTCTGAGCATGCGCACATTACCGAGGATTCACCTGGTAAGGCTGTTGCCACCTAGCGTCTAAAAAGTCCCCCATTTGTAACAATATTGACTGTTAATAATATAGTTGTGTTATAATGCTGTGTAGAGACAAATTACATGTATATAGATTGTGTACATTGCACTGCATTGTGTTGTACTATTTTGGCCCTCACCTCAGTGGCGTTGTATAGTATAGCCTAACGGACCACTTTCATGCTACCATCATTTCGGTCATTTTGTAACCAACAACATTGATGGATGCTAATTATTCACGGTTCAAAAAGGAACAAAATTGTCTCTTTCCAGCCTCGGTTTTGGAAGAAAATCAAGATGGCTGCACCATGATAAAGGTTTACTACAACGGGCGAGACCGGGAGAGATTCAGCGGGACTATCGGGTTCGTATACACGGAGACGTGTACCCCCAAACAAACACAATTTATTGAACTATTTGAATATTTGATGTTGTTTTTATCGGGGGAACTGCGTGGAAATATCTGTTTACACACCCCGTCCAACAGGGCCTCGATCGATGAGAAGCACATGTTACTTTCCCGTTCGAGGCGTCTTTAAAGAATCATTTTCCAGGAAACTTTCTTCATATATCTGACAGGCTTTTTATGGTTTTTTAGTACACAAATACGAAAAAGCATTTGGAGTTTTCCGAAGTGTGGCCAGCTGCTGGAAAAGATAACACCCCTCTTTCACAGGTACACGTTAACGAGATGACTGCAGTCAAGGGGGATACTTACTTAGGCCTAACTGTAGTTATTGTTCACATTGGTTGTGTACTTCTTTTAAGGTGTCTCAGTTTTTGCTTCTTCATTTTAACCATTAATTTGTGAGCATTTTTCTTCGGTAGAAATCCCTGTGTGGTGAGATGGCGGCTGAATTGAGGTTTGCTTGTGTGTGTCGCTGCACCAAAAGACGGTACAGCAAACCTGTCATTGAGCACAAGTACATACCAGCTACAACGTTCCCAGGGTATCAATGGTCAAGCCATTCCAATGACAGAGACGGTAGCTGGGTTTCAGTTTTTTATAAACTGTTTTGAAGGCTGTTTCGTAACGAAAACACATGCGGAAACTTTCCGCATGTGGCCCGGGCAATGCACACATTACAATGCAACATGCAACAAAATTGTGTGCATGGCGAATCGAGATGAATTAATGTCGGTATCCTGACAATAATTCATTTTTAGTATTTAACTTACCACGACTTATAACTGGCAGTGTTTTTTGTGCAATACTTGTTTGAATCTATTTAATAACTTTTAAAAAATTTAATCTTACTTTTCGCCCAGTAAAATTGGCAAAAATTTGACCTATTATACTTAATATTTTGTACAGTGTTCTGTAAGGTACAGTAGTACGAAAACCAAGAAGCGTCATTGTTTTTTTATTTTGGAGATCATTCTTCTTCTTTTATAGTTTGGAGAGCGGTTAATCTTATTTTGTAGAGATATATTTTCAAGAGCGGTAAATTCTTATTTTCTAACAGCAGCTCAGGGGGTCGATTACCAACGAGCCTGCGGCGAGCCTTGCATCGTTGGGGTGAGTGCTTGTCATGGCCTCGCCCCTGAAGGGTCATTTTTATGACGCGCAGACTATTTTAAAATAACTTTGGATAGAGCAGTTATTTTTATTTTCAAGATCAGCTGGAACTTTAGGTAACTCTTGAAAAAAGGAAAAACTGCTCTCCAAAATAAAAAACAACTGCTTTTAAAAATAAAGTAGCGATGGCACTTACGGGCTTTCGTACAATAGCATAAGAATTTCGAAATGGTTTATTGTTAAAGTTGCAAGTATGGTAAGGGTAAGATCGTGGACCAGAATGCGCGTTTTGTATTGCGTCCTGTGTACCTTGGAGGTAGAAATTGTCTTATGGGTCTTTATTTTTTAAGTTTAAACACTGACTATATGAAATTTATTGCCATGTGGGACAGCATAGGTTTATGTGTGGCGTTTTCTACCACAAGCAATTTGCAGAAGATTTTTTATTGAAAGCATGCAACGAACTCGTTTTTCTGGCATGATTGACGCATTATAAAGTTCTTGAATCGCCTTTTACATTTATAAGATACCCAAGGAATTGATCTCTCTCAATGCCAAAATCTAAACATCAAAAAGGGGTGGGGTGTCTTATTTGGGGAAAATGAGGGTTGTTGTGTATTTTTTTGAAATGAAATAATTCACCCTCAGAAAACTCAACTAGCACTAGAACAAGAGTTACTCGACTCGAAATTAACCTTGTAATACCTGTGGCATTTTATTGCTGCACCATTCTTCCGTTTGTGGATCAACATGTATGACAATTATTATTCTTTCAATGTGTAGTAGGGTTTTTTTTTACCACAGGAGTGTAAATTTGGTGTTCTGTCCCACCGTTTTGATTCTTTAACCAAACAAGGTATGCCGTGGTTTGTGAAACTTCTCCTTTTAAAAATAATGTGACAAACTCAGTGTTAATGATTATTCATGAGTGTGTTGATGTGACGTTGCAAATGAATAATAATGAGACATTTAATGCGTACACATACTTAATAGGTTTCAGACTACTTGGAAATATAAAAGGTCATTATTACACTGCAAAAACTTGAGTGTTAAAATTAACGACAGGGGTGTTTTCACTAATAGGTCAGAGAGAATACAATATAACACCCCAAGGTGTTAAAGAAACACCAATGTAATTGTGTTGGCAGAAAGTAGTGTTATTTTTACACCCTGTGGTGGAGATTTTGATTCTTGTTTTGGGTAACGTGACAACACCCAAGGTGCCAATTTTAACATCCTAGATTTTGCAGTGTAGACACAGGTTTGTTGTATACAACAACCTGGATTGCTGAAGTAGAAATTCAGTTATATACACATGATCAATTTTACCACCAGTAAAAAGTAAACATTGCTCAACGCTAAAAACAAAGTAAAACTATCTGCAAAAAATCTTATTTTTCACAACAGCAAAAGAAGAAGAAGAACAAATCGATTGATTTGTCAACCAATTATTCAGAACTTACATAAATGTAATTGTTATTATTACTCAAGCGTGCAAATCTATATAGGTAGGTCTTGACCATCTGGGTGTAAAGGAAACATCCACATTAAAAATGTTAAGTTTCTGCTAGAAGCATGCCTAGAAGAGCTCGTTGTCAATCATTTGAATTTGAATAAAACTGATAATAATGTGATGAGTTTTTGAAATCAACTTTGTGTCTGGCTGTATTTGTGCGTGTCATGGACCTGTCATAGGCATTCTCTGATTGCTGACACTGGTCAACGTTGAGTTAGCGACTAAAGAAGAAAAAAATTGAAGACATTATTATTATGATCATCTCCATAAAAGTCAACAGCTTCGGTTTGGTGAGATAGATTTATGTGGAATGAAAACAAAATTCTGTTCAACGGTCACAATTCTCAAAGATTTTGTAACAAGTGCATGTTTTGCCGATATGTTAACGTCAGCTTTAAAGCAGTTTGCTATATTCCAATAATGTTGGCACACACGAACGGGCGTTTGGTTGGTAAATTTGTATGGGAAAACACGGGGATATTATTTAATTTGCGTAACGATAAAAGTGACTTTATGTCAGTTTCTTAAAACCAATGACAAAAACCAGAGCGAGGCTCGAGGGAGGGGGTGAATTACTTCGAAATTTAGTATTCTATATAATAATTGAGTGGCACTGTGCTGATATTACTCGGTAGACCATGGTCAAAACAAAAAAGGAAAGCAAAAGGTCTCAATATGGAAATTCTAAAGACCGGGGTGCTCCAAAGGGAATTTTTGTACACAAGGTCTATGGGTGAGATGTTAAGTACAGGGACAAAGGAAAGAACAATTAGAGGTCTCTACATGGATGCATATTTGAGAATGTCTGTTTCCAATAACCGAGGAGATGTGACGGTGATGGCGTCAAGAGAGTCTTGTCGACGGTCTAAGGAGTTTTCAAGTGGTAAGTATTTTTTACTCAGCGTTTCCAGGATGGTTGAGGATAGAACTCCGACGTTGCAGGTGAAAGTAGAATAAAAAGGTTAGGGAATAGGGGGCACCCAAAATATTAATTTAACCATGAATCTTTTTTTTTTAAATGGGATACAGCCATTTAGCGATATTTGGGATATGTATTTCAAAAAATATTTTATTTAAATAACAAGGCACGATGGAGCAAAGGAATTATATTTTAGTGATCTTCACTAACAATTGGCCATAACTCTCTCTGTCGCTTATATTATCATTATATCTAAGTTGAACAATTTTACAACCTGTTAGGAAATTCATAGACATGCCTAATTTTAAATGAAAGAATTAAAATTTTTATGGAGGGGGTTACAGGGGCCAAGTTTTTATTTTTACCAGTACATTATTCTAGTGTCAATTATTCAGATTTGTGATGAAGTATTACGAATTTCACATCTATTGAAAAATTAAAGTGAACTAAAAAGGTAATGGGGTTATAAAACTTATTTGCACTGTCTTCCAAAAGAGGGCGCTAACAGTATCCCTTATGTGTGGATCCTATAGTCGTGGTGGAGAATATGCACCGAAATTATACCTAAATTGTATCAGGAAACCAGTCTACACCAAAAGCTAGAATGGATTTTCTGTTTCATCACAGCGGTAATTTTGATCTGTCTTTTTCATCGCGTTTCTGTCGATGTGTGCCATTTTAGACCATTGCGAAAACAAGAGAACCAGGTAAGGATCACGTTGGTGAAGTAAAATTTGGAAATGGTAATTTTGGGGGTAAAGTGGGACCTTTTGAAGATCGACCTTTTACTACCATGCACGTAAATGCAGTCCCATACGGTTTGTACAGTACTCAGTAGACCACGAGTTTACAGCGTCAGTGCGTAGTCACGGGTGCATTAATTGATTGCAAGTTTTTTGTTTGGTTACCACTATACACACATCATTTTATTGCCATCTATGTTGAAAAAGCCACTTTGTTACAGGGCATCAACACAATCCTGGTGCAAAAGTGTGATTTTTGTCTTATAATATTTATTGTTATTTATTATTTATTATTATTATTTTTTTAAATTTAATTGTATTTATTTATTTATTTTTTATTTTTTTTAAATCTATTTATTTGCTATCATTTTTATTTATTTATTTATTTATTTGTTTATTATTTCTTATTAAATAAATAAATAATTAATTAATTAAATAATTAATCTTATTATTTGTTATTATTGTTATTTTTTTGGGGGGAGGAGGTGGTTAGGGGACTCGGAGGAAGTCTAGGGTATTGACAATGTTAGGAAGTGGGGAGAGGCCCTTGAGCAAGGGGAGGTGATAGTTCTGAGTGGGGCACCTGGGGGGGGGGGTAAAAACATAATAATTCACTTGTTGGTTGGGATATTTTCATTTATTACTCAATCTCAGCATGTTAATAAGAATAACATGACAAATACAACCATAAAACCTACAGAGGAATTTAGACTTAACGACAAGGTACAGCATTGGTAAAATATATCATAATTAAGAAAGTAATAGTTAACAATAAAAAGCTTAATGGTTTGAAAGTTCAAATAAAAAAAATAAAAAAAATAAAAAAAATACCAATAAAAAATTACCCATTGGGTACTGTCAAAGTCGAGAAAATAGAAACTTTGCGAGACCCCAAAAATCGCCATAAACTGAAGCCTGGTATGAGCATAAAATTGTTGAAAAAAACCCCAAACCACTTCTCTGTGTTTTTCCCTAAAGACTACCTCATGTGATGAAATGGTAACTTGTTGGTTGAAGGATGTGTTTATTGAAAACAAAAAAGATGGGAATTAATATACCCTTCCAAGAACAGGGCCCAGTTTCAGCTAAGCAAAACAAAATTATGCTTACCAGAAAAAGGTTACCAGGAAAAATGCCACTTGATATGAAGCAGAATATTACAAGCAATATTGTTCTGCGTAAGCAGCTCTATTGGCCCCCGGACAAGGAATTTTTACACTGGTTGACAGGCCTGAGGCCAGTGATTTCAGTTTTAGGCCAGTAAACTTATGCCCAGACAAGTCCTGCAGTCTTGTGTTGTTTTCAATTGAACAACAATACCTCACTGTTTAATACCTTGAACAGAATCAATTTATGTTCAAATGTTGACATTGAGTCTGAAAAATACCTTTTAATTCTTTTGAGTAATGAAATATACTTAATACCCGAAGAGACAATTGAGATGAATCTTCTCTTATATGACTTAGTGCAGTTATTGTTTAAATCAATACAGTTTAATTCTTGTTGTCTAGACTAAGGATGTTTTTTCTTCTGGATTATAAATTTTTCTGTGGGCAAAATAACTTAATCTTCAAATTTAGAAATAAAAAATGCAAATGTTAAGAATTGAAACTAGATCAGATAAATAAATAAATAATTAACTAAATAAATTAACAAAGAATAAAACAAATAAAAACATAAGTAAATACTCAACAATACTCAAACCATAATTCATATAGTAAAGTCTTCCCTTCTTAAGAAAGCCTTCCAGTACATGACTTTGCCACAGCCGATCAGACTCTTAGAGTTTGCAGACTTTAATCCCTTTTGATTTAAAATTACTGCAGATAAAATCATGAATTGAACCTTTCAAACAATTTATGAGATTGAAGAATGGATGCGTCACTTTTGTGATACTTAAACCCACCAGTCAAAGCACATAATGGACCATTGAAAGCTAATCGTAAACAATTAACTGTTTATCATAAAAAGATGTTATGGAACTGTATTTAAGCAACATCTAATGAACAAAAGGACAATAAATGAACATGGCTGTGAAACATCACTTTTGATGTTCAGACCCAAATGCAAAGGTCGTGGGTTCGAACCCCAAGTGATTTGATGGTGGAACCTTTTTGACAGAACTCAGGAAAGTACTGAGTATATATACAATGCTTAAAACACATCAGTATAAGGGTAATAACCAAATATATATAAGTTATCCCCAATGCAAAAATTAACAACTATCTGACCAAATTGTATTACTACTGTTATTTTGTGCAGTTAGTTTTGTTACATTTGACTGATACTAAGCACAAATATAACAATCAAAGATACTGGTTTTAGCATTTGCTATTCTCACCACCTACATGAAGTAGCTGTACACATCAAATACCTCAAAGACAGAGCTATGACTTGCCTGCTAAATGTTAACTATTATTTGATCATTGAACGAAAACATTGTGTAACCATTGGCAACACACAACATTAATACAAGTAAAATTAACAGGCAGGTAGGATAACTATGGGTTGGGACAGGGTCAATTGAAGCTTGCCCCCCCCCCCCATTTGGACTTTGAGATTAAAATCAACAGAGTAAAATTCTACAGTTATAAACTTGTATGTTGTAATGTCAATGTTTTTACCCATACCTCTACATCAGATTATTTTATAAAAAATAGTAATTGGCATTTACAAGTGCGCTGAAAAAGGCCTCGAAATGCAAACAGAAACTACAGTTTGAAATTACCTTAAAAATGATGCACCCCACTAAAACTTTGCCCACTATTGCTGGGACGCTTGCAGTGCAAGGTTTTGTACACATGTTGTCTCTGCAAATTCGTATATGATTCAGGTGTCTTTCTCATTGATTTATAGATTTCCCTGACAGAACAGCAACAAATAACAATGTGTAGAATGCTGAACATGGGTATTTTCAACTAAACAGACACTGAATCCTGAAAACAGCTCAGACAATGTCTTTTCAGAAATCAAGTTCGCCCAGTCATTTCATTTTTAAATGACATTAAGCTTTTTTTTTAAATTCAGGTTGTTTGATTTAGTTGAGGACTATGTTAGTTTAAAAGTGTGATACTACACAGAAAGTGCACTGTCTGAATGTGTTAAATCAGCAAGGTTTTTTTTCAACAGAATTACAGTTCACTTTCTGTATAATCTACATCATTTTATAAAGCTGTCTAGTCAGGAATATTTTGAAAATCATTGAGAAAGACACTTAATTCAAATAAAAAGTAAAAAAACTACATTTTTTCATGTCTTTATGACAAAACCTTACGCTACCATTGTCCTAGAAAGGGTAGCACTGCCACGAGCACTTGCGCATGCGAGCTAAAAAAGATCGGTCCACAGAAGTGTTCGTTATTGTTTTCCTTTGCACCGGGTTCCCAAAAGGCTCCCTTAGAATAAAGGTACACTTTAAGTGGCATAGAATAACAACATTGACAGCAAACTTACTTTTGATATTGAACTCTGTATTAATGCCGGCAATTCGTACAATATCAGGTAAACTAGAACTCTGAAATACTGGTGGCTTGACTTGAGTGACCTCAGTTAGGGAGAGTCTGGAATGGGCGCAAAAGAACACTCCGTGTTCACACGCCTGCAATCCACTGGACCTTCAGAACGTTCCGCTACAAGAAATACAACAAAAACCAGATTAATCAATTTATTTTAATGCAACAGTATCAATAATGCATCCTGCAACCATCTTTGTAGTAGTGAAAAAATGTGTCAATTATCCCAATTTTATTTGTTTGGTGAGATTTTAAGTTTGGATAAAACCTGAAACATAGCTGCAGTCCCTTTTTGGCATTGCTTCTTTTGAAAACTTTTGAAACTAAATAGTGTAATTGATTTTGTCTTGACAAATTTAAAATTGTCTAGTTGTGTTAATTTGTCCATCCTCTTCTTAGAAAATATAAAATATAACTTCATAAAAACAAGACTTCATGGTCGAGGGTACGCCTTTGGTAATTACACCAAAAAGTAATGACCATTATTGACTCACTTTGTAAGAAGCACTCTGGCTGTTGATAATGTATACAATTTTGAGAAACAATTTCCATCAAAGGAATGTGGTTTTAGAGAGAGGGATTCAGAGACACTTTAATCTGAGGAACCTTTCTGCATGAAAATTTTCTCAGACTGTGTACTCCAGTTACGGATTTTTCTTCCTGCATGGACATAACCGCTCCGCACTTTCCGCAATATATCAAAAATGCTACCACCTTTTGACAATATACTTTCACAGGTCAGTTTTATTGTTTATATCTACAATTATATAGACTAAAACAGTTGAACTATTAATATTAAATGTCCCAGCTTCATGTACATGTACCTTGAGTGGTCAAAGCCCTTTACCTTTTGTTGTGGATAATTTTGGGCTGAGAATTAAAAAAAAACTAAAACGGGACTTGAGCCTGTGACCTCTGGCTTAACTTGCCAATGCTCTACCAACTTAGCACATTAATTCAGAGGTTGCACGTTCAAGACCCAATCTGGGCAACTTTTCTTTCTTCAACCCAAAACTATTTAAAATTTACCCAGTGTCTCTTGTGGTTGATTACCTGAAATTTGAAACAAAAAGTCACCTCCCCTTAAGGTGATTCCTCTGCTGCTGCTTTAATTCCCAGGGTGTATCGTAAACTTGGGTGTGATCCCTGGCTATACAGCAGTTACAGGTTGTAAAGCTACTGACTGGTACCCCTCAAAAAGATATTGACAAAATAGGGAGACTGCCAACATAGGACTATATAGCTCAGTTGTTGCAGGTTCAAGTCCTGCTCTATTCAATTGTCTTTGTTAAACCCTAAATTGATTTAAATTTTCACAGTCAAATTCCCTTGGGGTTAATTAATTGACCTTTTTGTTGTGAGCAGAAGCATTACAGTTATCAGCAAAGCATGTACTTGTACCTGTATGAATGCATAAGCATGCATAGTTTAATAAATATTTCAAATTATTTATTTAGGTAATTGAACAGCGAGTCTCTTATTTTGTCTTTCATCCAGGTTTGTTTTGTCTACATTCACTAAGACATCAAGGTCATCGTTGGAGATGGGCACCAGCTATAACAACATGTGAGGAGCAGTCAATTTCATACAAACATAGACACTGCACAGTGCAACTACAGTTTCCCCCAAAGTCGAATGTGTTAAGGTCATCATTAGAGATGGACACCAGCTATAACAACATGTGAGGAGCAGTCAATTTCATACAAAAACAATGCACTGCTTAACTCCAGTGTTACCCGGTGTGTAATGTGTTAAGGGTATTGTTGGAGATGGACACCAGCTATAACAACATGTGAGGAGCAGTCAATTTCATACAAAAACAATGCACTGCTTAACTCCAGTGTTACCCGGTGTGTAATATGTTAAGGGTATTGTTGGAGATGGAAATCAGCTATACACAACATGTGAGGAGCAGTCAACTTCATAAAAACAAAGACAATGCACTGATTACCTGCATTGAAAGAGTCTAATGTGTTGCCTGACAAGAACAGATTCAGCTATTGAGCATTGAATAGTAGAACTCAAATGAGCAATGCAAGGTAACTGCAGTAAAAAACTTATAACGAGGAAAGGCAGTCTGGAAGAGTAGCTTCCACAAGAACACATGGCCCAACAGACTGCTTTTTACTAACCAAATGAACTAAGAGGTTTGTAAGTTGAAACTCTTGAAACTCATTTAAAACTCACAGTGCCAAAAATCAAGAAGAGCAGCTTTTGCGAAAACACTTTGCCCCACAGACTGCTTTCCACTCACCACAGGAACTGTGAGATTTGAATCTTAATACTCTTCAAACTCATTTGGAACTCTCAGTGCCGAAAACCAAGAAGAGTAGCTTTTGCAACAACACATGGCCCTACAGACTGCTTGTTAGTCACCACTGGAACTTTGAGATTTGAATCTTGTATCATGGTACAATGGAAACACAACAGAGAAATTTGTAGAAACAGAGGTAGAGAGCTGCACTTCAAACTCACAATGTGCCCACGCACTCAACTCATTGCTCAACACAGGAACCAAATGAGTTTTTCCAAGGTGCTGCACTTTAAACTCACAATGTCAGCCATCTAGAACAGAACAGGAATGCAACAATCGAGCCCACACACTCAACTCATTGCTCAACACAGGAACCAAAAGAGTTTTTCCAAGGTGCTGCACTTTAAACTCACAATTTCAGCCATCTAGAACAGAACAGGAATGCAACAATCGAGCCCACGCACTCAACTCATTGCTCAACACAGGAACCAAATTAGTTTTTCCAAGGTGCTGCACTTTAAACTCACAATGTCAGCCATCAAGAACAGGACAGGAATGCAACAATCGAGCCCACACACTCAACTCGTTGCTTAACACAGGAACCAAATGAGTTTTTCCAAGGTGCTGCACTATAAACTCACAATGTCAGCCATCAAGAACAGGACAGGAATGCAACAATTGATCCCTACGAACTCAGCTCACGGCTCACTGCAGGCTCTAAGAGAATTTACCACAAGGTATGCTGTACTTTAAACTCACATTGAACTAAAACACAGAATTTACATGGGAGTCTTTACTGCTGAAGTTATAAGGCATGCTTAAAAAGATATATATTTTCACCAGATTGAATTTAAAAATCCAACTCTTTTAAATCCAAATGTTGTTTATTTTCTTATGATGCTTTTACAACGTTTAACGATTTTGTGCATAAGTAAATGAAAACCTCTAAAAACTAAAATGTAAACACAATTAACTTATAAAATGCTATCATCGTTACTTCATTGTAATTTTTATGAAGTAATAAACATGTCAAAAACTAAAAAACTTTGCAAATCATTTTTGTGTGTGCAAATTCTTGATATACTCAATGATGTAAGCATTTTCAACAACTTTCAGGACCTGATACAACTAGTTTTGTAATTTTTTGTTTTATGAAGTAAAAACAAAAAAATTGCACTTTATCTTTTGAAATGCATAGCATTGGCCCAGCGCTAAAACATACTTGGTTTGACTTTTATGTTTTTACAAATTGACAAATCTGTTCATTAAGCATTTTTATGAAGTGACAAACCTAAATATGGATTGGTTTGTACACAGCGGGTTTTTTAAGTGACAAATGTTTAGGATTTATTAACTCATCAAAACAATAAGGAGATTAAGAAAAATACTAACAGTTCTATATGACTGAAGAACCCAGCTTTACTTTAATATTCAGAAAAAATTGTTTAACTTCAAACATGATTCTCAAAGATACACAGATTTTAGGCTGCAGGACTAATTCGTGACTTTGTAAAAACGATGACAGCATTTAACCTTTATTGTGAACATTTTCCATGTCTCCATCAGAGCTTTATCGTGATAAGAAAATGGGGGAAAGTTGTGTAGCTTACAGAGTTTTTAAAACAACTATTGTCTCTTACCTTTCTGTCTTAGGTCTCTGATGACATGTCTACCATTACCTACAAATGCTCCGATGAAGAGTCAGTAGAAAACACCTTCAAGTTGTTGAGACGTTCCTTCTTTGAGGTTCTTGGGAGAGTCCTTCTATTCTGTTATCAACACAGCAAATGTTGATCACCTCGACACAAGCTCTCAACATTGCTCGGTACAAGTTCAGTTTTCCTTCAGTGTCTTTGTATGTTCCTACTGTCTGCCTGAAAATAGCTCCGGTTAACTCTGATTGTTCTTCAACACATTGCGCAGTTTTCAATCAGCCTGGACCCACTTGTAACGATGTGAAGTAATTCCTATCCTGTGCATATCTGCTGGTGGCTGGTCACCTAATTGCCTGACCATTTTCTCCAATAACTTCTGTTTAAAAGCAATCCCCACTGAGCCACGTTGTGTAAAGTGTGGAGTACATCTGTAGCTATACTCATGCCCTCCAACTGGCAGTTCCTCCGAGGTCCACATATGTCCTCACCAGTTGACATGGTCATCTACTGATTGATCCCAGTGAGCTCTGTCTGGACACTCTCTCAGGGGACTCAGTGTTTTCATCTGTAATGATGTTCAACAGTTCTCAATCAGCAGTGACCAGTGGCATAGTTCCATTCCTGTTTCCCTCCAGAGGGTTGTACCATCCGGCATTTCAGCTGGATAGGTATAGATGATCAACTATCAGGATATCAGTCACCTGTAAAAAGGTAAATGTACATTTTTATCATCAAATAAGAGTATCTTAAAATTGGATCACAACAAAATGTTTGATACAACCTGGGAAGCAGCTGCTTCCCAGGTTGTATCGTACATTTGGATTGTGATCCCTGGTTATATGACAGTTTCAGGTGGAATGGCTTCTGACTGGCACGCCCCAACAAAGCTATTGACAAAATAGCGAGACTGCCACTGTTAGGGCTATTTAGTTCAGGTGGTAGAGCTCTGGCTGTGGTCAATTCAACTTTATTCAACCAAATATTATTTTAAACTTACCCAGTCAGTTTACAAATTTCTTCGCTTTCTGAAGAGTCTACTTTTACACTCTGTGATAGACTGACTGGAAAAGATCTGCATAGATGTTTGCCCCCCTCCCCCAAATAAAAAGTCCCCAAAATCTTTTTAAAAAGATCTGACCTTGCACTGACATGGCTATATATATTGATCGTTGCAAAATCAAGATATGACGTTGCACTGACATGATGAAGAGCACTTTTCCAAAATAGGATGGTGTACATTACATGTGGCTTTACAAACTTTGTACTTCATCCAACCAGGACAGTTTGACAAAGTGATTCACAAATTCAATTGGTTTGCATGACTTTATTCTCGAAAAGCAAAATATAGAAAAAACAAACTTAGTGCTTGTGCTCACAGTTCTTTCCTTGTCATCACAACATTTTTAGCTTAAATTGAAAACTGGTTTACCTTGTCTTTAATCCCAGATTCTCTACATGGTGTTACCCCCTGCAAGTT
>CM021535.1:7054245-7065917 GCA_010994315.2 Pisaster ochraceus
ATGCTAGCATTCTTGTTAATATTCAGCCAGTATTAATCAATGATCATGTGGAATTTATAGCTAGATCTTTGTGGCTGCTGAGATTTTGGTATAGTACTAAAACCATATGATGCTATATAAACAATTAATAAAATTTGACAAATATACTAAAGACATGGTATGTCAATGGCTTTGGGAAGAAACTATTCCTCCCAATGTAAAAATAATAAAATAAAAGAACAAGTTGAAATGAGTGTTCATATTTATCACAAAATGACATTTTACTGATTACGCATTTTTGTTCCTTTTTGTAAATGTTATGCCTGCTACAAAGGCTAACAAGCCTAAAATTAACACCCCAAGGCATCCATTTCAGCAGTTTCAGGTATCTTTTAATAAATCTGTTTGGTTAAGCCACAATTAACTTTATTCCAACTAGGTTTTTAGTTTTAGACACACCTAACTCTCTTTTGAAACACACTATAGCTACCATGTCCTTAACATAATTCCAAATAAACATTACAGGAATACAGTTAGACTGAATAGTTTGTTGACTAGGCACATAACACCAATGCCAAAATTAAGGTATACATGTAAAGACATGTATAAATGAAAATGTAATTCTAAGGATTGGTTCAGTTTGTGAAAACAGAAGTTACTCTGAGTGCTAAATGGAATGAAGGAAATAACCAAAGACGAAAAGTTAATTCAGCTTATCATGGTTAATTGAAATTGCCCAAAGCTAATGAGAACTTCTAAATAAGATGCATAAAAGAATTTGAACTTGTCCTGAAAATTTTTTGTCAACACTGCCCTGTTTATTTGTTGTTCAATTGTTCAAGATCAAATTCAAGGATAAGAGCAGCCTGAAACATTTACAAATGTTCATTGTACCTACAGTTATTGTCAGAGCAATACTTCCCAAAGTACAAGCTATCTTTTATAAGGGTGCTATAGTATGTTTTGTTTTTGTTTTTTAAGAGTTTTTTAAAATGCTTTTGAGACTAATAAGAATTATAGTCATACAAACCGAGTTTTATTTTGACTGTAATTCCAACTGGAGGAATTGAATTGTTAAAGCTGTAGAGAGTCTACATGTACCTGTCATTCCTAATTGGTACAGGTTTAATAAATTTCATGTCATGTATGAACACGTGACAGTTAAAAAAGACAAAATGTGACATAATCTTCAGGATATTAGGTTGGGCATTATGATGGGTATAAAGACCAGAGGAGAAGGTTGAAGGGAAAGTGGTGCCTCAGCAATCTATGGGATCTAGAAGAGAGAACTACAGGTGGTGGTGAAGGTTGAAGGCAAAGTATAGTGCCTCAGCAATCTATGGGATCTAGAAGGGAGAACTACAGGTGATTGTAAATGTTTAAGGCAAAGTAGTGCCTCAGCAATCTAAGATATCAAGAAGAAGTACAGGTGGTGTTGCAGGTTGATGGCAAAGTAGTTCCTCTTTTTTTGAAGAACTGATAAACACATTTTCAGAAAAGAATTTGTTAGTGCCTCTCATTGTCGTATTGAAAAGTTAAGAAACTTTTCTTCAACAGCTGTGTCACTTTAAGGTCATGATCTCTTTTAAATATTTAGGTTGGAAGGAATTTATTGGTTCCATAAAATGAATAACATGACAGACATCTTTGAATTTAAGACCAGAGGGACTTGAGTTGAGTTTCAGTCGGATCAATATGAGAAATAAGATCTAGAGAGACAGAGGTCAGTAGCTATTTAGAAAGGACAGCATCAGGGGATTTATATCACTGCTAAAACAGAGGGTAAGGACGATGATAGATGGACGACAAGGTGTGGTGTCAAGATTGGTGACCAAAGCTAACTACCAAATCAAATTATTGGTTTTTGGAAGAGTAGAATCCCATCCTCTATAGTTTTTATGTAACACATGTAAATTTTTTCACTGTCAATTTTGTTGATCACATTTAAGTGACCCCCCCCCCAAAAAAATTTAAAAATAAAATAAAAAACCCACACACACATAGAAGAGTGAATCTTTATTTGCTTCTAAAGCAGGCTTATTTTAATTGCTGATATCAAAATAAGCAACACTGATTTGTTGGTTGCAGCCAATGGTATTCTCCTAACGAACAGTTTTCTATTTGGGGTCGATTGGTACTGGTAAATACCAATCCTACAATTTGTCTTTACTTATCACTTCTACGTGTTAAAAAAACAAAAACACATAGCTTTTAATTGTTAACTTTTGTTGACACACAATATTAAATTTCTATTGAGTACTTGGTTGATTGTGAGCACAAAATGTTAAGTCCATCCTTAATTCCAATGAAACAAAATTCACACCACACTTAAAACAGCTCACTCAACTTCTCAGTGGGCTCAGATTGTCACATAGACTGGGTAAAGGTAGCAAAAGCATTATTTTTTAAATAGTTGACTATTGGAGATTAATCTAAATATGATTTATCTTATATTTAATTGGATAACTTCAAACATTCTGCCTCAACATTGATCAATAATATCAAGAGTTTCTTTGCAGTGCATTATTCCATGTACATTGTATTTCAGCTTTATTGCATGCTTTCCCAAGTAGTGCTAAGACTTGTGTAACTTAACAGCAGACTCAAAACTAATTTAGACCACCCTCTAAATCAGTCATAGACAAAGGGTTGTTGCTATCAGGGTATTTTCAGAATAGATACTGGTTTTAATTGAACTAAAAGTACGATTTTTGAAATTGCTAAATTTTTCAACTATACTGGACAATGTATGCTCTTGTAAAAAAACTCACCCATTACCAGAATGGTAGAAAGCTGGCTGCAATAACAATTATGTTATTTGACATTAAATGGAACACCCATTAAGTATTTCGTTCAGATATAGCCTTAAATAGCTGTTAAAAGATCAATACATCACACAGCTGAGCTTTTATCAACACGATATGATATCAGCAAAACACATGTACATTTAATCCAAAATGTATGTCAGCTACTTCATGATCAGAAAGTAATGCTTGGTGGCATTATTTGGGTCTTATGGTTGGAGCCTGAGTTGCAATACTTGGAACCTTCAAACCATTCCCTTAAAAGCTTTATGAAGTTTCCAGGTTATTAGTGACCGATAAAGGGTTGCATCTTTGATTCATTTCCTATATCATGTTTGGGTTCAGTACTTTAATCCAACCCGAAAACACCATATAATCAATGTTATGCTGATTTGAAGTTATACAACCTTTGGATTAAATAGATATCTTTCACTTGAAAATCCTGTTTGATACCAATGAATGGAGCACCCTCCCTTCAAATTGTGCACATAATCAACTTGTGCAGATCACTTTTTAAAGGCATAATTTGCATTTCTAGAGCCCAATTGTTTAAAACAGCGGACAAAGCTAAAACAATGTCAACTCACCTATTGAGATTTAGGTTGAAGAGGTCTTTATTGACATCATACAGGGCATACAGTCTGATGCTGAATTTGATCACTGTCTTGGTTTTCTGTTCAACTCAACCCTTCTTCACTGCGGAATCATTGTCCAGGCATACCAATGCTACTGAGACCTCAATGAGTAGTGAAGAGGTTTTCTTCCAATGGCTCATCATACTCACTGCAATCAAAATAATTCCAAAAAATTCATACTAAAAATATGGTTTAACATTGCTGTGATACAAAAAAACAACAGCCTCCAAATCAACACCATAATAACATGAGAAAGTGGGACTCATGCCAATGTATTTAAAAATTGTGCATTGTTTTATTTAGATCAGGGCTGTAATTGTCTTAGGAGCAATTTCAAATTCAGCAAGGGCAATTGTTTTATCTTTGCAACCAAAGAAGAAATACAGCACAATCAAGAGCGAAAGCAGATCTCAGAGTTGAGTATGACATGAGAGTATCAACTGTTTGAATCAGAATAAACATAAATGAGAAGACCAGCAGTCTAGATAGTTCCCAACTGTATCATAGAGAGATAGAGTTGAGACATTGATCCGAACAGGGCAAAGAAAGATGACGATAAAAGAAAGATAAAGAGGAAGAGCAAAGTTTTCTAGGTAAGGACTGAGAATACCCATATTGGCAACCAAAGTGTACATCGTTCGTCAAAGTTAAATATGCTTAAATTTAGAGAGGTGTAGTAGGTATTCATGCACTCAGCATTACTGTCAGTGGTGTTGGCATGGCTAGATCAATTTGGTTGAAAAGTGAAAAAGTAGTCGCCTGCCGGAATCACTAGCCAAAGTTAGTATGCTTAAACTCACAGGAGTGGTATGGGTGTTCATGCGCTCAGCATCATAGTCAGTGGTGTTGGGGCTGGCTAGCCCAATTTAGTTAAAAGGGGAAAAAGTAATATGTCGGTGAACCAATGCTGAAAAGATGTTCACAGTCCGACTTTGTGAATAAACAAGCAAAAGGGTATAAGGATATTCACAGTCCAAATAACAATAACAAAGCCAAAATGTTAGCAAATTTCACCATTGGAAAATCAGCTGAACTTGCCAAAAAGATGGATTGAAATTGAAATTGATATTGAAATTGATTTGTTTGTAAATTTTTTGAAAATTCCAGATGAGAATTAACGCCCTCACCAGGCTTACTAGGCTGTGGCAGGTCCACCTTGCTCAGGTAAAAATGAGCCCTGCCACGCCATCACTTTCCCGCGCTAAAAATGTTTGTAAAATAATCTATAAGCTGGACCGTTTTGAGATATGGACGATGACAGCAGCGCGACATGGTGACTGGTACTGACTGAATTTAGTTATAAATTAAGAATGCCCAACCGATGTCCATGGCACTATTTTAAAAATAATAGTCACATACCGTTTCAGTTGTGATAGCCATTAGTTAATGGCCTGCAAGTGTACAAGTATTGTACGTAATACAACCAAAAAAATGCATGGCATGGAACACCTCTAAGCATTGAGTCCACTCGATGAGCCATTGTGACTCTTTGTGAGTGTGAAATCAGCAGACTGTGTTTCTGACTTACTTATTTCTGACACAAGTAAGAGCTGTTGCTGGTTATTAAGATAATATATTGTCTTGTTCATATAAAAATTAAAGCAAATATTTGTGATGTTAATGCAACCGTTAGGGGTTTCCCACGGAGCAATACGATATTGTGTAACGAAGTTGGAAAAACTTATGCGCAATTTACATTTTGCACTCTGCTTGATTAGCAGCTAAATGTGCCGATCGAACAAAAATTGCACGCAATCTGCAGATTGTGCAAATCTGTAAAATGCGCTCAATGAACATAATCGTGTACACATGCGCGTGGCGCATTGAATTGTTGGTATTTTTTTGTGCGGCATAAATGGGAACCGGACAACGGCCATGGATTGAAAAAAAAGAGACACAATTCATGGATATATCGGTAAATTTGTCTTGATGTGTTCTGGTTTTTATTTCAATTTTCTTTTAAACATGTAAAGTTGGTCAATATCAGACATTTTGTAGATGGTACACTAATTTTGTTGTTGCATTTGTTTATTCTTAAAATAAAAAATATAAAAATTATTTTCAAGCCAAACAAAAAGTTTAGGGTCACGGTATAAAGTTAAGGTTGGTCGGGTAATTGGAAATAGAACAATTCTTTTTGCCTTAAAAAAAATTAAATACTATATCAGTGTGATGAAGAATAATGTTGTCTTCCTAATATTCTTTTAAATAAGAGGTCAAAGCATTGCTCGCCTTTACAGTTGTGTAAAAAAACCGAAACTGAGTTGCGGTTTTTGTTTGTGTGGACGCATGAAAATGATTGCAAACAAATTGGTGCGAATATCCCTTTTTGGGGGTTATTTTAACCCCAGATCATAAATGTTCTGTTGTTATACAAATCATTGCTGGTCCCACAAAGTGACCTATATAAAAAGTCTACAACCAAAACATGTGTATGGAGAAGATCAGTATTGAAGTTGCATTTTTTCAAACTGCTGTTGTAGAGTCTGCATACAATTTTCAAAACATAAATAAAGCTGTCTTCTTCATTTGTACAGAACTGTCAATATATTTTCAGTCTTGCAACTAAATTGATGAATAAGTATTTCCTAAACACATTTGTCACTTTGGGATAATGACAAATCAAGTTTCACTCTCAAGCTTTGCTCGCAGAGTGCTGTTTACAAATCAATTCATATTAAGACATAGTGTGATAGGCCACCTCATGAAAACCCAACACTTCAATAGATCCGGCACGAAAGTCGTACACGTGAGTTTGGAACCATGCTATAGCACTTTGTACAGGCCTCAAAAGTACTGACGGCACCAGCGGCAAGTGTCTTCGTTGCCTTGTGCCATTACTGCGATGCTCCTAAAATCAATGACGATGACAATTAAAATTGCCTGGCCCTTTTTATCCAACTGCTGTAAGTAATTTTAGTAAAGTTGTAACTTGCACAATCAAGCGAGAACAAAATTGCCTTTACGCTGTTGTCAAATATTAACTGACCCATCGTCTGGGTCTAGTCTACATTTGTACTGTACAGATAACCGTAAAAAATTCAATTGAAAGTGAAGCAAAACGCAGCCCACATTGCAATCATGATTGTACACATTGCACAATCTGTGCAACACACAAACAGTGCTAACATTTCCAATTTGCAGGCTTGTAGTTCTTGTTACCTCAATACTTTATGTGCTACAATAAAGGCATGAAACATTGAATGCTGAAGGGCATTTTAGAACAAAGCGTTAGCATTAAAGAAACACCCCCTAATGGTAAAATAAATCAGTGCATTATGTGATACCATTTACAAACGCCCTCATCAAAGACTTCGTGTCTGCACATGCTTGGGAAAAGAGGTTTTTCCCCTAACAATTCAATAGTCATTATCGATGGGTGAATTTAAAATTGTACACAGAACTGTTGTCACTGGTTCCTCCAAAATTAAAGCTTGTTTACAAAACACTACAGAACATGTAGGCTTTATTTACAAGAATGACGTCCATTTAGTATGCCCAGGGGTGGATTTCACAAAGAGTTAAGACTAGTCTTATCTCGAGTTAAGACTAGTCTTATCTCGAGTTAGGCAAGTTACTCGTCCTAACTTAGGACTAGCCTTAAGTTTTTAATAACTCCTAGGACTAGTCCTAAGTTAGGACTATCTTTGTGAAATCGACCCCTGGATCCATGAACAGAAAGATTATTTTACTCTATAGTCTAAGATTTGTTTCTTCTTTATTTTGTTTTGTTTAGTTATTTTTTATTTAATTTTTTTTCCAGTTATTTGTGCAAAGTCCGAATGCTGTGATGAAGACGGAATTGTTTTGATCACATGCATGGTTGTGTAAAACAACTTTTTAAACCCATATATATTCTTTTGTTTCTGAAATGTGTATTCAGTAAACTATTAGGTAACGTACAATTTAGTTTTGGCCATGGTGCCCACAAAATTCCATACAAATATTGTGGTGCCCTTTTTACACTTATAAAATTGCTGCGATGCCCTTCAAACTTCAATTATTTTCATGTTTTTTTTCACACAAAGTTCAAGGCTTTTTGGAAAACATGGGTAAAGTTGCGTATTATGAAATAAGGCATACAATAGTGGACAAGCTGCCAACATTATCAATGTATTGGGCTCAAGGAAGGTAAGTAGCTGTATTCCAATTTTCCAGCATACCATTGAAAATTATTGGTCATGGTTAACGGCCGAGGTCTACAGTCCTGGTGAGTGCTTATTCATATATTCTCACAAAACAACATCAAATCCTGGTGGTAATATTGGGTGCATTTGGTTAGCTTCCTCGCCAACTTTCCCTCAGTATTCACACCAATGCATCTTGGGACAGCCGACTGGAACTACTTCCATTGTGTGCAATATGTCTGAACTGTTTTGTGAATTCACCAACAAGATTGTAAAATAATTATACTCAAGGTAAAAAATGCAGCATTAAATTATTAAGCCAACGTGATGATATACAAAAGTAGGCAACTCAGACTAAAAAATACTTATTGCTCATAAAGTTGCTGGTCTAAT
This sequence comes from Pisaster ochraceus, assembly GCA_010994315.2. Classification (NCBI taxonomy): domain Eukaryota; kingdom Metazoa; phylum Echinodermata; class Asteroidea; order Forcipulatida; family Asteriidae; genus Pisaster; species Pisaster ochraceus. Next base: position 7,062,184 of record CM021535.1, read on the forward strand.
TGTGAAATTGTGTCTCCAACTTACTGAAAGTGTTGCGCTGAATTGCAAACAGAGTGGTAGCCATTGAGACAGTTTTTCGTTGTGATGCTATGCAACTGGGTCAGCCCAAAGTAACCGGCTCCACAAGCAGGTTGGGTTTGACCAGGGTGAGCCAGAACAACGAAGTAAAAGCTACTCAAACACAACTGGGGTCAGACCTGGGTTGACCTTGGGAAGCTATAATCGAACACATCTTATATGAAACTTTGTTGTCTTTCCTTTGTCAAGTCAGGGTTTCATTATGGCATCAATATTTTAAAAGGAAAAACCATTTGCTCATTAATTTATGTTGTATAAATACTTAAATGAAAACAAAAATGCTGTGAGCATTTTTATTCAATAGAACTTTGTATAAATATAATTTTTTAAGAAGATTTAACTTCATGAAAAAATGGTCTGTTTCTCGTTTTCAATATGCACAGTCTATCAAGCGTGCATTTAGAATATAGCCTAACAATCACTAATGAAAGATATAAAAAAGAAAATTTACTTGAGAACACATCAAATATTATAGCCTACTACAATGAGAATTTGACACCTTATCAGTTAAATGACAGATCCCTCACTCTCTCATTTAGAAACAATACAAACATTTAGGATGAAAACATTTAATGTCCCCATGATGGTGAAGGCCCTACATGTACATTGTATCTATCTCTGGGAAATGGATGTACCAACTTAGAGGATTTGGTTATATTCATTAACAAAGAATGGTACACCATTAATAACAAACTGAAATATCACAACTTGCAGAACAGCTGAAGATGTAATGCTGGTGCAAATCTGGGAGCGCCTCTCAGTCATATACCAACTCACAAAATGTTAACTGAAAATGCCAACCATGTATGGTGAAAACAACAAGTACAGTACAGTTTCACATTTTTACAACAGGTATAACCAAGGATTTTGGGGTGTTGCTTAAAAAATCTAGCAGATTGGAACGTACACCTTAATGGAGGCTACTTGTACTGCAGTTTTCCTTTCAGTGCAGGCCTGGAATTTCATCCTTGAGAAGGCAAGGCCATTCTTATGTTTCCAAGAGCATTTCTATTGTACAATCAAAAAGTCTATGGAAAATTTTTGAAGGGGCAGCAAGACCAAGACTAGGGGCAACAGATGCCATGGCCTCTGTGGCCACTGGGTTATTCCAGGCCTACAGTGTACATTTACCATGAAGGGTGAGTGTTGTAGACTTACCTGTCAAGAGTTGTTTGCATCTTTCATCCAGTCAAGCTATGACAAAAAGTACATCTATCTCAGGTGAACTTTGTAGGTCTAATCATCTGACGTTATTGTAGACTGTCAAGTTGATGTTTTGTCTGAGGTCTGTGAAACACAAAAGACAAAATCATTATTTTATTTGAAATTTTCTGTAATTTGAATAACAGGAATTCAATGTAAAATAAAATAAGAAAATACAAAAACCTAAATAATTTAACAAGGTATTTAAAAGACAACCAGTATATCCATCTTGCTTAAACAACGATCAGAAATGTTGTAGCCTGTATTCATGCAACAGCTCAAACAGCTAGCTTTTTCTGTTTTTTCCTTCGTCTTCATCTTCCGCCAAACTGTCCTTGACAACATAACTCAAGCTTAATAATGAATCGAGCCTTTAAAACTCATCAGACCATTGAACCCTCAATTTTAATGACAACTTGATGACATCATGAGATGCTGAATTACATTAATGATAACTCCTGAACCGAATTTTCTCATTTTTACAATCTTTACATCAATTTGTCATTTCTGCTGTCAATATGAAAATGAACTTGGACATAGTTTCATTGCATGAATTGACAGCAGACTTGTGGAAAAGTTGTTAAATGTCTGTCCCAGTGATAGCAAAACTTCTCTCTCGCAACTATCTTGCGAGACTTCGGCTCCGCGCAAGACTACTACTTTCGTGACTACAATCCCATAAAGACTTGTACAATCCCATAACCGGTTGTGCCCGGCCTATGGGCTCTTTAGCCAAATTTGTACAGAAGCATCTGATTGGTAAATTTGGTAAAATCTATAAATATTCAATCTATAGGCCTAATTGAATGCTAATACAATTTGTACAGAGGATATGGAGTAGTCCATATGGAGAAAGGGAGTCGATCATCATCCAGGTGATTCCACACAGTGATTGAAAACTTCTGAGACCCATAGAGCAGGGAATGAATAACTTATAAGGCCTCCCCACAAACAGGTTTGTCTCAGATGCCCTGAGCACATTAATTATCTCAAACCTGCATTTACTCTATAGCACAGTCAGATTTTGATTTTGATTTTTTCAGTCCCCTAAAAATCTTTAAAGAATTCATTTTTGTCCACTTAAAAAAAATATCAAAAATTATCATTTATTCTCTCTGTTGACATTTATCGGCCGTGTTTCTTGACAGTTACACGGTTACCCGACCGATCATCCTATTATTACACATTTACATTTTTACGTTTGGGGTAACCGTTGAAAAATTCACACGAAAGTTTTGCGATCACGATGTCCACAACGCACAATCCGTGCGACACACAGCAGTCACTTGGTTTTCAATTACAGGCTTGTAGTCTCATTACTTTGCGTGCTACAATAAAGATTGGAACGCTGATTGATAATGATTGATAATTGATTGATAATGATTGATAGAGAGGCATTTCAGAACATGAAGAAGCATGAGAGTAAACAGCCTTTACTGGTGAAATTTGTCAGTGTGTTACGCAATAGCATACAAAACCAGTTACAAACACCTTGACGTAAGACTTTACGCGTCTGCGCATGCTCGGGAAAAAGGGTTTTCCCCCTGACATTGCAATAATCATCTTCGCTGGTACATGGGCTAAAACCGTATGTAGCACTGTCATTGCTGGTTTGCACACACATTTCCTTGACAGCATGGTCTGCGCGGAACACAGTTCCTTGGAAATTTTAAGCTTGTTTACGAAAAAATACGTAGGCTTTATTTTACAAAAAATACACAGTTTAGGTTGCCCTGGATAAACAAAAGGCTTATTTTACTGTGTAATGGAAGACTGTTTCCTCTTTATTTGTTTTGTTTTGTTGTTTTTCAGGGGTTTCTTGCGGGGTTCTTGCGCTAAATCAAAAAGTTGTGATGAAGATGCAATGTTTTTGATCACATGCGCGGTTGTTTACGAATTTTTTAACCATAAATTTTATTTCTGAAGTGGATGGTTAGTTGGTTACTCGTGCAACAAACCTGTTACAGGCGCTGCAGCGAGTGCGTATGTTCAATCATTAGCAACATTACTCCTGCGTGGGCCGGGTTGTGTGAAAGATTGGTCTATGATTATGAAACGTGCAGTGCCTGTAACCAGTGTGCCATTCAACAGTCGTTGATTTACATCTACCACCATTGCAATCACACCAGAGAACCAACCGCGACGGCAGGGCACCCATTAAATTCAGAGAGTGTACTGAGAAGTTGATCGTGATGGATGGTCTCACCTCCAAGGGTTGACTTAAAAATCATCATTTTGAAGCACAACAAATTTTATGCCTGATGTTGCATCTTAGACATATCGAGAAGCCATTGGTGGTTTTAAAGCTATTTCATTGGGTCTTTTTGTCATTTTGGGGCAATTTTTTGTGGCTTAGTGCAGGGAAAATCCTAGCAAATTGAGGTTTCCTATAATTATGTACAATGGTTCTCTGGGGTGCTAGTAAGACCGAAGATGACAACAACTCAAAAAAG
>CM021535.1:7212698-7223012 GCA_010994315.2 Pisaster ochraceus
TTTCATTGTTTGTTTGTTGGGGTGTTTGTTTGTTTGTTTGTTTGAAACCTTAGGAGGATAATTATAGCATGTACCTTCCCCATTCAGAGACATCATTGACTATTTAATTGGGTGCTTGTTTGACCATGGAGGGTGAATTTCCTCTATTGTTTGCCAGACAGTTCTGAACTGGAGCGTACGCTACTGTCCCTTTGTCTTCACAAGAAAGTCACGCTCCTTCAGACTCAGCAGGGTGTATATGACACACAGGCAAACAATTAGTCGCTGTTCTTTTGGTTTGTGTAAGTCATTCATTCCCACCTTGACCAAGCATCACTACATAACGGGTGTATTGTTCTCGAAATTAGTTCAGTTTCTTGTCTTCTCGTCACGAAAGAATAAAAATCAATACACTCCAGCGCTCCACGATTGACAAGAGTGTAGGCTAAAAATAGTCCATATTAATATTATTATAAAGAAATTTTCTAAAGAGTGTCCTATCTCCCAATACGTACATGGTGGCCTAGTTTAATCCTTTGGTTTATTCTTCAGAGTTGCCTTCTCCCCTGCAGATTTATTTTTTAGACCTCGCCTATCTTATTTTTTTTTTCTGGTCAGATTATTTGTCCCCATGTCTATCTTTGTCTTGTCTTTGATTAATTAATTAACAAATTAATTAGTTCATCAGTGACTTAATTAATTAATGCTTCTTCTTTTTTCTTCTGCAGGCACTCTTATAAGACCCATGGCCCAATTTCATAGAGCTGCTTAAGCTGAAAGTATTGCCTAACAATTTTCTGCTTAGCGCAAATGAGCAGGGATGCCAGTCATAGATGGAACATGAGATATGGTACTTTGGCTTGTAGCTTTATTCTGGTAAGCATAATGTTGTTGTGCTTAGCTAAATGTTGTGCTTAGCTAAATGTTGTGCTTTTAAGCAGCTCTATGAAATTGGGTCCATGTTTCCACAGTATTTGTCTTTTGCATTTTGTTATGCACTGTTCAGGATGGAAATAAATGTATTAATGAATTGAGATTGGACTGAATTATCACTTTCTCTATACAAATCTTTTGAATACAATATCTTGTAGGGCTTCCACCATTTGTCCACAGCTTGTTACTAGAAATGTATATGTTTCCTCAAAATGAAACATTTTTGTGCAATTAAACTCAAGAACATCCATCTACGTACACTTACCAGGTACCAGTTACATTAATAGTAGACAATTGTTTGCGGTGCTTGAAAGTAATAATTCTAAATGAGAAAGAGCTGAGCACGCTGAATAGATCATGTGATGACATGACATGTATACCAATGAGCCACAGAGCGAGGACTTCCTGCAGGCACAATTTGTACACAGCCCACGAATGGAAGAATACATAGTGTAAGCTAACTGTATATGCACCCCTCTCCATAAAGTGGTTGAAAATGCACATTTAAGTTATAAATTCTACAAAGTTAAATGGCAAGCCACATCACAAATAATTACTTGCCAAAAATTCAATATAAATATGGACCAATCTACTAGATTCACCCCTCCCCTCCCCCTATTATTAGTTGACCAACCACAGGTGTACGTTCCTTTTTCATTTAAAGCAAATTTTTTCAGGCATTACAATCAAACATACACATAAAATAGATTGATGAAACTAAACTGATTACAAAGCCAAGGATGACCCCAACGGCTGTTTAAACCACAGCCTATTTCCGTCAGGGTCCTTATGAAAAAAAAAACCACAAAGACAAATAAATTCAATACAAAATGAGAAAAACGTGCACAGGAAATAGCGAAGAATGGTTTAGAGTATGGACAAGCTGCGGTGGCTCCTTCCTCCATGGTAGAAGTGCCGTGTGGAGACAAGGGCTATGTAGGGCAGTGTGGGAGACGCAGTCGCCGTTACTAACTCCGCAGACTGTTCAATTACCAATTACTGAAGTGTAATTGTCCAACCATGCTATCAGTTGGAACTGTGCTGTTAAGTTGAAAACTACAACAAAAGAGCGTAGAGCTGAAAACTCTATGAATATGACACACCTCTCTTGGCTCTTGTTGCTGGTGATTTAATTTTTTGAGCCAGTCAAAATGCTTCACCAGTGAGTTGCGGCTACATAGAGCAGCACACAGTACATTTTTTAATCTCATTTATAACCCACCATACAGAGAACGATTTTGTCAAGCAATTTTGCATTAGCAAACAAGTTAGACTGAAGTTTGTTTTGTGCGCACTGAGTGCTAAGTTTGAGTAGCAAATCGTGATGTTTGGGTAGCAACTGATGTGTGACAATTTGCTCAGCTGTACAAGGGAACTCGTTTAATGTCATGCAACTGAAAGGAACACCAGCTACAAGTATCGTCAGACACAGCGTTACCATTTAAGAATAGCTATCTGGTCTCAAGGCATTTTAAAGTATCATAACCGAAGTTTCTAAACCTGAGCCTAAGGTTTTGATATTTCACCATGAATCTCTCAATTTTGATCACCCTAACAGTGAGCGTCGCGATAGCTTTGGCAACGACGAACTGTCCGAGCTCACAATGGATCCAGAACATGGACATCTGTTACTTGGTTTTCCCCATTGACCAACTCTACACATGGTCTGCGGGTTACACACTGTGCCAAGAAAACGGAGGCCTTCCAATCCTACCGAAATTGGCGAGCGAGAATGAGTTTGTTAGACATACACTGGAAGCGAATGTGAGCCCTGTCGACCACGTGGGCAGGGATGATAACCCTTGGCTAGCCTGCAATGTGGATGATGGCGTACATGGCTGTGACGATCTGTCCTACACACCCTGGATTACAACCAAAGATCACATTGAGGACGGTGAAACATGCGTTATATTAGTGATTTCACACAGCGGCGACTGGCGCAAGGTACCCTGTGCGCGTGAAAAACGGGTCATGTGCGAGTTCAGGCCACAAACTGTTGAGAATACATCTGCGGGGAAACCACTTGACATGCAAGCGGTACCAACAAGTGACATTTCTGAGGATCAGCTTCGAAACATCTCCGATGAGGCCAAATCGTTCCAACCAAGCAAGTGCCCTCGCTCCTTCAAATGCTCAGTGGTTTCCCTGGACGAACCCCACTGCCTGGCTGACCGCATCATTACAGAGTTTGCCGTCAAGACCAGCATGCAGTGCTGCGCTGCCTGCTCGGCGGACAGTGCCTGCCGCTCCTTCAATCTCAAAGGCCGGGCGTGTCAACTCAACAATGCAACCTTTTCAGAAGTTGGGAGTGAGATCTCTCAGACAATGGATTACTGTATCTACTATGAGTTCAGTGTTATTTAAAACAAACAAGAACTGATGGTACACAAAGATGATCAAGGACACTTGAAAACTGCTGCTCCTTCATTCAAAAAGGCCAGACGTCTCATAATAATTTGTGCCAATCAAAAGTTGAGGGCAACTTCTCACAGTCATCTGATAACTGTTTTCAATGTGTATAAGTAGCTCATCATTTCTCAAGTGAAATATTTTGGGTCCATGCAGACTCTCAAACTCATTCAAACTCAATAACCAAAAAGATTGTCAGCCATGTGTTTCGACGAGCCACAGACCTGGGAATCACTGCATAACGATTATCAAGAATCTGGAAAACTGTATTTGCCATTTCGAAAATCTCAAAGACATAGGCCATATGTCTCTACAATGCACTCGTCTTGGAGGTTGAGGGCAACTTCTCACATCAACTGATAAAGTTCTGTGTTTTCTATGTGGATGAACCTACAAGTACATGTAAACAGCTTATCATTTTTTGAACTGAACAAACCCAAACTCTCAAACTCATTCCATTGGTAACTTAACTTCATGTTTTATCAGTTTGAAAATTCTGAATAGAACAAGTATCGTTTATTTTGGGTATGAACAAAGATCAATTTACTGGTAGGAGTTGGATTTGAACCTGAGACCTCTGGACTGATGTGCTGGCTGGCCCTCTACCAACTGAGGTATCCAGCACTATGTTGGCAGTCTCCTTATTTGGTCAATATCTTTGACCGCCAACATTAGGGCTAGTTAGCTCATTTGGTTGAGTGCCGGCACGTCAATCCGGAGGTCGCAGGTTCAAATCCCGCTCCAGTCAATTTTTCTTTGTTCAACCCAAAAAATATTTAACATTTACCCAGTCAGTTTCCCTTGTTGTATTTTGCTTATTTTTGATTTTGTTTTTACAATAAATTGCATCAGCACAATTAGCACCAATAAAAGGATGAACCAAGTAGAAATGTTCATTCTTAGATGTGGGAGGAAAACCTCAATGGGAAAAAACCCAACCCAATCAGGTAGGGACTGCAAACCTAATCCACATGCAAGGCTCAAGTCTGAGTTGGGATTCGAACTGGGGTCCAAAGAGATGAAAGGCAGGGAGGAGAAAACCGCTGGGCCAACCTGAGCCCAAAGTTACCAGTGACATTTCATGCTTCTAAACATTTAGTAACGTTTTAGGGAGAATGCAGTTTTCAAGTTAAAATTATCAACAGACCAAAGGTCTGTTGTTGTACAAATGAGGCAATAAGAATGGACAGGCCACCCATGAAGAAAGTTGGTGTTTTTACAATTCTTTAACTAATGTAGTAGGCCTATGTAACAATACAAAATGTAAAATATTTCTGACATGCTGGAGTATGTTGCCTGCCATGAAATGCCCCGGAATGCTTTAATCGTTAACAAGGTGACATGGTCCGTGCAAGATCTACATGTAATGAGTATACAAGTGCGCCAGTGTTTTTCAGAACGTACAATTTTGCAGAAATGTAATTATTATTTTTCGTTCTAGTGAAGGAAGTTCCTGGATGAAAACATTTTATCAAATCATAGCTTCTTTTTATTCAATAATTTCTAACATCGCTTAAAAAAGTGCTTAAAAAGTGTAAATCTTTCAAATAGTACAAAATGTACATGTATGTCTTTGTAAAAATTAGTATAAATATGTTAACCGTGCTTTAGAACTGTCATAATAAACACATGTAATGTCGCTGCTTTGTAAAAAAAAAAAAAACAGCACAATTTTATCCACTGGAAAGAATAGTAACGCACAGTGGTTTATTTCTATAAACTTTAAAAAATGTGCACAAAATATATGTACTTTTCATCTCAATTATCCCTGATGCAAAATTAACATCTATTGCTTTCATTTTGATTGCAGAAAAAAACAAGACGTTTTGAAAGACAGTCAGTATTATCGTGTAACTTAGACAAGATAGTTCTTTTTTTTAAACTGATGTTACTTTCTTTAGTTTTATTTTATTAGTTTTATTAAGACTTTTCACACCAACCACAAGTAAGTAACTCCACAAAATTTGGAAACAACTTTGGAATGAACAACAATGAAAAATTGACAAGAACAGGATTTGAACCTCAGGATTAACGTGCTGGCGCTCTACCAACTGAGCTATCTAGCCCTAATGATGGCGCTCTTCCTAAATTGTGGAGTGCCCCAGCAGTAAATAATGGGTACCACATGACGCATGTTCCACCAATCAAATGACAAGGATTTGTGTGTGTGATTTACAAAACAAATTTATCCTCAGCAAATTCAGAAGAAAAAAAAAGATGAGTAACCCCAATAAACTGTTCCAGTTCAATTTCCTCATAGTTTCAACCTCATTCAAGTTTTTCTTTGCTCAATAGCAATGATTAAAACAAGCTTAATAGAGCACAATGTTCAGTAAACATAAATGATATGTGAACATAAAATTCATTCCAAAATGTGAAGGTCAAATAATAAAATTGTAGGATAAAGCACTGGAAATTCTGTTTGTTTGTTTGTTGTTGTTGTTGTTGTTGTTTTTTTAATCTGGACGCTTGCAAAGGGCTCAAATTTGGGTGAAATATCCACAAGACTGCAGGGCTTGTACATGTAGCTCAGCATTTTTACTGGACCAGAATTCTTTTTACAAGACCAGATTCAGAATGAGAAGCTACTAATACTAAACCTGCTTTTAGTTGGACAACACTAATAAGAGAAGATTGACCTCACTTGGTCTCACACATGTAGGTAAGTATAATTTCATCGAGCTAGCTCGGTGGTCTAGTGGTAAGACATCTGCTCTAGCACTGCAAAGGTCGTGGGTTCGAATCCCACCCGAGTGATTGCCTGTGGATTTTTTTTCCCACAGAGCTCGGGAAAGCACTGAGCATGCAGTGCTTAATACACATCGGTGTAAGGAGAAAACCAAATTCAAATATAATTTCATACTAAACAGAAACGAAAGGTGTTTATCACACTCAAAAGTCAAAATTTGAAAATCACCTTTATTTATTATGAAATTTTTCTACACAAAGAGGTATTATTATCCAATTGTAAAGCACAACGATGCCAGACTTGTCCCGGACTTTGTCCAGTCTTGAGTTTACTGGCCTGGCACTAAAAATCATTGGCGTTGGGCCTGCAGTTGAGTGTAAATTGCAAGCCCTGTTACAAACTATAAATATTAAACTAGTAGAGGCGAACCTCCATCAGACAGAGTCAAATGAAAACATAGACCGTTAAAGTCCACATCAATTCTCAATGAGGACTTTGGGTCACTAGATGGCAGTATACATGCCAGGTAATTTTTTGCAGCCTCTGAGCATTGCATATATCTTCCGAGAACAATGCATTCACCTGATAAGTCTGCTGCCATCTAGTGCCTCCAAACAGTCAATCCACTGCAGAAAATCAAACCCCTCAGTGATTGGACGTTTGTGTACGCCGCTCCCGAACAATAGAACAATCTCCCTATGTGTATCACTTCACTTGATATACTTACATGTACATCAAAGGTAAGGGGCCATTCAGAAATGTCCGTGTTGAAAAATTTAGAAATTTTTCCGAAATTATGGGTGGGTGAGTCACAAGAAATAACTGAAAACCAATATTCAGTTTCCATTTTTAAAAAAAGGTATATAAATTAACAAACGAAAAGAAGCAGAAAAAGTACCCAGCTGGCCAAGATTGTCAATTCAATTGCTGATTAAACTAGAAAGTTGTTTGTTTATGCCTGAAAAAAACATGTTGGTGGAGGCCTTTGGTCTAAAATATCTGGTTCTTTTGAGGCATTACTTTGTTCTTCAGTGTAAAGATTATACTATGAAGCCATTCAATATTTAAAAATCGAAATTTGGGGTGGGTGGGTGTGTCAAAACAATTTCGAAAAATAAATCGAAATTTGTTAACATTGACTATTCTTAATGGCCCCTAAGAGCCCCACTGTGTCATAGTTATTTATTTCTAGTAACAGTCATTTTCTTTTCTCTGCATATTCTCTTTTGCTATTTAGTTCAATGTGCTGAAGAGTTTATACATGTAGGTATTACCTATGCACCTTTGGAACAGACTTCCACTTAATATTAGGAACGCTGATAGCCTTGGATGTTTTTAAATCTGTACTGAAGACTTTTCTTTGTAAACAAGCTTTTTTACTAACTTGCTTTTTATTGCTGCTCTCCAAGGTACATTTTTATGTCTTCTGTCTTAATGTTGATGCCTTTTTACCGTGTGGGGGTCCTGTAAGGGTCTTGTGTTATCATTTTTATGGATTGTGGTTTTTCCTAGCTTTTTACAAATTTGTTGTGCTTATTTTGTCTTTTTCCCGTTTTGGCTGTTTAATCATTGTTTTGTTTTGCTCTTGTTGCTTGTTTAATTATTGTAGATTATTTTGTTATGCCCTTGTGTACATTTTATGGAACATGCGCAATATAAATCAATAAATCATTATTTGTATTATCATTACCCAATATAAATGTCCACTAATTAATTACTTTTGTGTTTCCAACCTCTTTTGGTTAAACTTACTAGCACCTTTTCACCTTTGTCTCCTTTATAATGGTTCATCCCTGGCTTTTTTTCTATTTGCTTTCTGCCCCATTCTCTCTCTCTTTCTCTTTTCATTACTTTCCACTTGGCTGTTTCTTTTACACCAGGATACCTGTCTAAATATTTGTTGAGCTGCCATTTCAAGAAAGGCTCTGCTAGAGTCTAATGTCAGGCCATTAACTATGTTTTGCATTATTACTATCTTTATTATTTAAATTATAATAGCACTTTAACTATAAAATATTCACACCTGCCACATGACATTTAACTTCTGTGTTGTCAAGCTTGTGTCTATGACAACCTGTACACTGGGATTAAAGGCCATCATCACCAACCAAAACAATGACCAAGAGTGCCACTATCCCCTTTGGCGAGGAGCGTCTTTCTGTTTCCAACAGTTTGGCACTGAGGTCAGGTTTTTTACGCATGGCTGGTGTGGGTCCCTATAACCATCTGCACTCAAACTAAGAGTGCAAGGTAGCCGAACCGAACGGACTGGACACAGGCGAGGATCAAGGTGGCCAAGTCTGACCAAGCTCTGACCATTAAGCCATAACGTGAATTATTCACCACAGTTCGGCGACAACAATCTGAAGATAAGAAGCACGCGTGAACAGGTAATAATAATTTGGGAGGCTAATGATCCTTACTTACGGCTGAGTGAGAGAGACGCGGCTACAAAGCTGTTTGAGCTGCAGGCGTGTAAGGGCACTTTTCGGCAGCCAGCCACATCAATCCATATGCCCACGGAGCACAGCTCGAGATCAAAAGTGCTTCATTTTTCAAGAGGGAGGAAAAGCAGAGGGCTTGGAGACAAAAAACTCTTGTGGCATAGGAGGAGAACCAACGCACAGCTCTTATTGGATATGGTCGTAGCGGTAATCGAACCAGGGCCGCAGTGGTGAGAGGCGAGCTGCTTTACGCACCAGCCAGCCATTTATAAGGATCCCTTCTGCTGAGGCACACTTGTAAACTAGTCTGCAGTTTTGTTCAAAAGGGAAGAGAGCCCAACGCTGATGAAAACGCCTGTGACTTTCATCCCGATCATACAAGGCATATTGAAATGCTTGCATTTCCACCAATTGATAACCCCCGGAGTTATCGACTGTAAGAGGCTTTAGAAAACACTGTCGACCCTCAGTGCTTATGAAGTGGATCAAGGCATTTGATTTATTTAAACCTGGAGACAATTTACTGTAATTTTTGTTTTTCACCAAAGCGGACATACACAAGTCTGAACTCGGATAAAAGTCAGAAGTTTGGTCTCCTCGCTGTTAACGAAACCTCCTCAGTATTCCAGCAGTTTGGAGCACCGAAGATTGTTCCTGTCTCACACCTTTTTTACACGCAATCGCACTTCTGAGGAAAAAACTTGCTTGATCAGAAAACCAGCATCAGTATGCATGTGATTCTTTCTTCATAACAACTGAAACTAACTGTGCAACAGGCTCAACAGTCTATTACTGTCCACGCAACATGGATATCACTTTTAGGATCATCTTAGTTTTGACAGTTATTGCACCGGGCACTGTATGTGGAAACAGATGCCCGAACTCTGACTGGACATACCACATGGGGCTCTGCTATATGATTTTAGATGGACCCAATCTTACGTGGTTCGATGGCCGTGAGATATGCCTGCGTCGAGGAGGAGACCTGCTCCTGCCAAAATCTCCAGAAGCGGAGACGTTTGCCCGGCAGCTCCTGGTTGACAGCTATCAAGACGTAGGTTACAGCAGGACCTGGCTTCGCTGCAGTCAACCAGACATCTGCCCCCTGGACAGCCCTAGCAAGTGTTCCATCATAGTACCAGAGGACGGCACAAGGGTAGACAGCGTCGGATGTAAAAATATCAGGCGAGTCATGTGTCAGGCTGGGCCGTTCACTGGTCCTCGATCGTTCGCCTGCTCTGGGATCTCTCTAGCTGAGTCTCACTGCTTGACTGGCCATGTCATCTCAACGAGCCAGGTGGAGACCCACATGCAGTGCTGCGTTGCGTGCTCGCTGTTGGACACCTGCAGGTCTATCAACCTTAAAGGTCAGATGTGTCAACTGAACAATGTGACCATTTCGGATGTTGCGAGTAAATTCGACGCGGCAATGGAGGACTGCGAGTACTTGGAGTACAAAGCAGTGTAATACTTCATAGGACGGCAGACTCCATGGTGGTATATAAACATTGGACTGTAGTGTGAGGCTCCGAACGCCCCCAAAAAATTACGACTAAATTTCACTTCTTCTCATTCCAAGAAAGGACTCACTGCAAACTAGTTCTAAAATGATGACTTTAAATTTGCTCCATTTTAACATGATTTGATTTTCTTACACTGTCATCATTTAAAGGCCATATGTTCCATAGCACTCTAAGCACCGATGTCCTAATAGGAACTAAGCACCAGTGTTCCGTAGGCTTTAGGCACCAGTGTTGATAGGCTCTAGGCACCAGGCACACTAGGCACACTGTTGTCCTAAGGCACCAGTTTTTCCGTAGGCCCGAGGCACCAGTTTTATGCCAAGGCACTAGTGTTTAG
>CM021535.1:7280780-7295329 GCA_010994315.2 Pisaster ochraceus
CATTATCAGTTTGCTCCGTCCGCATTTCGAGTCAGTTTTGTAGACAAGTTTCTGGTGAGATGAAATTTAGTGCATTCCAAATCGAAATGTTGCTTTTCACCCTTCGTTGATTTTGTTGTGGGTAAGCTCAATTTCACAAAGAGTTAAAAGATTGATCTTAACTGTGAATCAATCGTAATTGCTGAGCAAAGTGTGATGTCACAATACAAAATCACCATGGTAATACTGACAACTCATCTTAAGATGAATCTTAGTGCTTTGTGAAATCGATCCCTGGTCACATATCTTTTGAATGTTTCTTCTTATTGTTGTTGTTTGCAGATTGGACGAAAAGAAACTTCCGTCATCATCATCTATTCACCATGGTGATTGTTCAATTTGATGCAAATGGCAACCATACCGAGTTCAGTCTGTTTGTTAATAGAGTAAAAGACGTGGCGTTCATAGTACAAATGGTTCTCGGCACCGTGGGCATCTTGGGAAACATTCTCGTCTGCGTGACGATAGCTCGGGCAAAATTCATGCACAACGTCACCAACGTCTTCATCGCACACATGGCCGTGGCCGACGTTCTCGTCTGCGTGTCTCTACTCATCTTCCAGGACAGACACCTCACGGATTTCCCGGGAGAAGGGAGTGCCATCAGAAACGAGATCATGTGTAAAGTCTACAAGGGTCAGGCTGTGCTGTGGTTCACATCCGACCTGTCCATATACAGTATGCTTGCCGTGACCGTTGAGCGTTTTGTAGCTATTGTACATCCTTTACGGTATCCACGTTTTTACACGCGCTCCAATGTCGCAGTCATGATCGCCCTGACTTGGTGTATGGCATCGCTCGTTCAAATCCCACTCTTCGTGTTTAGCTCGTATAACCCATCCAAAATGAGATGCTTCAGCAAATCCGTGTCACGTAACGGGAATGTGGCCTTTTTCGTAGCCAGCTCCCTGAGTTTCTTGTTGCCGGCCGTGGTGTTGTTTTGGTGTTACATCCGAATTCTCATCAGCCTCAGGGAAAGCGCCGCGAGCCAACGCCGGGAAAACAACCACGCCCACGCCAACGAGCTCTTCATGGCGAGGCGAAGGGTCGTCAAAGTTCTCCTGACCGTCTCGGCGCTTTACGTCTGCATTTGGCTCCCCGTTCATTTACTCTTCAGTGTCGTCAACTTCAAAATAGGCATGTCTCCAGGAGTGGGGATAGTTTTGCGTGCACTACAGCCGACACTGGCAGTCTTGAACTCCGTGGTGAATCCGTTCGTGTATGCGTTCAAGTACAAAGAATTTCAGCGCGGTGTGCGGGAACGTGTTTTTCCTTTCTGCTGTTATCGACAAAGAGCCCATGTTGCTCCATCTTGAATCGGTAGTAGGAGACAACAAATTCTTAAGCTGGGGGTCTGGTTGCTTGCCAAATGCGAGTTAACATAATACATTGACATTGTCTAAGTCTTTTTAGTGGCAATGTTTGCCCGACCACGTCGCCAGGTATAAGTCAACGTTCTCCCCGCCACAAAGGGACATAATGGCCTGTAGAATCTACCATTGTTTCAGTCAGTGCGTGACAAAAACAGTAGTGATCGCTTATTTATCACTCAGAAGTAACAGCTGTGAGTTTTGAATGAGTGAAAAAGAGATTGTCGAATTTAGCCATCTTTTCCGGTGTCATGGAGGTACAACAAAACAATCATTATTTACTATTGGTGCGCCATCAAAATAGCTGAACACGTAATTTCATGTCACCAGACTAAGATTGTGCATTAAAGTTAGCAAAAACGTCTGATCCCTAGACGTTTTGAGTGAACTTGGGTTCCTACGGCGATATATTATTGATTGTTTTCTAATTACGGTGACTTTTGGACGGATTACGAATAATTGTTGTTGAGAAAATTTGCAATTAAAAAACAATTTTGAGTTTCTCCACACTTACATTGTTTACCAAGGGAAGGTTTGTCAGGCTTGCAATTGTAATAATTCGCGTGCGCAGGGGACACGCGCACTGGATGCGTGGTGTATGACGTGTTCGAAGTACAGGCCAATCAGCAACCAGCCCTGCATGATAATAAGCGTGCTAAAAAAAGTCCCAAATGTCTCTTCAACCTCTTGCAATGTTGTGCATTAAACGTTTTTCTAAGTTCTCCTTTCTAACAACACTTAATCATTAATCATACCGTATAGTTTAAATTAAAATGACTCTCATAGTTTTGACTCAATCACACTGACAGAGGACGCTATACGCTTGGCAAATAACAACTGTGTGACATGTTTGTTTGTTTTTTGTTATTATATGCCTTTGGAGGGAACTTGCGGACATTTTGCCACTCTTTGTAAAATAAAAGGTCAACACTAGCTGTTCAGTTTAACCATTATCTCATTTTCCACAAATTTCAATCCCTACCACCAACCTCCACAAGCCTCATCCAGCCCTCAACATAGAAGCCACAAATCCCACCTCAGTTGAAAGGACTGTTCGACCCCGCATAATCTGATCAGCGCTATAACCTAAAAATTGAAAACAAGGTTGTAAAGTTTACTATTGTATGGACGGCCGTACGAAACTAAATGGTGTTTATTAATGTTAAATACGTGTTCAATTTCAGTACGTCTTTAACTCAGGATTCATCACTTCTCTTTCATGTAGCTAGTAATTTTAATCAAATATAAATTGTGAATAATCTGAACCCAAATTTGACAGTCATTTCTTGGTAATCTTTTCTTGTTATTTTTTGATCGCGAGGTTTTTGTTAATTTATGCCATTGATGGCTGTCCATACTTTACATGCCCACCATGGTTGGCAAGGTGTGTCCGTTTATACACGTACACGTACTTGTTACGTGATAATATTTTGAAAATGTAGTGTAAATTTCCCAAATAAACTTTAACTCTTTGTGTCAGAAATTATTTGGCAAAGTGTTTTGTTCGTCAGTCGTCATGCCGAGTAGTTGTTGTGTTGTCGGCTGCACGAACAGGGCCATCGGCGGTGACTCCAAAACGCTGGGATTTTTTAGGGTGCCGAAGAAGCCCCCGCGGCGGGGTCTCTGGCTGTCCAAGATAGACCGCAAACCCGACTGGAATCCCAAGATGGGAACCAGAATATGCGGGGCACATTTTGTATCAGGTAAGACTGTTGGCAGTGGAGAGATTTGAAGTGAGATCTTTTGTTCTCATTCGTGCAAAATGACAACGACTTTCAAGTTGTGTAGCAGACGACAGACCCGCTGTGCTCTGTGCAGCAGCGACACACAGTACAGAGTACTATGCAATTTGAAATAATTAACAAAGTGACTTTGAAATAAAACCATGAAGGTAGAATGATAAAACTATTAAATAACAGTATTAATTTTGTATATATATTTTTTTAATACTTTCAACTTCGTCACATATCCCAACCATGAACCAGCTTCATTTGACATGTTTTGGCATAATTAATTACTTTTCTAAATTTTAAAAAATCATAATACAAGTTAAAACAAATTATAAGAACTAAGTTTGTACTCCTAAAACTAACAATCAAAAAAATTCCCCTTTTTGTCATGTTTATTTCGACCTCCATGGTTTGTATAAAATAAAATAAAAACCATAGAGTGCAGAATCATGCATGCCCTTTTCTGTTTTCACAATTTGTGTTTCATTTTTAATTAATTTGGGTGAATCATCATTAGCCTACTAAATATAAGATGAGATTAAGTACAATATTTTCTCATCGTAATCTGGAGAGAGGTAGTCTGGTAAGCATTTTGTCCAACATTTAAAAAATATAATTTGGAAGAAATATGTTCTTTTTGCACCTGTAGGCAGACCATCACCCTGGGAGGACAACCCTGACTACGTACCCACGATATTTCCCAAACGAGGGGATAAAAGAGCGTCAGTCTTTTCCATGACTTTACGACAGGGCAACAAGGCCAAAATCAAGAAATCCCGGCCTTTGACTGCTGCAGAAGGCGGCACGGTCACAACAAGTGCTGCAGAAATACTCTTAAATTTTGCAAGCCGCTTTGAAAACCAAGCCACGGATCAAAGTAATTTCTATTATATTATAAATAAACTTGATTCCTAAGACTGAAATTTGTATGATAACTAACCTAAGATGTTTGCATAGTTGCAAAGCCAGTCAGAGGTTAAAGTTCTCTTGAGAAGTCAATTAACTCAATTTAATTTTTCATTTTTTTCCCCAAAATAAATGTTAAATAACAATAGATCCCTCTTTAATATAAGCAATTTGAAATCACCATTTGATTGCGTTTGTAAAACCTCAATAGATCAATTTTAGCACCTCTTTAGAGAATGGATATTTTCAGGGTGATGTCATTTTTGTGTTTAAACGATTTTTCTTGACTTGACAGGAATGAAGACTCCGAAACCCTTGGAACCTTCTGCACAAATCCCGAAGGAAGAGAACGAAATGCTGTATGATGAGATCCAGTCATTTCTTAACGATGTACAGCAGCCAGAAGACCCCGGGGTAGAACAGCCACAAGCTACGGACTCCGAGGTGAAAGAAAAGAGTCAGACAAACCGTGACAATTTCACCTTTGACTCTCTCAAAAGTGACCCTGCAATGCTCGAGTTTTTCACAGGAGTGTATACAGCAGCCATTTTCATGTGGATGCTCGACACCGTTAAGAAAAAAGTTACTTACATCGATTCCCAGCTGTGCATGGAGGACCATCTGTTGATTGTCCTGATGAAGTTGAAGTTGGGCCTACTGAACAAGGATCTAGGCAACCGATTCGGTGTCAGCAGTGGGATTGTGACAAAGATTGTTACTCAATGGATTCCCCATCTAGCCACAGTCATGAAGGAGCTGATCATCTGGCCGAATCTGGTAACAGTGCGTCAGCATCTCCCATCAGTCTACTGGAAAGATTTTCCGACTGCCCGTTGTATCATTGACTTTCCGGAAATACTTATAGACAGGCCGTCTGACTTAACAACTCGGCAACTGACTTGGTCTACCTACAGACATAACAACACTGTAAAGTACTTCATTGCTATGACACCATCTGGAGCTGTCAGCTTTATCTCCAGTGGCTACGGTGGCAGCATGTCGGAGAAGGACATCGCTACGAAGTCTGGTTTTTTCGCTCGCGTCCAGTGTGGTGACGAAATTTTAGCCGAAAGAAACTTTCCCATTCGGTGTGAACTCGCCATCCGAGGGGCCACTCTGAAAATCCCTCTGTACTCAACGGGGAAGACAAAACTTTCCGAGGGTCTCGTGGAGCAATCAAGAAAACTTTGCAAAGTACGCGTCCATGTCGAAAAATTATCCGGCAAATTGAAGAGCTTCCAAATTCTACAGAAATCTATTCCCACGTCAGAAATTAATCTACTGGATGACTATGTTGTGGTGATAGCTGGACTTATCAATCTATCACCAGTGGATGAGGCAGTAAGGGTTGAAGTCTCTAAACAGTTGGGGATAGTGCGGGTACATATAGTGGAGAAGAATACATAGAAATATATTTTTGCAGTCACTGTTTTTATGTACCATTATGCCATGTGCGTCATGTAACTTATTGACCCCTTGCAGCAATGTCATATGCAGCTACCGCGTCTACCACTCCAGCAATTTTGGGAGTCAAAATGCACGTAAACATTACGGTAAGCATGTGACTGCCGCGTCACCTACAAAGCGCACTATACTGTATAACACACGGGGATATTGATTCCCAAAATGGAGCAGCAAGATTGTGATGATGATGTCGGGTGAATTGGGTCAGTAGAAGGCTTTTTTTACCAAAGAAATCCATGGTATTACGGGTGATTCTTCAGTACCGGACGCAATTGATCACTGCCTTAACGAGCTTATATTGGAAAGCTTTGCGACAACAATTTGTATAATGTACCATTTGTTTTTTCGTAAAATGATAGCACACTGATTGCATTTTGACTTTACCAGATAGTAACTGCATCTTCATCTTCATTGAATTCATTGCTATTGGTATCAAACAGTGTTCTTGAAAAATAATCAAGTACATACAATGCAGCTACACTTTCCGTCCTTCTTAACAATAGCGATTAGAAGTTAGACTCTGAGAAGTCTCAAAGTTTTGGGTTTGGTTGGGGCTTTTAAGACCACGTTTCGTTTATGAGAATGACGCCCGATAGAAAACCAGAATGTTATGAGAGTGCAAGTAGGTTTAGATGAGAGTACATAAAGAATTTTGTATTTATTTATTTATTTATTTATTATTTTTTTATTTTTTATTATTCTTATCCAAGTTTTCAACAATTTGGGTTTTAAATCCTAAAACTCAGTGGTCACACATGCCAGGAATGTCATTTTCGAGAGGGCAAGGCCATTTAAATTTGGCAAAGGGCACTTCCGTTGGAAAATCTTAAAATCCATGGGAAATTTTTGAAGGGAGACCAAGGCTAAGACCTGGGGCAACAGAGGCAATCGAATCCAAGTAATTCCAGGCCTGGACACATTTTTCTGTAAACATTTTTATAAATGTTGATATCAGGGTTATTTAAATTGCAGCAATCAAAATAATAAGCAACAGCAATAATAATATGTGGGTCTTCAAACGTTCTTTTTCTCAACTTTGACAATATTTCTGAACTTTATAATCAGTGAGATTTTGGATTAAAACATTGTTTGTTTGGATAACTGTGACTCCCGTACTTTGTCTTTGAGGATCATGTTTTTAAAGGTTTTTTTCCAGTGGTGGAACATGCACTAGCCACATAGGTGCTTTTCCAGTCTTCGATATTCAAAAGCATTTTAATACTTGGACATGCAAACTATCCTCAGAAAAGTTCTGTGAATCACGTTATTTGATAAATTTTGAGAAGAAAAACCAACAACTTTTTGTGCTTATTCAGCCTGTAGGTTAATAGATCCAGGGGAAGTATAGACAAGTAAAGTGTTGTGGCAGAGCGGTCTAGTGTAGACACTGGACTCAAGTTCTGGTGTTATTAGGGGTGCGGGTTTGAGTCCCGGTCCTGTAATTTGTGTCCTGGAGCAAGACACTTCACCATAATTCAGGAGATTAGGTTGGCCCAGTGGTTTCTTTCCCTGCCTTTCACCTCTGTGGAACCTGGTTCAAATCCCACCTCAGGCCTGGAGTCTTGCATGTGGATTGGGTTTCCAGTCCCTACCTAATTGCCTGGGTTTTTACCCCCAGTTTGGGGTTTTCCTCCCACATCTAAAACTGAGCGTTTCTTCTCGTTTGTGGATTGGGTGTTCAGTCGTACCACAGAGTGCGTGGGTTTACCCCATTTGGGGTTTTCCTCCCACATCTAAAACTGATCGTTTCTTCTCGTTTCCTTTATTCATCCTGTTATTGGTGCTAATTGTGCTGATGGATAATAAATAAATAAATAATCAATATATATGTTTTATAATTGTTTCGTCCATCGGCCGGGATGTTAAGCCCTCTGGCCCTGTGTAATGCACTTAAAAGTACCCAGAACACTTATCGTAACGAGGAAGGGGTTTGCCCCGGTGTTACTGGCATGGTTGGCTGCAGATTGCACCACATCACCTCATAAACCCTTATGAGGCGCTATATAAATGGGTCTCCGAATTCAAACTTGGTACACCTACCTATCAAGAAAATAGTGAATGCTTTGAGAAGATCATAGATAAAGTGCTGCATAAAAATCTGGAATCGGTCACAGAGCTACGGGTATCTGAGCTCATGCCCCCACCCTGCCCTCCATTTCAAACCTGGACTTTTGAGACTTTCATTTCTAAAACCATTTTTCTATTTACCCACAGACAATGTTTTTTTTTTTTAGCATTCACATCACGTTAGAAAACAGTCAATGGCAAAACAATTGAAAGGGGGCTCATTAAAGAAAAATGCAAATGGAAACTACCATTTCGATTGCCCGGAAGTGCCCTCCAGGAAAAAACTGGTGCACCCACTTGTGCCCTTATATTTTACCCTAGTTTTGGCGCTGACTGCATTAATAATGAACCGTACAACAGCATCCAGTGTATCGTTAGACATATCGAAATATTTAATTACTGAAACAAAACAATGACATGATATTATTTATTACCTTGCTCTTCTCAATTTTAAATTTTGTTGTTTGTACAAACTGACAGCAATATATTGCATTTTATACATAATATAATAAATCTGTGTTGAAAAAAAAAAAAAATAATAATAAAATAAAAAAATGAAAATAGGAAGTCAAATCATTTCATTATCTTTGCCACTTCCTTCACTTTTACAATAGATTAGTTGTCTCTTACGGAAAACATATTTTAGTTACTTATTTATTCATTTAATTATTTTTTTGGGGGGAGGTGTCAATGCAACATTGTTAAAGGTAGGGCCAGACTTTGGTAATGCCCCCGAAAAGAAATTGTGTAGTTTTTAATCCAAAGGCCTACTTATTACCAAGCATCCTGCAAAATTATTTTGTCTGAAGTGATTAAAAGAAATCAATGAAAGTATGTCCAAAAAATTTGAATCTCCAACGATCACCTGCAGGCAACCTTTTTGAGATTTTCATTGTGACCATTTGAATGCTGCCCTCAATTCCGCCAGAGATGCAGTTGGTACCCCGCTTCAACGTGGATGGACTTAAAGTTCTTGATGAAAATAACACACACTGTTTTTGCCGTTTTCTTGACAAAAAGATGCTGTATTCAACTTAAACTCTCACAGGTGGCTTCTATTGTATCTTTTTTTTGATAATTTGGCTAATAAAGCAGCAATTCCTTGACAAAAACCAACTGATAAGTCTACCTTTATACGCTATCATCCCCTGCAACAGTCCCTCCAGTGACTGAAAGATTATATTAGTAAAGTAACCTTGGCAACATGTCGCCTCAATGCCTGTCTCAGGAATGAACGCAGGTAAATAATACATCAATTTGTAATCAACAAGAAAGTCTGAGGTCGGTTTCTGATGACTAACAGGTACGGGTTTTGCACAAATTGTATCACAACACAAGTAACGTACATGACGTATACAAAATGTCACCAAACCTAGACACTTGAGTATCATAATTTTGAGGGCAAATGTTGGGCGAGTCTACTTTTCTTGAACACGATATGCAGTATCACTTTTTCTTGTGGACCTAACACTAGTTATACATAATACAATCAAACCTTGACTTTTCGGTACCATTTGGGAGAGATGTTCAACTGTTAAAAAAACCACACATATACGTACATGTAGCTGGTTTTGGACTTTGATGGGAACGGTATACTGAAGGAACTACATGTTTAGATGCACTTACCATAACTATACTGGTTATGAAAGAGACTTTATCGTACATATCTATATGAATGGTGGTCATACTGACAGTTCTACAAATGAGACGGTTGGGGGGAGGGGGGAGGAGGCCCTTATATTTTTTTTCGGAGTCTTGATACCTGGGGCCAATTTCACAACGCTGCTTAACAGTAACCACATTTCTGTGCTTACTGTAACAGACAAAGTTGCTTGAGCGTAAGGATACTCCACAGGTTAGCAAGAAAATTAGCCAGCAGAGTGCTGCCGTGGATTTGCACTGCTACCTCATTCATTTGCTTACAGTAAGCACCGGTCAGTTAGCATGGCTTTTTCCTATGCTTACCGTTAGCAGAGCTATGAAATGGAAAGTGCACACTAAGCACAAAATTGACCGTTAAGAAGCTCTATGAAATTGGGCCCAGGGTACATACACCCTTCACTCAAGTAGAGTGTTCCAAACCAGGCCCCCATTGCTCTGCTTATATGGTAAGCAAAAAAAAAAAAAATCTGCGTTCAATGCATTTCACAGAATAGCATTGAAACTTTGCTTGTGCGCTTATCTACTTAATGATACTAAGCAATCTTCATTTAGCATGGAAATTTTGCGCTTATTTTGTAAGCAGAGAATGGTGTAAAAACCCGCGGTAAGCAGAGCCACTAAGCTGTTCCGAGCTGGTGTACAAGTTTAATCACCACACACACAAAATAATACAAAACCATGGTTTCACCCCTTCACAGACTCCCCCAAGGTAAAAAAGTCACGTCCCTTTAGGGCCCTGTCAACACAGAGACATAGGACACCTTGCGCCACTGCTATTTGTTTCGATGGACCTTAAAAATAATCAACTTGAAATCATTTTCCTGAGTGTTGATCATGTAAACCTTCACCTAGGGAATTAGTTTGCTTGATTTTTAATCGTGGAATGATAGTTTGAAAAGACTTTTTTCGATATCTGCCTCAGACCAACAGAAACGGTTTGCAGGCGATGTGTGATTCAAAAGTTACAGAAAGTCTAGGGTTTTCTCAGAAAATAACTATACTACCAGTTTTGTTAGCTCAAACGTACATTTCGTTTCTAAAATCTCCTACAACAAATTTATATGTAGGTCTCTCATTTCGTTTTTTAAAACTTTTTTTATAAAGGTTTCACAGCTGAGCATGTTCCTGATGAGCAGAACCCACTCTACAAAACGTCCAGACTGTACTCTCTCTCAACCCAGTACTTTTCAAAACCAACACTTCGCACGAAAGATACTTTAATCACATGGTTTTTCTCAGTAAACCTACAACCAAGTTCTTACTTTCTACATCAAGCAAAGCTTAGACTTATGGACAAGATGTTAAACTATCACCGCGGTGATAGCGCAATAGCGCTCTTGCAACTATACGCTCGCGAGACTACTGCAACGAAACTACTGCTCTCGCGACTTCAGTAGTCAGGAGCCAGCAATATCACGAGAGCAGTATAATCATGTGAGAGCGTGCAACGCGACAAACATTTAACGACTTGTCCACATGTTTACGCAAAGCTTTGACCGCCAAGCGTCCTACATGCAACAGACAAAAAAAAGAATGCTTTTTGTTCCAAAATGAGGCTGGACACTTTTGCATGTGTAGCCTCACTGTGGTTACACTGCATAAGTGATACTAAACAGGGCCTAATTTCACAGAGCTGCTTAAGCACAACAAAAAATGCTAAGCACAAAACAATGCTGCTTACAAGAATTAGGGTCACCAAGATGGTATGGCTAATAAGAAACACATAATATAAATAGTAAACTTGCAGGTACAACCATGCGTAGATCTCTTTTTGGGGAGGACAATTGGCTCTGAAAAGAGCCGGTGTGGTCTCAAAGTTTCCACACTCAGATTTATACACTCTGCTCGTCTTGATTTGTCTCTTCATTCTCCTGAATACGAGCAGAGTATACTGTTCGAAACATGACCGCAAAAGCTCTTCACTGTATATACCCATTACTCCCCCCATACCCCCCCTTCCAAGTCCTGCATGACAAAAAAACTAAAATAGATATTAAAAAACACAGGCTACGTGGGTTAGATTCCAAACAATGACCTCTTCCTTTCTAGAGCAGGAACCCAATTTCCAGGCACTGCTTACCGTGGAATTCTGCGCTTACAGTTCGTAGAATTACACGCTTTATATGGTGGCGCTATTGCACAATTCCACAGTTAGCAAGGCCATGAAAACTGGGCCTGGATGTCTCAACCGCTAGGCCCACCGAGCATGCCCAGTGCTGGGAAGCCAGTTCAAAAGACTTTAATTAGCTACGGGTTCAGAACCTCGTTGACTTAATAGACAGAAATGCTGATTGTCATTCATTGAAATCTCAGTTCTTTACTTCTGGTGCAAAAATTTACATGTTTATCATTTGAACAGGTCCATTGCCAACTGTAACCGACTCTCCTTTATCATTCAGTTTGGGATAAATCACTCAATTGGGATAAAGGTCTACCCCAACAGGAGCCAGATCCTCCAAATGTGGGATTTAAAAGGTTCCCCATCGGGACGGGTTCAATGTATGTGTAAGATCCTGGGGTTTAGTTCAAAACGTTTTTCCAATTCATTGTATAATTTGTTTGAACCCAATTCGTTTATTTCCTTTTTTGTTTGAAGGAAGAGGGGGGGGGGAAGTTTTCATTTAAAAAATGTTAATAATTTTAGGTAACCCAGTTTGATTTTCATCGCGTGCCATCACAAAATAAAAACATTTTGGAAATTAATATTTTAATAAAATGGCAGTTTAAATGCATCTGATGAACGCGCCTTTTAATGTTTATTTAATTTTTTTAAAATTTAAGTTAGATTTATTTATTAATTTGCGTCCCCTCAAACATCTCCTTCAGGAGAGATTTGACGATTCCAGCCAAACAGAACGCATCAAGATTACTATGGTAACAAATTAAAAATAATATGTTAAATTTCAATTTGTTTTCTTTCCTCTTTATCGTTTATAAAGTTACAATTTTTTTTACTACGACAATATCAAATTGGAAATATTCACTCACAAACCTTCCATTCACAAAAGGTTTTTTTTTACTCTTGACTTTGCCTCTCTGAGATGTACGCAAGAACAAAATATCTATTAACACATATCTCGTTTGTCAAATTAGATAACCTTTATGGACCCCCACTTACCAATATAAAAATAATCAACAAGTAACATAATAGACCCTTTTTATCACAAAGACGCCATCTTGGATTTCTCTCTCCTCTCTCCTCCTAATACACAAGTCTACGGCCGTGTCCGAATTAGCGGGTCATCAACTTAGCAACACTCATAGCTGTGGCCCCCATTCGGATACGAAAAAAAAAAAAAAAAAATTAACAAAAGAGGCTCGCGTCAAAAATAGACCGGTGCCTAAAAATAACAAAACCCCAAAACCACCCTTCCAAAACAGTGGTTTACCTATTGTGATATTCAACAGGCAGTCAGGGTACCACTGCCCAGATATCTGATACATTTAATTTGTACACGTTCACTACTAACAATGAAATCGCCTTCTCTCGTTTCGGGGAAAAAATAAAGCGTCATTACAAATGATCGGTGAAAATCAGGACGTCAACTTTTCAAAAGCTTCTCTACCCGAGAGTCAATTAAAATAATAAACTGCCATACTTGGCTTTTTTTCCCCCCTCCTTCTCTTTTTGTATTTTTCATATATTTTTTTCTTCTTACTGAACTAAACACATTTATTCACAAACTTCCACTTAACAATATCATCCTGGTACATTGACACATGTAATAATGTATGTGATACATGGTGGGGGGGGGGAGGGGGGAGGGGGGAGGTTCACTGGGTCCCCACTGCCTCACTCGGTCCCCACTGCCTCACTCGGCAACAGGTATTGCCTAGTTTTGCATATTGGTCACGAGGTCAAGAATTTTTTTTAAAAAGGACTGTCAAAACGTTTCCATTTCCCATTCCTTCCTTCCTTTGAAGGTAAAAAATAGGGAGTAGCCCAGCTCAGCTCCCACTTCTACTCCAGCGTCAAACTATAAATATTTTGATAAGTATTAACTTCCGACTTCAAAATATAACTTTGTTGTTTGCATATCGACTGCTGGTATTTCCTCAAGCCAGGGACGAGATTTGACGAAGGTGGCAAATCCTTTGAAATGGCCTGCGGGCCTGGGTTCCCCCTTCTTCTACACCCAGAACCTCCGATTTCAGTTACAATTCAGGAGGTTTACAGACTCTGTGCATCACCAGACATACAAAACTACAGGTTTGGACACACTGTGGACTATTTCTTTCTCCCTTGTAACGAATTGGTGATTGCTTTACTTCTTTCAAGACAATGTAAAGGCTCGAGGCGGTTTTGAGAAAAAAAACCTGAAGTCCAGAAATGTCCTGAGAAAAGACATGCCTCTTAAGTATAATACCACTCGGGGATGTTTTTTCCTCAGGGGATTGTACCTCATGAACCCTCACGTTTTCTTACACCTTTTCAAAACCCTAGGTCTGGACCCTTTTTTACAGCGGAACACAAATGCTCCACGATTATTTGTGTCAATGTTTTGTCACAGGTTGTGTTCTCGAACAAAGCCCTGTGTCGCTGACAAACCACCACTGAGAGACCCTCGACTAAATGATGCACACCGCACCACCATTTCTAGGGTGCTGGCAGCGCAAATTTTTGCAGACGACAAAACATAAAAAAATCAGTCCTTTTTTTTCACTATTTATACATATGAAGTGTCTTCATCAACAATTTAAACTATTTCCCTGACAGGAAGACATAATGCTGTGGAACATCCTAAATATTTGCAACCGAACCGAATACTGCGATTCAGACAACAACAAAAATAGTTAGTGGCTGACGTTTCTGACCCTAGCAGAGTCTTTCTTGAAGGCTAAATGACAACACATCAAACATAAACCAACCCTATCAAACACACAAACTCACCTATTGTCTGTGCCGTTTTCAGGATTCAGTTTAGGTGCAAATATTTATTAACGCCCCCCCCCCCCACACCTCTGATTATGCCACTGCAGAAGGATGCTTTGAAAACCCCTCGATTCAGATTGAGGCTCCAGTCCTTCCGCACCCCTAACAAGGTCTTTGTATAGTGGTACTGTATGCCTTGCCCCCATGAACAGCAATACGAGTCTGTAGTAACCGTCCAATGAGAGTAGCACACTGTCCCATGGATGGTACAATCAAACCACTGTTACAAGATGTTCCAAAGAAGTAGTATTTTTAAGCTTTGTCTTGGCACATCTTTTCCCTGAAAAACAGTGCTATTGGGCAAGACGTACATTGGGTCATTGCCGACAGACGACAAGGTGGAAAAACTAGGATCCAAATGTTAGGAGGTAGGTTGAA
>CM021535.1:7384237-7401577 GCA_010994315.2 Pisaster ochraceus
TTGTACAATATGGACAACAGAGGGCGCCTTGCTGCGGCACTATGGCGGCGGCAATGCTACTTAAAGATATTTTTTCGCGTGAAAAAATACAGTTTTCATTAATAAAATGTCATTTTAAACCAATGAAAATTCTGCTTTAGCCCATACTTTAAAGTTCTGTGCCTTTTTTTTCCGATTTTTTGAGTGTTGAAGGTGTGTTGATGGTACTGGTCGTGTTGACGGTGTGTTGATGTTGTGTTGACAGTATTTAGTAAGACCTATACACGTACACTTTACTCAAGTGTACTCAAGGAAGTGTAACACAGGTCTATAATCCTGGTCTGGGACCAATTGACTGACTGAATTTTTGACCGGGCGAGGGCACTTTCAAAAGTCACTCGCCCCATAAATAGTGCAAATACGCCGGACGCCCTCTGCGGACAACCTCTGCACTAGCAGACTTGTGCAGTAAAAAAGTAGTAGTATTATGGAGCTAAATCGCAAGTGTAGGGTCTTTTAGGGACAAGGATGAAACCCAGTGAGGCAGTCAGCAGTCAGCATCATGGTCAGTCTCATCAGTGTCAGTGGAATATAAAAAGTTAAAATAAAAACTTATTTATTTTCAACTTTATCACTGTAGAGTCAGTGTCATGTCATTGTCAGTGACTCAGTGTCAAGTTGAGACGCTGATTGAAAAACGAAATTAAGGGTATTTACTAACATTACCTGAAGAGCTATTTGTCGTCTGAAAAATGATGCCATTTTGGGGTGTTTTTGCCGCGACACACTTCCAACT
This sequence comes from Pisaster ochraceus, assembly GCA_010994315.2. Classification (NCBI taxonomy): domain Eukaryota; kingdom Metazoa; phylum Echinodermata; class Asteroidea; order Forcipulatida; family Asteriidae; genus Pisaster; species Pisaster ochraceus. The sequence goes on from CM021535.1 coordinate 7,385,013, forward strand.
TTAAAGGTTCGCGCAAACTCCACCAGTCTAGTCCAAAAAGTTACTGCTCCAGCAGAAAGACGTCTAGGTCTTTGAATATTTTAGATAACGGCACCAGACTTTACAAAAGAAACCAAAGTTTTCCACCTTTCCCCCATTAATGTATGATTATTCTCTCGTTTCACTATTCAAATAAGTTGGCATTTTAATTCAAGAACTGTCAAAAACAAATCTGAGACGTATTAAAAAGAAAAACAGCCTGTAAAAGTGTAAATAATACTGGTGGCGCATTTACAGCTAGCGCCCTCTACAGCTAGAATTGGCCAATGGCATAGGATAGGAGGCAAAAATGCTTGAGCGCTTTGTATAAAAGACTAGCCCATTCTGTGTGTTGTTGTTTTGTGACTCGGCGAAAAGAGGCGAAAAGACGTGCCGTAAAAAATAGTAAAAATTTCTGCTCCATTCCTGCAATTTGTTAGCCACTTTAACCAACCAAAATGTCACTCAAGGCAGTTTGCATGTTGCACGGTGAGGCTGTATCTGGAAAAGTGTTTTTCGAAGAAGCTGTAAGTAACATCACTAAGAGGAATGTTGGCTTTTAGGTCTTTTTTCAACAGCATGATTTACCAACTGCTTTTTAATTTTAGGCGGGCATAGCGGGTGCTCAAGCCACCACCACGTTACGGGACCGAGGGGAGTGGAGGCATGCAGCCAACCGCACAATCTCCCCCTGTCTCTATGACGAGATTGAGAAGTACATGTTCATGTTGCTTGTTGACTTAGTTCTATACTAGTGCTATAAAATAAGTAGCCACTAATTACTAGATATCTTAATTTTGATCAGTGTACTGCTGGTGTTATTAATTTTCCGTTGTGTTTCAAGAGTCGTAAATTTGTGTTAAAAATAAAAGTATTTGTTTGGTTCAAGAGACGAGGTTAATAATGTCAGTGGAGAATTGAGCTTTATTTAAGCAGTTGCCATCTTCATTTCTCCATGTGATAAAATTGCCAAGCACATTACTTTGAAATTTTAGCACAACAAGAAATATAACAAACATTGTATAAATAAATGATGTTTTGTTGTAATTATTGCAGATTGTATTGTGTGTATATAATGTACTAACCCTCTGGTCTAATGATGATCGTCAGAAGGATCAAGAGTTAGTTTTTAGGATTCTTGCAACTACTTATTAAATACTACCGCCATGACCAACATGACACACATTTTTTGCTGGAAAAAAAAGAGAGAGTATATAAGACAAATTGTTTTGTTATTATATTTCATGTTTGGGTACATTTTATTTATTTACATTTCATTTTATTACTTACAATTGTAGGGGGGCAGCGTTAAGGTAACTGGAGAAGTGACTGGTCTGGCCCCGGGAAAGCATGGATTCCACGTTCATGAGTTTGGAGACTACACCAGTGGTATGTGGTACTTGCTGATTTGGGATTTTGCAGTGTAGGGTGGTTAATTTGTCGAGGCACAAGATTTTTTTTAAGGAGGGGTCTTCAGTTGAATGATGACCTACTTTCTTGGGAAAAAATTTGGATAAATTTTGATCCCAATCATGGAATCGTTTGTAGAAATGACCTTGTCAGTTGCACTATATAAAAACATTTTGCAGCAGGTTCCCAGCATGTTCTGATGATACTACTTGACTTTGTATTCATTTAAAGGATGCACCAGCGCAGGGAGCCATTTCAATCCATTTGGAAAGACACACGGTGCACCCGAGGATGAAGTCAGGTCAGTTTTTTGTTCTGTTCCATTCTTAGCGCACAGATTGTGCAGAATGTTCTGGTAATAAACCCCAACTCCTAGTCCTCCAGAACTTCAAAAACAAGCAAACCAATAAACAATATATTCTGTGTCTACATGTAGCAAAATTCAGGTCATTTCGGGGAACAGAGGCAAGCTGTTACCGTTAATCATTATATAGAATAATGGTGGTAAGCATCGAGAAAAGTAGTTCTTTACCTGACATAATTTCTTACAAATGAGAGCTACGTGCAAAAACAAATTACACTGAACCTTGCATGGAATCACTTAATGTGAACTATTTAAACTCTGAATGAGTTAAAAAAACAACTTTCATATTTTCGTTTTTCTTTACATGCTTTGAAGGAAGAGTTGTTGCCAATGAGGTTTACTCTGACCCCTCCCACTTTGTGAGGGACAAGACATTAACATCTTAACGACAACTTTTTTCCCCCACCAGGCATGTGGGTGATCTTGGCAACGTCGTCGCAGGGGACGACGGCAAAGTGGCCCTGAACATCACCGACAAGGGGATTCAGATAAGTGGGCCAAACTCCATCATCGGCCGTGCCGTGGTGGTAAGTATTCCAAAGCAAAGCCTTCATTAGGAATTGTCAATTTGTCAATAGTACTCTCCTGCCTAACTGGCCCTTGCCACAAAAACTCTTAAGAATACACAAGCCATGGGGGTTTCCTGATGTACAAAACAGAAGTAACCCCCATGCACCCAATGCTAGCCTGGAAGGTATGGTACTTTGTTGCAGTCTGTGGTACCAATTTTAATATAAACCCCTTGCATATATGATGTCACTCTCTCCAAAATCACCATGCCTGAGGCCAAAAGGAGGCAGATCATTGGGCGATAGCTGTTCTTTGTACAAAAAAGATGTGCGCATGATCTCAGCGTACCTGCAGGGTTTTCGCGTTATGTACTTGGGGGTTTATTGACTTCTATAGACCCCTTGCACAACGCTGAATGCACCTCCGAACAATTTCTACCGTTTCCATCATTTTTGGCAGTCAAATCTTTTCATGATTTTGACTCCGAAAATGGCGGACAGGATAGGCGCGTGTGAGTGCGCTGCGCGTTGTGTGCAAGGGGGTCTATAGGAGGGTTATAATTGTTATGACAGAAATATCGTCAGGAAGAAACAACTTTACATATATCTGATGTTTTCATCATGATGGAAAGGGACTTGCAAAAGGGAACACTTTACCAGTACAAGGGAAATGTATTACATTTTTACATTGTCTCACTACACCCCCAGAAAAAAACAGTTGGGTTTTTTTCTTTTCCAAGTTTCCTGGAATTGGGCTGTTCATTTCCCCTAAAGATTCACTGTAAACAGCGGTAACATCTTTAGTTCAGTAAATCTGGATTTGAGATGTGACAAGTTGAATACAGTTTTGTCTCAACTGCTGTGTTGTGGTTGTGTTTTTTTGTCCAGGTGCATGCAGATGTTGATGATCTTGGCAAAGGTGGACATGAGTTGAGTTTGACCACCGGCAACGCTGGGGGACGCTTGGCTTGTGGGGTCATTGGAATCGCCAAGTAACTCTGACGTAGACTCTCAGCCCACCACCTTACTTTGAAATAGAGTATTGTTGTAAAGGTGTCCCTATAAAAAAAAAAAATGTTTAATAACTAAAAAAGACTGTAATATGTGGTATCAGTGCGAAAAAGGTTTTTTGTCCCAAGTCTGTGAAAAAAAAGGCACTCTTTCATGGCATCGGTGAACACGAAGGAATGGCACAAGTACGATAACACTGCCGTTATAAAAAAATGGATACTGCATACAAACATGCGACTTGTTTTAACCTGCTTGCGCTGATGTACTCGACATTTGTCAAGGTTCTGTAAAAGAAATTGTCAAGGAGACTAAAATTAATTTAACATTGGTCAATCGTTTAGTTTTGAGTTATGTAATAATCAAAATTAGGGAGCACCATGTACTTTACATTTGTATCAGTTCATTAAATTTGCTGTATTAAGAGAGTGTATTTAAATTGCATCATGTGTTGAGCCCAAACTTTACGATTCCATTTTTTACTTAACAGGGAACCAGGGGGTCAAAATCGTGGTCAAGTTACATGGGGTTTTTGCTGGCAATCTGTATCTCAGGTCCTTCATCCCTTCACATGGTGTAGGTAATGGAAGTGAGCTATAACTAGTAAATTTGCGGACCATATATCAATATTTTTTTGCGAGGATGTGTGGCTCTGAAAATAGCCAGCGTCGTCTCGGTGTTTACGACAGTGTACTTCTCCTGAAGCAAGCAGAGTACACTGTTCGAAATGTCAAGACCATACCTCTCAGAAGTGATTTAGACATGGCTGTACTTGCAACTTTAGTAGCTACAGTTACTTCCTATCTCCCAGCACCTTCGCATTGTCTAGAAAGAGGCGAAAGTACCATCACGGAGACGAAAGACTCTGCCTGTCTTTGACCAAACCCTCAGACACCTAAACAAATGATTTAGTTAGTCTGTGAACATCTTAATTTCAAGACCATAAAGGAAACTATCTCAATTGGGGGGATATACTTATACCCTCAATTGAACACCGTCAATTGTATTTACATATAAGGACATCACTCAGTAGTCACTGATTGGGTGATTCACACTTAAACATAACACCCTCTACGTCAACAGCAAAGCGCACACAATTTCTGTGGAATTCATTTTTGAAAGGGAAGAAGACTAGGTAAGTAGTCAGTGGCATTTGTTGTTATCGATTTGGTGCACCTTCTTTGCAAACCCGACCTGCACATCACTTATACATTTATTGTGAAAAGATTGTATAATTTTGTTCTGATCATGCCCTGAAATTTACAAAGTAAAACTTTGATATAATATAGTCTTTCGTTAAGTTTTATTTTGGTTATGATCATAAATGATTACTTTAGAAGTTCACTGTACTATTTTTCTTTTAGTAACCATCAAGTTTGAAACAACGATCTTGAATTGCACTAGTACTGCTCAGAAATTTGTTAAAGATACATGTCAAAGAGAGGCATCAAATGGAGATTTTTTTTTATTTTATAAAAGTGAGGTCAGTTTTGGCCAATCTAAAGTTAATGCCAGTTTAAAACTCATCCAAAGTTATATCGTTTGTTAAACTTACACTTTGTGCAGAATTTGTTAGTTCATTGTAATAAAAAAATAAAATAAAAAAATCAGGTGGTGAAACGAGCTTCAAGCCTCAAAGTTAAAAATGAATCGCTTTAATCTTACGATTCCATGTTGTTTGTGTTTTATGTGTTGTCAGTATTAATATTTTAGGAAATATGTAATGGATGTGTTCAGAATGCAACTGCCCATTTCAACACAATGTCCACTTGATAGTGTTGGGCATTTCTCAAAAACAAGGTTAATTTTAACAAAACATTCATGAGCAACCAAAACCAATGCTGAGCTTTCCATTATAGACCTTGGATGCTAAGCAATGAAAATGCACAACTACAATCATGGCCATATCTGGTTGGGCCCCGGCCCCCGTTTAATGAATGTTGGCTTTCGCTGTGCAGTCTGCGCTCCCAACAACATTGAACGGAAGAGGACATGTTTCGTGTCACCTGGCCCAAGCATTTTGGCTGGGATTGTAGCTATGTAGGCGTGGTTCACAGGGTGAGCCAATGAGCAACCTTGACTTAATGGCTCCATACTACAGAAGAACTATCGGAAAAATTTGTATAGTATGGCTTCAAAGTTCAAAGATTGCAGAGCACAAGTTCTTGTCAGTTGGCAAAGGAAAAAACACATAAGGGGGAAGAATAGCTGGGATTGAAGGTTGTGTACTTGGGAGTGTTGTATGACTCAAGTCATATCTATTTCGACTCAGACTGGAGTCAAAATGGTCAATGACTGGGACCTTTGTCACCCGGACTTGGCCAAAATGACTCTGGGCTAGGACTCGAGACTAGACATTGAGGACTTGGGCCTATACAAGACCAAAATATACCCTTTTCCTTATCATCACTGCTGACTCCTCCCCGAGAATGCAAGGGAGTAGGGCGAGTCATCGAGGGGTGTAAAAGAAAAACAAAGTTGCCTCCTTGAGAGAAATGCACACATTTGAAACTCACCTGCTGTTCATCTCCACTGGAAAATATTTATACATGTAAACTTGACTGTTTCTACCTACAACATTTTAAGAAAATCACAAGCATACATATATAGGCAATTTACAAGCATGTACTTTTAATACACCATAATTCAAAGATGAAACGCCACCCCTCATTTTTGGTCCTACCTTGCAAACTGAGACGAAGATTCCTTTTATTGATTTTATGGAAGAGTGGATTTATTCCCATATCTGGGTTCCACTACATCACTTTCACCAACTTGTGAACATTCTATCAAATTCAGTGGACACTCTTCACGGAATGCAATACAAAACAGTTGATATTTTGTTAGGCTTTTCATGCACTTCAATAATGGGCTTATTACGATTGCAGCAACTGAAATAGGCAACAGTGAGTTGTTAGGTCTGCAAACGCTACAGTCCTCAGCTTCAACAGTTTTCCAGATGGAAATATATCCAAAGATTTACACCATTATAAACTTTAAAATCCGAGCTTTCCAACAGTCTAAATAATCTTTTTTGTTTAAAGTAACTACCCTTTGGCCTATCCTTTGTCTTTAAATGACAAAGTCTTTTTCTCTGACGAGACCATCAGGAAATTCCTTGTTGAAGATAAAAATGTTCTTTGTTAGAATCTTTGAATCTAGATTTTAAGCCCCCCCCCCCCATAAAAAAAGAAGCTTGGTTGAAGACCTCCTTTGTATATAACAAAAGGTGTACTTTGAAAGGTTTATTTTGAAATTTGGTGCTTCCTTCTTTACAGGAGAGAACAAACCTTCTGAAATTCGAACTTGCTTTTATATTTTGGCACTTGTCTTAAATTTGGTGGTGAAAAGAATCTCGGTGTTGCAAAGAAAATAATCCAGATAGAAGTGTTTCATGCAACTTCTTTATCTGGATAACGGCTTATGTACTTTTTTGGTGAAACACTACTATTACCTCGACCAGTATTTGGCGTTCATCTTTGAGTACAGCAACACAGTGGAAATGCAGGGTTCAGTATACAATCATTACCGGCCACCACACCAAATTCCGGCAAAAACTCAAAAGGACAATTTCATGTATCACACATCGATGTAATGGTTAAAAAAAAAATCAACATAATACAATTTCATTTACTTCTCCACTATTACGGAGAGATGGCAGGTGGCTGCAGTGAACACACGTCCACTACAAATATTTCTCCAAATCAAACACAATGTGGAGAGTTGGTCCGCTTCAGAAGTTCTTGCAATGTTCCCCCAGACTGTGAGCATCCATTCTCCGATGAAAAACTTGTCGATTCTGGAGCACCTTCTCCCGAAAATGAATGCATTCACATCTCTCTTTTCAAGTGCCTCTTTTTTGTACATTTTTAAGCAATGCACCATGCCTAAAAATGAGTGCATCATTTGAAGGTACACCCACTGCATGATGTATGCTTGATGTATGATGTATCAGTAAAATGATTGGGATTTAGTTATACCAAGTAATACTAAAAAACAGACGTGTTTCACTGTGACCAAATAACACTGCAATGTTAAACTATCAAAGACATGGTATTGCAACAGGGAAATGTTCCAGGTACATGTATGCTTTTACTTTGGTTTTTTTTATGATTAAGATTTACTTTGATTTTTATAATTAACACAACTCAAATGCAATGGCATTATTAACTACCTTGAAACACATGCAATTCTTGTAAATGTCTAAAGAAAGATAATATACAATTGTACCTTACATAATAATGACAAATTTTGTTTTATCACTTCGGATATTTCTTCGTTTTTTGGACGGTGCTTGCCAAGACCTACATTCCTTTGGATTTTTAAATATTTTTCCAGCAGCCTTTACCAAGTCTTGTGGTAATTTAACACAGCATGCAACCAACAAAATTCATACTTCCTTCCGGACAAAGGCTCTCAATTTGAGACGACCTTTGCAGGCAGCCACGTTTGACGTTTGACGTTTGTCCATAAAACCTCAATTTGAGGAGGCGAGTTCTGCAAGGTGCCATTTTGAGCCCTCTTTCTTGTGTTGCTCCGCAGGGCTGTGTCTTGTGTCCTTGTAAGTTGCTCCACTGGGACGCGATCTTGTTCCGACGAGCGGCGCCACCTTGTGCTGCCTCCTCTCGAGTCTCAATTTGAGACATTGTTAATATATACAAACCTTACCTTTAAAGTATCTACGTATTTGTAAATTCTAACAAATAATATTTTACAAGGTTCCTGATTCTCCAATCTCGTAAAAAAAACAAACCCCAAAACTGAATCAACAGAAAAATCAGTTCCCTTAACTTATAATCAAAGGTCATTTGTTTAACCCAATCAAAAACAGGCCTTTGTAAGCACTATACGTTAATGTAGGGCTGATTGAAAAGCAAAGCTATACAAGATTTTGACCACAACACATAGAAGATGCCTTTCCTTCTTCTCTCATTATCAAAGTACAGCTTGTGTCCCTCTGAGTTGTCACGAAGCTGTTGAACAGGTCGAGGGGGGGTTTGGAATTAAAAAAACAACAACTTGCAACTCATCACGTAAAATGCAAAAAATTAAGGCATTTTCTGTGAAATTTTGATTTCAATTTCATGAACCTTTGAGGAACTTTTCGCGAGAAAGGAGCTGAGGAACCCTGAATAAAAGTAGTAATTACATCAGTGAAGAAATGAGCTCAACAAATTGATTCTAACATATTATCTCAAACTAGCTAACAGGAACAGTTCTTCGCAACTTTCCAATTCCACTTTTTTTTTTGTATTTACAAATTACAATATTCAACCGCTCCAAGTTTCTATAGGACAACATTTTCACCTAAATTGTCACCACTACAATGAAAACAAAAAAACACACAAAGAGTAAACAACGTCAATTTGGTTTTAAGTAATTAAACTCCAAATAGCTGAAGCAATTTGACTGAACTCAACTCTCCAGTAATCACTGTTGATAAAAAGTGTACCAACCAAAAAATAAATGCACAAAACCCCCAAACCAAGAAACCTTACGCCACAAGTCACATCAGGTCGAAGATTCGATAACATGCAGAAAATATTGCGGAAAAAAGTCGTACTGGCTCAGCCTAATATTTGCATAAATCCATCAGGAAAAAAAAGAAGTAGAAAAAAAAACAACAACAACAGATTGGGTTGTTTATCAATTTCATTTAAAAATAAATTCTTTTGATGCAGTTAATTTTTGAGCCTAGCAGGTCTTTGAATTGTTCCCAACCCTGCGACCTGAAACCTGCATCACCATACCCAACAGTGATCCTGTTTGTTAATACTACACAAGCTCCACTTTAACAGCATTGTACATATCAAGACACCTTCTATACTTATATAAAAAATTGCCTCTGACCATTTTAATGCATTCACAGGTACCTGCATATTTCAATGTTTTGGGACTAAACGACTCTGTAACAGTAGAAGCAACTCCAGACAGAAATGGCAACATTGATTTTCCTCCTAGTCTGGTCTCTGAAATCCACACCAGTTACTTAGATGGAAATTGTACATTTAATAAAAAGAATCCTTAACCAAATATCTAAAGAATGTGCCGATAAAAAAATAATTTAAAAACCTATCATAGCACTCCCTTATTTTGAAACACCCTTATAATTAAGTAGCATTTTGCACAACGATTCGTCAAACATAATTGCAATCTGAGAACAACCAAAATGCACTTTCTTTTCAATTCTTTTAGTTTTCCAACATGTGACTGGAACTTTGGTCCTCCATTTCCCCCCTTTTATCTGATGTTTTTACAATTCTTAACCCTCCCACTAATGGTAACAATTTCAAGCTAGTTGACCAACCATTCAACAACGCGGGCTGTGCATGGTGGTGCAAAAGTGCACAGAACTGCACAGAATTGCACAGAATTATTTTGTGTACTTTGTTGATGCAATCAACACACAGGCTGGCACAGTTTGTTAATCATTCAAAACCACAGTGGATGACAATGAAAAGTCACAAAGTAGGAGGGTTAAAAGTGGAAATAAGTGGTATACAGGTTCCCCCAATGAACATTTAGGTACTTCTGACAGACACAGGACTGTATGGCATAGGGCCAGACATACCACCATAACTAGAGTTCAACCATTATCAAACCATTATCAAACCATTATCAATTTAAGCGCATTTGGGTCAAGTTGGTTCCTACAAAATTTGGCCCACAACAAAACTGCCCAGAGTAAAGTGTAAAATGTGCATCCAATAGTCTTGGATTTGCCTGATGATTTCTAAAACAGGGCTTACATTGATGTCAGCCAAATTTGCATGTGAAACCTGAAACCTCAATATGGACTTGCTTCTACTGCTGTAGGCCCGGCAGATCTTGCCCATATTCAAAACTCGGGAACTTTGTAATCCCCACCACTCATTTGAATATATGCAAAAACACTGTCTTTTGTCCCAATTACATTTGAAGAAAAAATTGACAAATGATAACAAAAAAGAAAAACTTACTTAAAATAGTTTGTACATCTTAAAAGAATATTTTTGAATAATTCTGTATAGCACATGATTAAAGGCAACAAACCAAAGCCAACCACAGTGTAAGAAATTTGAGGGTAAGAACTGGAAAGTAATTTTGCTGAACTACAGTTGTTCATGATCTGCGGAATGGAAAACCATTTAAAGGGTTCTATTCAACAATCTCCTCGGCCTGTTCGGGCATATCTTTGTGTTTCTCAGCTACATTTTCCACCAGCTCACAGTCATTTCCACCACTTGCAGCAGCCACGCCTTCTTTCATATTGCCGTCACTAACAGAATTCTCCACGGGTGGTATTGAATGGGTCTGGTTCACAGCCAAGGTCTTTTTGTCATTTAGCTCGGAAAGGTCAATAATTTCGACGGGAGCAGGGCCTGAGGGATTGTCCTGGAAGGCCTTCAACGGAGGTTCAATGGTTGATTTAAGCTCCTGATTTTCATCGGGCTTCGGGTTTTGAACTGCCACTGGAATATCATTGTAAAGTCCTTCAGGGGAAGCTGCTTGGGGTTTTTCAACACTGCTTGGCACAAATGCCGGTGCGAGAGGGTTAAGTTTTTGTGGATCTTTTGGTGGATCTGTTGCTTGAGCAGCAGGTGCTAGTTCATTTTGAGGAGCCGTTGATGGCAGGCCCTGTGCAGGGGGTGACTTGAGAGGAGGGCCATTCTGAGAGGGAACTTGAGGGGCACTTCCAGACTCTAGCGCTTGTTCCTTGGATGGAATTTTAATTGGCTCTACTGAGGGCTTGTTTGCCTCGACATTTTTGGGCTGGTTGGCAGCAGTTGCTAGCTCTGTCTTTTGTTCAGACTTTGGTTGATCCTTCTGCGACGTATTTCCAGGTTCCTTGTTGTCACTGCTCTGTTGCTTCACACTGTCACGTGGTTTGTCATCACGACGGTCTCGACGATCCCTCTCTCTATCGCGATCTCTATCCCTATCTCTTCTATCACGATCACGATCTCTGTCCCGTTCACGATTCCTATCCCGATCGCGATCTCTATCCCGATCTCTGTCACGCCCCCTGCCAAATTCCCTCTCACGGTCCCTGTCTTTCAAATTTCGCTCGGCGTCTCGTCCCCGATCCATATCTTGACGAAATTTATCTCTGTCTTGGTCTCTGTCACCGGGGCGCTTCCACTCCCTGTCGAAGTCAGGCCGGCGCATATCCCTCTCATCATGTCTTGGAAAGTTTCTCTCATCAAGGTCTCGACCCCAGTCTGGACCTCTTGGGCCACCTGGTGGCATTCTCCAATCTTGGTCGCGCATTCCAATGCCACTTCGCTCTCGATCGTCTCGATCTTGCCAGCCTCTTTCTGGCCATTTTCTTTCCCTCATGTCAATGTCTCGCTCACTGAATTCCTGGTCAACCTTTCCCATTAATGGCTCTGGAGCACCTCTGCGGTCAGGTATCATTCTCTCTCTCTCAGGGCCAGGTACAGGCGGCCCCCATCTGCTACGTCCACCTCGCTCGGGAGGAGCTTCGGGGTTACGTTCCCCATCGGCCCGTCCGCCTTCAATCTGAGGACCTCCACGCATGCCCTGTGGAAAAGCATCACGACCTTCTCCTTCCTGCTGGGCAGCTGGATTTGCTCTTGCCGGGTGTAATCTGCTGTTGGGCGGAAGCCCTGATGGTGGCAGCATTGATCCCCGTGGTGGCATACCTCCTGGAGGAGCCATGCTTCCCTGAGGCAGCATGCCACCAGGAGGTGGCATACCACCACCAGGAGGAAGCATACCTCCTGGTCTTGGCATTCCCCCTGATGTTGGAATTCCTTGGGGTGGCATCATTCCCCGCACAGACCCACCCATCATTCCGGGGTGTAGCTGTCTCATACCCATCACCTGAATTTGCGGACCTCCTGGCTGCATCCCCTGGTTTGGAATGCGGATCATCTGGCCTTGCATTGCAAATGGCTGACCTGGCCCGGGTAATCTCATTCTGAACCCCGGAGCAACCGCTCTTTGAATCAGTGGCTGCCCTTGCATACCGATGATGGGCCTCATTAAGCGCATTCCTTGCAAGTGAAACCTGTTACCTTCTGTTAACAAAAGTTCTTGGGACACCGGCGGACGCAAGCCCATCTTCTCTTGATCCATCTGAGCAGCCAGACTGCCTTCACGGTGGTTGGCCCCCGAGGGTAGACCTTCGTGGGGTTGACCCTTGTCTTCTCTCATATCAACATCATTCTTTCCAGGTATGCCTGGTGTAGATGCCTTTTGCCCAGCAGGTTCTTTAAATTTACCTAGTATAGATGTGGGAGGCTTCGGCACGACGAAAAGACCCTGTGGAGGTCCCATCTCCCCCTTGTCACTGCCTCCAGTACTGGATGGACGGTTTTCATCTGTCTTAACAGTTTTGCTATGATCTGGAATGCTACCTTCTTGCTGAGAGACAATAATTGCTCCTGGTTGTCGCAACAACGACGGCGGTCTCATTCCTAGTCGGATTTCTTGATTAAAAGCGGGAGGTAGTGAACCATGTTGGCTTGGATGGATACCCATGAGGCTTGTCGGTGTACCTCCTGGAACAACTCCACGTGGCAAGGCAGCTAAGGAAAACTGAAGGCCTGGTCGAGGCACTCCGGTGTGACCTGCCAGTGCTGCCTGGTGCTGCATGGCCATCAGCTGCGACTGGATATCCATCGCTTTGGAAGAAATTGGATCACCGCCGAGCCCTGGGATCTTGAAATCTGCTTTTTCAAAACTGGCCATGGCTGGTTTACTGGCCACTAAAGGCTGGCTAGTCGCGGTGACGACTTTCATGCTATTGCTCACTTGGAGACTAGGCTGGCTCGTAGGAGGGGGAACACCTCTTGGGATCATCAAGGGTGGTGGAACACCTGACGGCGGTACTGCCCCAACGGGTGAGTTCGCCGTGGTGGGTGGCATTTGGAATCCAGGAAAACGATATCCTGGGGGGGGCATCTGAGGGCTGAATCCCATGAATGGAGGGAACACCCCGCCCTGGATCACTGGCATGCGGACCATCTCGGGTGCAGCCCCCGAGACAATGGTCTGCGGCTGACTCACTGTCGGCGGTTGAACGGGGCCAGGTATTCGCGTGCCCACCGGCATCGCTTGTAACGTGTTGGGGACAGCATGGCCGACGGTGGGTATTGGCTGTCCCATATTGGGGCCGACAAGACTCAGGCCGGGAATGAGGGGACCTGCAGGTGTGGGTTGCACTTCAGCTGCCGCAGCAGCAACCAGCTGGGAGATTTGTGAGGGATTGGCTTCAATCTCCGCTTGAGCAGCTTTTTCAGCTTCTTTAGCAGCCAATGCTGTAAGTAAAAAAAAATATAAAAAAAGTCCATATCAATAAAAAAAACAAACACTTACTTTCATAAATTCAAGTAACATGTTGATATTCCACCAAAGCCAACCAAGACAATTAAATGGCACATGTGGCGTCAAGAAACCAGCGACATGAGACAAATGACCCACCTTGTTTCAAATCAGGAGGTAGTGTGTCCTGATCAATGAGGGCTCCTGCAGCGAGCTCGGTGAGGTCTACCTCCGAGGAGAGTTGGTCCCAGGGTATGTACGTCACGCCTTTCTCCACCTCCCAGAACTCTGAGAACTTCTTGTTTTCGGTCATTCCTCTCCCAGGAGCCCATGCAATCTGACAACGAAAAGTACATGTAGGTCTTTACAGATTCCATCTTCATAAATACTTCAGCAAGTACTTCAAACCGCATTAAGCAGGATTTGATCCAGTGATTTAACTTTGGCCGATACACAAAAACAAGAACACAATCTATGTAGAGTGGGGGACTTGGGCAGCAAAGTCAAAGTGCAACAGTTCTTCGTCTTTGACATACAAACACCCGATATAAAAAATAGATGCTTATTTGTTAAGATGATCTTCCCAACGAGGGAACTCTGCAAAGCTCCCATATGGGGATATAAATGCCAAGCTGGTACCAGTCTCTCTCAAACAAACATAGGTTTACTGTCTATGATTATGAATGAACAAATCAATAAATTGTGATTCAGTAACTAGACGAAAGTACTTGTTCTATACTTATTCTAGTCACGCTATGTGCCTTGAAGGAAGTTTCGAAATCATGTCCAAGATCTTTGGACAAGGACAGGCCTTGTGGGTCAGCTTGTGTTTCGGACAAAACCAATGTAAGAAACCAAACATCTAAGCCGACTTTTCTTCATTTTTCCTATGCACTGTAGAAAATCTCTTTCACAAGTTTAACTCGTATCTGCCAAACTGCGGGATTTTCCACTGTAAACATGTTCTATATTCTTACTTGTGGTACCAGATGGGAAACATGGCAGAATATGTTGACATTAAAGACAATGATGTTCTCTTTCCAACAGAATCGACCCCTAGCACCAATGCCAGGAAACTGCCACTGTTTGCCCCACTCACAATTTTTGGGTGTCAAGTTGTTGAAATTAAGGGCAGGCCTGTCAATGCCGCGTCGCCTAGAATGCGCACTACACTGAAGAACACACGGGGACATTGACTAAAGCAATGGCGCCCCCAAGGTTGTGATGATGATGTCAGGTGAATTGGGTCAACAGTTAAGTGGGGATTTGATTCTCTAATGAATGTGCGTTGTAACGCAACAATCGTGCCACACATGGGCTTAGGCAGGAACAGTCTTTATAAATGCAAAGTGACCAGTCAGGCAGATATGGGTTACATGGTAGCAGGAGACCCCATTATGGCTTACCTTGGCAGTACTTCCAAACATCTTGCCCCCCTTGAGCTTCTCCAAGGCTTTGTAGGCGTCTAGTCTATTCTCCATGCACACATAGGCACATCCTCTTGGTGGCACCAACTGTAGAGGAACAAAAGTCTACGTCATTATTTCCACAGCCTACAGTCTTCATGATGATTTAATTTACCAATTATTTTGACTGCTGAACATTGAACCCCTAACTACATTATTATTTTAACATCTTTACATTGTCTTATTTTAGACAGACCTCTTCTAATAGTTACATTTCTTCAGCTCAGTGCTATAAGGTCGTTAATTCCAATTTCATATCTGTAATAATCAGAAGGTCGTTAAGTGAAAAATGCGTATAATCCTAATCCTAAGTAAATGTTTTTTTTAATTACAGAAACTGAATGTTCCTTTTTGCAAAACCATTACTTTAAGACCACTCTTGATCAATAAACTCCATGTACCAGGAGCTCACAAATTTGCAAAACCTACTTTTATGAAATCAATACAAACTGCACTAACGGCCTTATAGTCCTGAGCCCATCGATTTATAATTAATAATTCAACAGGCTGCATCTACACGAAAATGTGAAAATTGCACACGACAGTTTATATAAAACACAAAATGAACATACAGGAAAAAAAATCGCACAATTGCAACATGACGGCAAAAAAGAAAAGAAAAGTGAATTCATTCACAATCACAAATAGGGCAAGCACTCAATGTGGGTTTACACAATACGGGGGATCCAAAAACAAAAATAATGAGAAATTGATGACAGACATTAATTTTTTTATATATAATTGAGTGCAGCGTTGGCGCCCCCTGCAATATGAAAACACTACATACAGGAACAACCCATTGTCGATGCGAGATAATGAAAACGCTGAGGGCGCTATACTCTGGTAATAATATACAACAGGTAATGCTTATACAAATAAATCATGCTTGAACAAAAATCATGCTTGAAAGCTGGCAAGGTAATACAAATGTTTAAGACAGTAATATGTAAGACAAATATATGACAAAAACAAAACATTCGATTTTAAGTTGTACCCATTACATATTCATCTGCGGGCACGGAGTTTCATCTTTCAGAGGGCAAGGCAAATTTAATTTTGCAAAGGGCAATTTCATCGTAAAAACCTTAATGTCCAGGTGAAACTTTTGAAGGGGCACCAAGACCAAGGCCAAGACCAGGGCAACTGAGGCCATGTCTTCCGAGTTCCTCCAGGCCAGGTAATGATGTTGGTATCATGAAAGTCTGAGGTTTTTGTCACAGCACGACAGGAAAATCTACTAAATATTGATTAATCTAGTAGGGGAGGTGGCCTTAGCTTTCGATCAAAACTGGACGTAAAACACAAAACACTGATTAATCTTACGTACATCAACGCTTGAGATGGGACCATAATCCTCTAGGTAGGATCGCAAGTCGTGTTCAGCTCCAAACTTGGGCAGTCTGCCGACCCACAGTGTCTTGGTGCATACTGTCCACAAAACAATAAACAACACCCAAATAATTAGCAATCCATTTGAATTAATACATGACTATTTGAACACACACAAAATCCCAGTCACAA
>CM021535.1:7431868-7447532 GCA_010994315.2 Pisaster ochraceus
TTTGGGAATGGATTTTGGAGGAATCGGGAACACTATAAAAGCAAGGGTCAACATACTTACCAGTTGTACTGTAAATTGATCGTCTTCAAGCACATGTTTGGAGTGCGGTAAAGATCTATAAAAGATGGCAGGTGGCCCTTCGAGGCGTCCTGTAGTGGGAACACATAGTGCACCATGAGATACCATATAAAGAAATGGTTTAACCATCAAAACAATTTGATGACCTTCAATCTAGAAGTTCACTGCCAAGTTGAGGTTTGTCCTTTTGGTAGTCATTCGAGCGGTTAGGTAATTGAGAGAATATATTGATTTAATATGGTGGCCACTCTGTGCAGAGTGAGGTTTCCTTGAACAAGACAACAAATACCACTCGATTACCCAGAGCCACTGACAGTTCACCTTATAAGAGCTACTGCCAATCTCATTCAGCAATGTGAAGGCAGCTTTCCTAGGAGAAAAGGGTCACCAACTGGAAATTTGCTTTTAACCTACATAAGTATGTTCATGCAGAGATTTGAACGTTTTCTAAATTCATATTTTGCAAAAAGCTCATGTGGTTTACTATACAAGCTAGACAGTCATTGGCCTCACCTTAAACTCTTGGATTTCCTTCTCTTCAAAGATGACATCCGGGAGCTTCTTACCGTTCCATTTGCCGACCTTCCTGATGACGTCTTCGGCCTCCTTGACTCTACCTTTGGACAGGAGCCACCGGACCGATTCAGACAGGAACCTGGTGTGGGGGCAGCACAGGGTGGGACGTAATGAGAGAGGGGTTGCAGGGTTGGAAATTAGGACAATAGTAAAATGGACAGATTATGATTTTGATGGTTGTGTTGTTGCGGTTGTTGTTGATGCTGCTGCTGATGGTAGTGTTGCTGTTACTGCTGCTGCAGTTGTTGTTGTCGGTAGCAGTTGGTGGTGGTGGTGTTGTTGTTGTTGTTGTAATAGTCGGTATTGGTGTTTGTTGTTGGTGGTGACTTGGTGGGGTTGGTTTGCTGTTGCGTTGTTGTTACTGTTGTTATTAGTGATAAATAGTGCTTTCGTGTTGTTGTTGTTCTTTTTTTTGCGCAGTAATTTTGCTCTTAGTCATAACCTAACATCATGGTATGGTCTTTTCCCCAACCATTCACCTTTGTGACCCCGGTTTGAATACCGAACCGGAGACTGCATGAGGATTGGTTTGTCAGTCCCTATCTGATTGCGTGGATTTTCTGAGTCTGACATTTCTTCACCACCTTCTCTACACAGGTATCTTCAGGCCTACGGTTCGCCGAGCTAGTCACTTTTGAGGGTCCCTTGGTGTTATTACCAGACAGATTACAGTATTAGAGTATTGATACAAATAATTTATAAACAAAAACAGTTCTTCACAAGACGATACTTACATCATCAGAATAATGCAGAGGAAGACCGGTATTATCGGGAAAAAAGCCAGGACGCGCCATTTGTCGACATACATCGCTAGGATGGCTACCAGCATGTAACCCATAGAGTATGAAACACCGATCAGGACACCAACAATTATACGCCAACGCTGTCCCACAAATTCATTGACTGAAAAACCAAAAATAAAGAACGGGTATCAGAAATGTTGATGTCACTAATTGTTAGTTTTAATGTAAATTACGTCTGATGAGAACTTTTAAGTCCCCCAGAAAGATGGTTTTTCAGTCTTAAAGGTTTGACCTTGTCAGATCTACTGAGCATGCCTAACATTTGACCTCTTAAAACTTGCTGCATAAGAACAAAGTGAAACCATGATTATGCACATCCCGCTTTGAGACACGTCCATTCCTTTCCAGATTGCAGCTTCAATGTTGTGTTCATTACACAAATCTGTATGGGTAAGCCACCAGCGGCTAAAACTTGCAAAATTGGATGCTGACCGAACTGCTGACAAACCTCATCGAGATGGCACCTTTAAAGCAACTTGCAAATGACCACTACATGTTCTTATTTCCCTTTACCATGCCCAATATGTGGCAGAGGGTGTCCCCCCTATTTAAACACACTCTTTCCCTCTATTACAGAAGTACCCTCTCTAAAAACCTCTAAAGAATTGCTAGTAAGGTTCTCAGAACATAAAGAAGACACAAAGGGAGGGGGTTACACCATCCCACATATCGAGCACCAAATGTCTTTTCTATAAACTATATGACGCTCACTGTTGATGAACAATTTTCAAAGTGACTAATTCCGGGTCTTCGGCATGTTTTGTTCTCTATATACCACCATTATTGAACTTACCCATGACATAAGCGGGGATCCAACGTCCTAGCTGACCCATGCCGGTAATGAAACGGACCAGGTAGAGTTGCCACACCTCACTACAGAAAGGCGTGGCTAGAAGACCAAGGAACCACAAAATCATGGCTCCAATGAGAGCATTCTTGCGGCCAAACCTTGCAGTCAGAACAAGCATATACAGTCGGTTAAAAATGTTATGTACAACACAAACTTGCATTTTGATGTTTGGTCTAGGGTCTAAGGACACAATATTTTACTTAGTACTTTACCTTTTACATTTTGAAATATCTTTTGTACACACCCTTCTAAAACGTGTCTATCTTATTTAGTGCTCAACCTTCTAAAATGTATACTTCGTGGAACTCCACCTTCTAAAATTCCTATATCTAAGTGCTTTCTCTATGGCATGTATCCATGTTAGAACCTTATTTTCTAAATGTTATATATCTTAGAACCTGACCTTCTAAAATGTCTACATTTTAGCACTTTGCCTTCTAAGGTATGTGCTTCTTAGTACTTGCCCGTCTAAAATGACATAGTTTGTTTTTACTACTACAATTCAAAGGTCGAAATGCCTTTTCATGCAAACGTCTGGCTTCTGGTATGGCCTACTGAAGCTCTGCGTATGGACGTTTCGTTATGTGCTACCTGTAGGTCCTCAGGGTGAAGACGAATTGAAAATCTGTTCTGTTGATGTGGGTTGGATGGGGGAGGGGGGGGGGGAATGCAAGATATCACTAACTTACCAATCTGAAATTACACCGAAGATGAAGGAGCCAGCCATAAATCCAAAGAAGAAGACCGAATTGATCGTGTTAGTGGTTCCCTTTTCTGCACACACGAGGTCCCACTAATAGATTGAAACACAACAGAGATAAGCATGATTTCATATTGGTGCAAGCCTCACGTGTATATAAAAGGTGTAAAATGTTTATGGGTGGGTTTGGCTGGCATTTTGATGTTAGCGGCATTATTTTCTCTAACAACATTGCAATTGCCATGAACGATCATTTCTCATGCAGTAATAGTCACTCGGTTGGGATAATCTTTTTTGAAGATTGTCATCTTTTTGATGGGCAATGACACGATTCTGGTGATGCGTAAAAGAGCCACAGTAACTATTTTTCCAGTTCTTTCTAAACACACTTGCAACGAACTAACCCGTCGGTGAAAAAAAGTCACCCAAAGTATGTGGTCACAAACTGTGTGGTCATGTAGAAAAATAATTCAAACAAGCTACATGCATCTCTTCTTTCCTAAAGTTTTAAAGCTGTAGGCCTACTAAAATAAAACACGTATGTGCTGCCTCTAAGTTGAGCCCCAAACCCAAATGTAGCCTAACCATGCAACTCAAAATGTATTCAGAAATCCAAAATATAACCCACACTTAAATGTAGTCACAACTTTGTACCAAAATGGAGCCCATGCAGACCTAATATATAGCAGACTTAAATGTAGCCCAAATGTTTTACTTTGATGTGAAACACGGGCGTAAAGCAAGTTATACATGAGGCAGTGTTGTAGTACTCGTAATCGAGACTTGTTCTTGAGTGCTACTCCAGTACCCCGGCTAGTAAACAAATTGACGTCGAAGTCCATACACTAGATACTCAAGTAGAAAATAATCTGTACTTCAAGTCATACTCGACACTCGACTGAAAATGAGCTTGACTCGATTGTAAGTATACCCAATGCGCTTGTCTGAATTAGATAAGTTCCCCCCAAAATGACATTGCTATCCACGGAATAAACAAGAACAACAAGCATTGGGAAACAAAGTAAAATTGAAGTTCTGTTTGATGTATTCATGTTTAAAAGATAGTTATCGTAACAAGCACATATTGTCATCTAGAAATTAGTCGAGAAAACACTGAATGTGTTGAAACCCCATTTTGCAATAATTGTTTTTTACGAAGTAGGGGCCAACTCGTCCCCGTACTTGGAGATCCAAGTCCTTGGTTTTCGGCTGTTGGACTCGGTACTACTCAGATATCAAATTACTCGGTACTCGGACACTCGTACTTGGCGGCCCAAGTACCGTTTACTCAAGTAGTGCTCGGCCAGATTTAGTACTGACACAAAACTGAATTTAGGTACAGGGTTGCGGCTGCGTTTGGGTCCGGGCTTGTAAAAGGTAAATGGCTGCATTTTTGTTTGGGTTGGGGGCTGCACGCATGTATAACTAGGCCTATGTTAACTGTTACTCGAAAAGGTGCATCATTTATTTGGAGTGAGACAGTTTTGTCTAAAGAATCCTTAGGAAAAAAGAAAAGAAAAATAGTATAGGCCTAACACACGTAACCAAGTCGAACAAATTTATAAAAAGAACGTTTCTTCAGTAAATCATACACATTGCAGAAATGGCCCAAGAGAACCAAGAGTGTTGAAATGAAAAGTAAACTATTTCATGACATGATGATAAGTGAGCCAGTTATTTGTTTGCTTACATCCATGATAATTGTGGTGTTGTACTGTGACGAATCATACTCCCAGCCTCGCTTGCAGTTCACAACAGATGCATTGTAGTCGGTATGGTTAATATCGGGGCTGAACTCGAGTCCTGCGGGCAGGTCCCACTGCCGGCAGGTCTCGTGCGAGTACTCGGCATCGTCGGGGTAGCCCTGCGCCGGCGGGATGCTGACCGCCTTCATGGCTTGGTTGCACTCCGCCACGGTGTTGAAGCCGTAGGCGGTGCAGTTGGGCTTGTCGAACACCTTGCACCAGTGGTCTGTCTTCCCCGTGTAGAACACGTACGAGAGGGCCGAGAAGGGCCCGACAAAGTTAACCGCATTCAGAAAGAAGAAAGCGTACCACTGGTACTTCCCGAACCCCCCGAGAACTTTCAGGACTTCGTCAAACTTCATCCTGAGTAACTTTACGGGGGCTTCGCTTTGAAGGCAGGGGTGCTCTCGTTTGAGTCCGAAGCGCAAGTTGTAGCTGTTTTATTTTAGTGGTTCTGAACATGTAGAGTAAAAGGTGGTGGTACCGGTACTTATTTGTATTGTACACTTATTCTCTGGTTGATGTTGTTTTTATGTTATCAGATAGGGTCGACTCGTTATGAACTAGTGGGTTATTGAAAAGGTGTGCCTTTTGTTGATTTTCAGGGCCTGAGAATAATTACCATTTGACCGAAGTTCGATTGGTCTCATCACTGATTAAACATTGTAGAGTAGGTACGTGTTATTAGGCCCGTTTGGTGTATACAACGAGAACCGTCGTTGCATTTAGTGGGTGCGCTCGAGATAGTTTTCCCTGACGCTACCCGGGCCAAGCGGCTAAACGAACGACCTCAATACGCCCTCTTGTCTGATGAGTCCACTGATTATTATACTGACCGGATAACAGTATAATAGAGGATGAGTCGTGTGGGACAGCGGAAATGTCAAAGGTCAATGATCAGTTTACAATTGTTTACCCGGTTTCTTTTTGACGGAGCTTTTTTTCTAAATGGACAAAAGTGGGGGGGGGATCTTCGTTGGAACGAAAATACTCTTCGTTCGAACGAAAAAATTTACGAACCCGCGGCGCGCGCCCTTGTTTGAATATATAAACACAAACGTTCACTATTGACTGCGCTGCTGGCACGGCCGCAGTCACGTCTTCACGTCTCCAGGAGGTCCGAAGCCGACATTTAAGACTATTCAACAAAGTCTGGTCATCCAAGCCAGGGCCGAAATAGTCTTGATTGGCGACGTTCATTTTGTTTAGCGTAATGCGATATCGCAACACGATTACAGCCCGGTTCATACTTCCTGCGAATGCGAATATGCGAAGCGAATGTTGACGTCACAAATTCGCAGCGAATATTCGCAGCGAAAACAGATTTGTGACGTCAAATTCACATCATATTCGCTTCGCATTCGCAGTAAGTATGAACCGGGCTTTACTGTCCGCAACACGAATTTCTTGAGAAGAGATATCACACGAACATCTGGATCCAGGTTTATAGACTTGCCCAGTCTCTCCGAGTCAGTCTCGAGATATCACACGAACATCTGGATCCAGGTTTATAGACTTGCCCAGTCTCTCCGAGTCAGTCTCGCAAACAGTCGATGTTGCGCCCTCTACCGGTGACTAAAACAAAAAGCAGCGTCGCCAATCAAGACTAGGGCCGAAACAATCATCGTTCGAACGAAAAATTATCTTCGTTCGAACGAAAAATGTCGAACGAAAATATATCTTTGCTCAAACGAAAAGAAATCCAACAACCTTTTTTGTTCGAATGAAGATTTTCCCCCCTTATGTTGTTCACATGTAGGCCCTTATATTAAAAACTTCGTACCTTTCCCTCAAATTAAGTGACCATTAAATCTGTTTCGAACATTGCGACTAACTACGGTATCTAAAGTACAGTTTTCCTAAAGCTGTTGGATAACAATTTTACAATGTTTTCTTTGCTGCCGCACGTCGCCATTTTTTGTGACTTCACATTGCCATGCATGATGCAGCCATCTTGTGGCTCGTCCTTCCGTTGAGGGTGATCTAACAAGTGAGACAGAAAGTTAACAGTAGTCTGGCATTGCTTTCTGCATAACTCTTATCAGATCCGAAGTGCTGTTGCATGCAGCACAGAGAACATGGCAAAAACATTTGGTCATTGAAATCAATAAAAGACAAAGGTCAAATTATTTGGTCCATTCAAAATTATTATGACCATGGGATTTCCCCCATCATTTCCATAAATTCTATAGGAGATTAGGGGTTTTGAAGTTGGAGACTTTGCACCTGGAAATATTAAGACCATTAATGACCGAAGTTCATACTTAGACCATTTTATCCAAATGCAGCGTATATACAGGGGGAGTGGCAGAGGGGGTACGGGAGAGGTAAACGTGCCCAAAGCAATGTCTGTGCCCCTGCCCCGAGTGCCCCCATTTTAAATCTGAATTATTGACAGTAAACAGTTACCAGAATAAAATGTTAAAATTTAAATGCTTTTGCCCAGTAAATTTAATGTTTTTAACGAATCGTTTTCCCCATTTACACACAGACAATGTATTTGCTTTTACCTCCACTTCAGATTATCTTATAGAAAATAATAATGCACACCTTTGTGCCCCCTAATATGTTAATATAGTTTTGCCAATGGGTCCAGGAAAGGGGGGGGGGTAAAAGTATGACTCGGTTGCAAAATAAATGATTGCTGTCATGCTGTCATGTACCCGCTGTACACTGCGCCGTTTCGTAAGTCTGGCTGTACTGCACAATTTCTATTCTAGCCATTATGTGTACGGGTCAATACCTACATTTTACCATAAAAGACCTTGGTTGATTGTCAAATATCTGGTCAGCACAGGATACGGCCTTTTATGAAAGGCAACCATGCGTGACGAACAGCCCCATTCAATTCTTATAATAATGTTAGTAACAGCACTCAGTATAGCACCTTTTAGCACTGCGAGAAAATGCAAACCACAGAGGAGACATACTCAACAAACTCTTGAGATTTTAGATGCTTTTTTCTTCTTCTTCGGTTACTTTATTTCAATCGGATCACCGTTGTATCGGAGGAGATCGTTATTATTCTGTTCACACACATTGAAGAAAAACCCTCCAATTCGACGGGTATAACTTTTCGGGGTTAAAACCGATGTGGTCTAACTATAGAACCGTTTTGACACACAGAGTTGGACACTCGATCGGGTTGGCCCATGATTTCAATCAACTTTAGTATAGTGTCTGAACGATAATTACAAACAAAATGAGCATTATTGCGCGAATGCTGCTCGTTTTGAGCATCGCTTTGGCACTTGTAGTGTGGTTGTCGTCAGCGTACGATCTGACCATCCTTCACACTAACGATGTTCACGCTCACTTTGACCAGTTCGACAAGTACGGTAGTCGGTGTGACGATGAGGAGTCAGCGAACGGGCAGTGCTTCGGCGGGGTGGCCAGGAGGGTCACCAAGGTCCGGGAAATACGCTCCGAGGTGGACAACGTGGTGCTCTTGGATGCCGGTGATCAGTACCAGGGGAGCATGTGGTTCAGCTTTTACAAGGGGCTGGCGACCTCACATTTCATGAATATAGTCGGGTACGATGCTATGGTATGTATACATGCTTCTGTCGTACCATCATCATGTTACCATCCTATCATCATATCATACCATCATATATTCATAATCATATCGTCATATAACTATATCATGTCATTATAATAATCATAGCTTAATATCAATTATATCATATATCATATGATCACAAAATCATATTATCATATAGTCATATCATATTATAATATAGCCATAAAATCATATCATCTTAATCATGTCATCATAATAACCACAGCAACATATCAATCACATCATACCATTATAATCATATAATTATATAATCATATAATCATATCATCATATCATTATATAATCACATATTCACATCACCACAAAAACCATAGCATCATATCAATCATATCATAATAAAATCATATCATCTGATATCATCATACCGATTATAGAATCATATCAATCATATCATATGACCGTATGAGACACACTATTTGCGTTGTTTGGGTCACTTCCAAGTCCCAAAGCGTGGGATTCAATACACTCTTTATATTAACATGATAAAACGGTGACACCCTGTTAAAGGGACTCACACCATAATTAACAGGTAAAGCCAACTTTAAAAAAAAAATGCCAAGGGAGTGTTAAAAAAAAAATCAAATTATTGGCCTTGAATTAGTTCAAACCAAGATAACTCCCATGTATAGCCTGCTTCTGTCCTGTGTGGAACAACCTTCTCACATACAAATGCACAAAATATCATTGCATGGGGGATTGTGCCTTTGTGGATGTGCTGTTGGTGTCCTGTGTCAAAGTTCACCTATTGATTGACCTTCCTTTCTCTACGGTGTCTCTCAGTGTTAATAACTTCACTGACCCAGAGATTGTAACAATACACAAATTAGAAATCTGTAAGCTCAGGGTTTGTGCACAAGAGAGACACTCAAAGACGGGCCATGGTATGCATTTACCATTTTGTATGTTAAATTTAACTCAAACTACTAACCCATCCAAGCTGTTTCTGATGTGGTGCCTTTTGCCTACTCACCGAATGCTACTCAAATTTTCCCGACCAGGCCCTGGGAAACCACGAGTTCGACAACGGGCCCGAGGGCCTGACGCAGTTTCTGAAAGACATAGACGCGCGGGTGGTTTGCGCAAACCTGGACGCCAGCAACGAACCGGCAATTGACGGACTGTTCACCAAGAGTGCGGTGTTGGAGGTCGGCGGGGAAAAGATTGGAATCGTCGGGTACACAGTTTCCCACATGAAAAGGATTTCTCCAACTGGTAAACAAGGACAGGCAAATTTTGTATTTGGAAGTATTGTCCGTTATTCGTGGACATATACATTGCATTCTTTGGTTATGATGACGGTACACCGCTGTTTCTTCTAGTAGAGTGCCCTGGTTCCCATCCTCTCATTTTCATCTAACCAGCCGTGAACACTCAATCATTTAAGTCGGCATATTTTCCAAAAAACAGTGTATGAACAACTACAAATATCTTATTCTATGCGACATCTTATTTCCTCCTTTTCATTCCTGGTACTTATTACAATATACCAAATACAAATATTTTAGAACATATAACAGTGTTTTAAGGACAGTTTTGCTTACTTTTCGAATAATTAAAACCAATGTTCAACTCACCTTCATACCTTTTTCCTGTTGGTAGTTGGGAATCTGGTGTTCATGGATGAGGTATCCTCCATCCAAGCAGAGGTTGATCGACTCATCGCGGATGAGGGGGTCGACAAGATGATCGCTTTGGGTCACTCTGGCTACGATGCGGATCTAAAGATCGCCCGGGAAGTTCGTGGTCTGGATGTCGTGGTCGGTGGCCATTCCAACACCTTCCTCTACACAGGTAAGAAAACCAAAGCCAAAATAATTTCAAATTGTGAATTAACAATCTCCTCTTTGAAAACGTGACTGGTATCATCAAGTAAAAACCACAGTTCTAGAAAAGTATAGTTTTTAGTTCCATAGAGGTGAGTAACTTATTGAACTTCACCTAATGCCCGCACCAACACAACTTTCAAACTCTCACATTACTTTATTTTCTGTAATGGACTTAGCTTAACTACAGTGTGGCCACCTTGTTTTTACCACCCTTTGAAATAACTGTCTAATCAAACCGAGGCTTCACAGGAAACCACAGGCTGGTCCCTCTTTACAGCATGGAAATCGGTTTTCATAATTGTTGTCCCCATGGTCTCCATGAACGGGGACGAGTGCCGTCGGCCATGTCCCCTAACTAGTGCGCGAGAAGTCCACCACGACTTTAGATCTCTCCCTCCCGTATTGGCAAAAACTTACCACCAACTCAACCATTTCGTTATATAATTTGCACGACTCTGTACTGACCGCCGCATTTCCCAACGTCCAGAGAGCCGATATGCATCCTACTGTAGTTTTTCTATAACGTTCGTGTTCGATTTCGAACCAGGTGAACCACCAGGGCACATAAGCCGAGCCGGACCCTACCCGACCGTCGTGCACCCTGACGCCGATCCAACTGCCAATGTACTTGTTGTGCAGGATTACAAGTTTGGAACGTATCTCGGACGCCTGGACGTGACGTTTGACGATGAAGGCAAAGTCACCGGCTGGGGAGGCAACCCAATACTCATGGACAAAGACGTAGAGGAAGGTAATGTTCTCAAAGCTAACGTTCTATTCACGAGTGTCATTCCGTATGGAGTGGCACTTGCAGAATGATGTCATACTCTAAAACAGCACCCTCACTGAGGCAAAATTAGGCAGCCCATCGGACAATAGCTGTCCATGGTGCGTAAAAACGTGCGCGTGACCTCAGCGTACCAGCAGCGTTGCGCGTTATGCAAGGGGTCCATTATTATCCCCAAAACTGTCCAACACAATCATTGACAGTGCTCATAAACAAAGCAAGATAGATATATAGATATATAAATAGATATTTTATTATGTCCACATTATTGCAGCTAGACATGCAACTTTGTGATTTAAAAAAGAAAGAAAACAGATCTGCTGATTCTTCATAAATCATGGTAGTGTTTTTCAGTTTTCTAGAACACTAAATAAAAGGAAGACAAATGAAGGACTGCTGTGTTTGTAATGAATTCTTACGAACTAAAGGGACCTTAAGGTACGATAATATTAAAGTACCATTTTTGTGACACCATATTGCATTAAAGTACCATATTATGACATTAAAGTACCGCATATCACAAAAGGCATGCACATTGTACCTGCATTCAGTTCAAAGCAATGTCAAAGATGAAAGAGCATTCCTACTTCAAGCTCAACAAAATCATTGTTCTATTATACACTGATTCCATCCACTAGATGCGGCTGTTTTGGAGGAATTGAATGTAATGTCTGAAACTTTTCGAGACCAATTTGATCGTCACATAGCGACCACCAATGTCCTCCTGGATGAAGAGACTTGCCGGCGGAAGGAATGCAGTATGGGTAACCTCTTAGCTGATGCTTACCTCAGGCAGGGCGTCCGGGCGACGGTGAATGGGGTTCGGGTGCACGACGCCCACATGGCTTTGGTTAATGCTGGAGAAAGCAGGGGCAAACTGACAGTAGGTACGTGAGATTGAAAACACACAACACAACAAAAAAACACAAACAACAACAACAGTAGCAACAAATCAAACACATGTTCCTGGTCCCACGGTCGACCAAA
This sequence comes from Pisaster ochraceus, assembly GCA_010994315.2. Classification (NCBI taxonomy): domain Eukaryota; kingdom Metazoa; phylum Echinodermata; class Asteroidea; order Forcipulatida; family Asteriidae; genus Pisaster; species Pisaster ochraceus. Next base: position 7,443,804 of record CM021535.1, read on the forward strand.
TTATTTTGTGGTGAGCATGATCCGAACCAAGCACCCTTGTTTATAGGTTTTCTCCGGTTTTCGAGCTACAGTGCTTAAGTTCACGATGAGGCATGATCCTTGGTTTCATGACGAGAAGTATAGTAACGATGATGTTGTTACCAAAGATCGACAGTAAAGGTAGTTCCTTCATCACAGTTCGTTAGAACTCTACTTTATCATAATGAGCAGGCAAGCGTAAACAGTGACACCCTCTACCGGCGAATTTGGAAATAGAATTTGGAATAGCTGTATTATACATAGAGAACGTTCGGGTGTTACCCTTTCGTCAATTTGCCCGATAAATCACGCATGCGTGGTCTGTGCTTCACTCAAACGCGTTTAGTCGATTGATTTGTCACAATATAGCAACCAGAATGGCGACGACGTATCGAAGAGAAAAACATTTTTGGCCCATAAAAAAATACTTGTTTGAATAATATAGTGCAAAAAACTACAATTTATCGTTAATTCAACTTTTTGTGGTGATTGCAAAAGTTTACAAAACTTTCTCGCTCACGTAACCACAACGCCATCTTGGGTGAGTGACGTAACTTCGAGAAACAGTGCTCCGGGCCGGGCTAGGTTGATCCAGTTGGAGTAGCTAGTTCAACCATGCAGCGTTCGAGTGACCTCCAGATCGACTATGGTTAAATCTAGTCGACTCTAGTCAGCCAACCGCATTTGCTCATAGATTAGGCCCACCAGAAACTAACGAACTTAACTGCCTTGAACTCAGAATAAATACAAAGCTACAAGAAACTTTCCAAGTAATCTTTTTTCTTCTTCTTCCCCCCCCCCCTTGGCATCGTTACAATTATGGTCATACAGGCTGGCAATTTTTTTCTTCTGCAGCTGATGTATTATTTTTGTGTCTGTTTTATCAAAGTAGATTCATTGGAGGAGCATTTAGTCTTGTCATTTTATATGCTGTCTTCACAGGTGATATAACTGCTGGCGATATAGAGAGGGTACTATCATTCTCTGGAACTGTTGATCAAGTCACTTTGAAGGGCGTGCACGTTCTAGAAGCTTTGGAGCATTCAGCCGCTATGTACAGAGAATCACACGGAACGGCAGCCTTCTTGCAAGTTGCAGGTAGGTAGTATTATACATTTTATTAACACTGCAGTCACACACAAAAAGCAAGTTAAAGCGACCAGTCAATCAGCAAAATACAACTTTTTTAATTTGGTAATTTGTTGTTATAAAGCTGAAAAGGTGTTAAGCAAACTAGAGTCCGTGGAAAACTTCAACGTTTTGCCTCCGGAAATCCTTGAAAAGTGAACAACAGACCCCCTTGCATAACGCGAAAGGCTACAGGTACGCTGAGGTCACGCACAAGTCTTTACGCACAAACAACAGCTATCGTGCAATGATCTGCCTCCTTTTTGGCCTCAGTGAGGGCACTTTTTGAGAGTGTGGTGTCACCTACATGGGTTCTTAAATGTATATTGGGAAAGAAAGCTATTGAGTCTCAGGTTTGACCCTTACATTCATATTTATACATACATCACACATCCAGAGGTGTATAATCAGCGCAAACAAGAGGATGAAAATAAGAAGATTGTTCAGTGGATGTGGGGAGGAGAAACCCCCAATGGGGAAACCCACGCCATCAGGTATAAGAACTGCAAAACCCAATCAACATGAAAGGCTCTGGTCTGAGGCAGGATTTGAACCGGGGTCTTTAGAGGTGAAAGGGCAAGGAAAGAAACAACCAAGCCCGATCCTCGACCAAGCCGATCATGGAGCCTGTGACATTATATCTGGTATATTTTAACCACAGTTTATCCTCGCCTCATATTATGAACCACGAGTAAATATGAAAGTGATTGGTTGCTGGTGCTGCATTATCAAGAAGTTGAGACGGCTTCACGAGCACCCGATGGTGGAGGAGTGTAGGGAACTTGTTAAGGCGCTCGTGCTGGTGCAATGACTCCCCTTGTGAGGCCCCATAACTGTTGCCCGAGACTGGTATCTGGGACCCAGACGTAGCGTCAACCCTGTACGGTAAAAGAACCCAAATGTAGCACATTTAGGGGACCTAGGGAAACTTAATTTAGGAACCTGTTTTGACAGACCATTTACATATGTTCCTTACAGGCATGTTGGTGAGCTACGACCTTTCAAGGAGACGCGGTAACCGAGTGGTCTCCGCTGAAGTACGGTGTACCGAGTGCGAAGTACCCGAGTTCCAGCCCTTGGACCTCGACAAAGAGTACAGAATCTCACTTAGCTCGTACTTGGCCAGCGGTGGGGATGGATATACAATGATACTGGACAATATCATTACGCATGAAGTTGGTAAGTCAGAGGTCAATAGGCGAACGACGACATAGAACATTGCGAACTAATGACTTTTTAATTAAAAACTGTTACTCAATAGGTGAGCGATGGTGTCACGGAGGGTTAAAAGACCCAAAACTTCGGCTGCGTCAGCAGTCTTGAAATGCTTTATAATTATTCGCGTTTAATATTAGACTTCCTCAAGGGTATATTTTGTTGATTTGTTTTCACGCCAAACTAATTTGCCCCCCCCCTTTAAAATTTTGATCAGTTTGGGATCGATAGAGGTTTACCAAAATACTGAAGTCTTGTTTTCATTTATTTTGTACTGTTTTAGGTATTAAGCCTAAAATTGATGTGGTGACTGATTATATGCAACTGATGTCACCGTTGACTAATGGTCCAGAGAGACGAATCACGTTCATCGAGCCACTTGACGTGAAAGACTTGACAATCCAGTGTTTTAAATTAATTATGGATGTTTTTAACACAAAATCTTCAACTACCTATGAATGAATTTCACACTCTTTTGACAACAATGATGACGATTCTACCTCCAGGATTTATTTGAATATGTTGAAGGTGCTCAAAATAGTTTGCTGAACAACAGTTGACTTGTTTGTTTTTGTTCTTAACGTGTTTAAAAAAAAAAAAATGTGTATATTCATCTTTTGTTTGTTTGATTTTGTTTTTGGGGGTGTTGGTTTCTTTGTTGTCTTTATTGTTGTTGTTATTTGTTTTAGGGCTATTTAATGTAATCGAAACATTAATTTGTGCATTTTTCAAATCACGGAGGCGAGAGCAAGGGTTCTGGGGGGGGGGTGGAGGCTCCAGCACCCATTTTTGTTTACACCACTATTAATCTACTACCGTTCTTTTATTCTATGGTTTACATAAAATTATTTTATTGAGGCAAGGTTCTTGAAATGTCCTGCTTTAGAAAATAATAATAATAATAATTGCTCGACAAATGGATTGTTTTATATTTCACTCTAAAAACTCCCGGGTCAGAATTGACCTGGAGTCTGGGTCCCAGGGGCCTGACCAGTTTCTGGGTCATGCTGACCTGGGAACTGGTCAAATGGGATTTTTACTGGGATTTCTAAGTCGGTCTGACCCTTATAAGGGTCATTTTGACACGTATTCCGGGTCATACTGACGCAAAAATGGGTCAGCCCCCACCCCTCGGGACCCGGAATCTAGGTCAATTCTGACCCGATTGTTGCGTCCGTTTTGTTTCATACTTGTCAGCATCGGAAAAAAGGCATTATTTTCATATTTATCTTTAATATATCTACCTGTTTGAAAATGCAAGTTGCACGACAGCCTAGGCTTCAATATGGCTGCTTTACCCATAACATAATTTCACGTAATAGACCTTTCCATTGTTGATAAACAAACAGCGCTGGTTGGCATGGACCG
>CM021535.1:7485222-7498599 GCA_010994315.2 Pisaster ochraceus
TTACTTCATAGATCCTCGGGTGCGCGTTGTTTGAACTGTGACGCCATTACCAAATGGAACTTAGGCAATGACGACACCACGCACCCATCTTACAGGTAAAACGATGACTGTTAGCCGTAAGATGAGGTGCAGGCTGCTGGTTTATTAGAATGACAAAATCTGTCATTTTTCAATGTGAAGTATTCCGTCACAGTAGCTATATAAAAAATTAATATGTTTTTAGGGCCTCCAACAAATTGCCATGGGTTATTTTTGTTTTCAAGAATTTGTGTGTAAGGGCTTAATATTAATAGAATTGAAAAAAATTAGATTTCATAGAACTCGTTCGAGTTGTTTGCCTCTTTTTTCGATATGCGTGAGCCCTGCAGTCTATTACTGAGAGATGCTAATTATTTAATTAAATCCCACTGGGATTCGAGTTGTTCAGTAGAATTCAGGGAGAAAAATTACCGAGCCTAATTCTTAGAGTTGTTCATGAGCAGAACGAGTAGCCAGAGGAAAAAGCCTTTTGCTTACAAAATTGTTACAGACAAACACACCATGCAACATCATGTGCCGTGGGTGACTGGTCTCTCGCTTGTTTTTGTTACAAAGAGGAAGGGGGATGACCAATTACAATTTGTGACGAACTCATTTTCCAATGGATCATGACCTTACGTGACGAACTCATTCTCCAATGGATCATGACCTCACGTGACGAACTCATTTTCCAATGGATCATGACCTCACGTAACGAACTCATTCTCCAATGGATCATGACCTCACGTGACGAACTCATTCTCCAATGGATCATGACCTCACGTGACAAACTCATTCTCCAATGGATCCTGACCTCACGTGAGTGAGGAAAGTCTCTAACCTCATGATAAAATGGTGTAAGTTGCCACTGTAATCTATACCCTACCAGTGCAAACATTTGTCAACATCTGGTGACATTCTGAAAAAATTTATCTTTTGACTGTCAAATTCCTCCTTGAAATGTAAAGACCCGTAGTTATTGAAATCAAATGACGTGTTTCAAATTTCGCTCTGGAAGGATATTAAACACAGTGACATTTATTTAAACCATTTCAACGTAAGGCTAGAGACTTGTAATTCCCCCCCCCCCCCCTCATAGAGGACTCTATCTATTAGATAATGAGTACCTCACAAAATTGAGTTGGTCAGTTCCCTTCCTCTTTCAGTAAATTCTTTTACTGGAGCAGCTCTATACAGTTGGGCCCATATCTTGCGGTATCATGAAATACTCTCCATTATATGTAAAGGTTATCTATGCTGTATACATGTACATGGGAAACTGCACATATAATTGTCAAGTGAGTTTGCCTACTTTTAAATTTCGTTTTAATTTATTTATTTATCTTTTTGCAGAATACTGATGTCTCTTGTTGAGTCGTCGTTGGACGCGTCATTTACATAATATATTAACTCTTGAAATTATGACCCGTTTCCACTTTTCTATCCCCAAGCCCCCCAAAACGTGAGTTCAATCACACAAAGCGAAAACACAGCGTATTTATTGGAAAGAAAAAAAAACCCATTCAAAATGAATGTAAACAGTCGCCTCTCGTTGTATAAAACAGATTGACAGCCATGATGAATTGGACCTTAATTGCTCAATAAAAGTGTCCACATTTTCGCCTGAAAGAGTCTAAAAAGTACGGAAGCTTTTAAGTGACATTGAGCTGAGAGAGAGGGAAAGAAAAAGTCACAATTCTGACTTACATTCTCTTAATAATTAGTACAAGTCATATGATGATTCTTAATTATGAGATATAGATCACAAAATATGATTTTTTTTCACTCAGTGTCCCTTTAACAATTCCGTAAAAAAGTGAAGAGGCGTTTTAAAACTTGTTTCTCTACTTATAATAATTTATTTCACTAAATTAACCTTTACAAAAAAATCATAAATCAATAGATTTATTTAATTATATGGCAATACCAAACTTCAAAAGTTAAAAATCATATCAAAATGTGGACAAACAAAAAACGTACATGTACAATTAAAGAATATAAAAACACCTTAAAAAAGGTAATGATTGCATCTATAATGATTATCTCTTGGGTCCCTCTTCAGTTTTACTCGGAGCGGGGCAGGGATGGGGGGGAGGGGAGTGTATATAACTCTAAGCCAGCTCGGATGATCAAAACAAACAAAAATGAGCGATATTGATGATTCGTTGAAAATCGCAAAGCAAATATTGAAAAACAGTTTGTCCCTCAACCTTCAAACCTGGCACTGAGACTATAATAATGTGCTGTAAACAAACACTGCAAGTATGCTGTAGTTGTGATTGTCTGATAAATAATGTTAAATTCACAAAATCAAACTTTAAAAGTAAAACAAAATCATGAAATCTTTTGCACAAACAGAAAACTTCAATTTTAAATAAACAAACAGTTGAGGAAGTGTCTCAAAAGTCGGTACGGCAGTAACCTCCTAATTGGACCAGATAAGTATTCAAGCGCATGCACATGGACCGAGTTTGCCCTTAACTTTTTCAGTAACTAGCCAGCGGGGACCAGTCAGCTGGTCATTTCACTGGTCCCCCAGCTTCTTTCCCCGACCGTATTTCATATTGAATAGGGATGCTTTTGAACACCGAACTACCCAGCCAGACCAGTACTAATTAGGAATCTTGAATGGTCCTTCCTGGCAAGCGGTCCACTGTTCAGGGAGAACATGGATGCAACGCTCCCTTGGGACCACTGAAACATTCCGTTGAAAGGTTAACAGTTTTAATGCAAGTACTCGATTCTCCCACATGATTCCTCCTGTACCTTGGCACAATGGTACGATCTAGCAGAACGCCATTGGCGTGTGCCCTTGGGAAAGTTTGTTTTTCGCAAGAATGTGCCTAACTTTGAAGACACTTCTTAATGCATCAACAAAGGGGAACTCAAAACAGATGTAAAGTTACATTCTGCACCTTTTTTATCCAAGAGGTAAAAAGAAGAGGAAGGGGAGGGGGGAAGGAAGAGAAGGGGAGGGGAAGAAAACCACTGAATTCTGCTTGATTGATCAAAAACAAAATGAGAGATGTGATGATTTGTTGAAATAAAAATTCAAGCAAACAATTGTGTAACCTTGCTGAAAACAATATTCATGTGCTACAAACTGTAATAACCATAGCTGTGATAAGCTGATTAATCATTTTGATTTCACATGTTCCATGATTCACTGAAACTCTTTGCATAAGAGCAGCCAATCTCGGCTTCTGTTATTAGAACCTTTGCACGCAGCTCGGGGAATCAAAAAGCTTTAAATGACCTCAAGTAAATTCTTTCGAAAGCCAAAATGTTAGGAAACTTTATAAGTTTCTAAACAATTGGTGAAACCCCGAAAAAAATTTGGGGGACAAAAAAATGTAATTAAAATGTAACATAAATCTCTCCAATATAGTTACCAAGAAAAGACTCCTTGGAAAAACCCTGTGGGTCTCTGTGAGAGCTCATCTTCTGTGAGTTCGGCTGTTCCTCGTTCTCTTTAGTTCTTCCGCTAACTGCGCTGTTCTTCTGTCCGCTTTACTTCCTGGTCTGTCATGACATTGATCTCTATCGTGCCTTCTTGAGCTCTCACTACAGTTGCTGTGGCTACCTCTGGACCTCGCAACATCATCCACATGTCCATCCCTTCTTCTCTTGTCCCTATGATCCTCATGTCTAGTCCATGTCTCAACACTTGCTTTCTTTACTCTTCTTTTCTCAGGGCTTTCTCTTGAAGGTAATCTTCTCCTGATGGATGAATGAGATCCACGATCTCTATCCTTTGCAGTGTTTATTCCGTACCTTGATTCAGAAGGTCTCCTTACTGGGTTTTCGCGAGCTTGCTGCCTCTCCTCCAAGATCCTCCTCTTCTTCTCGAAGAACTTCAACCGATTGTGTCCTGTGACCGTTTTCCTTTGCCTGTCTCTGCTACGACTTCTAGCTTTGTGACTTGACGAATGTTTGTCTTCTCTTCTCGACCTCTTTGGCAAAGATTTGGACCTTGTTCGATTTGATTTCCTATCTGCCGTCTGAAGTGCTTCTTTCTTCTTGCTTATCACATTGGTTGAGGTCTCGGAGTCAGAACTAGCAATCTCTCCTTCTGACAAGTTGCCTTTTTCTGATGCTTTGTCGTCTAAATACTGATCAGAAAGTTGGTCATCGGAAACCTGGTCAGAGTGATATTCTTGGTCACTGTGACAGCTGTTGTCAGAGTCGGTCAAGAGGTATCCATGATCTGGTGAGGCACTACAACTGAGGAAATCATATCCACTCGGATCAATGGAGATATTTGCTTCATGGGAACTTTGATTTTCAGAGACACTGAACTCTCCCTCTTCGTGATCTGCCAATGCAGTAACAGCATCAGTGATATCTGTTTTTAGTGTGGGCTTTACGTGTACATTATCTAGGATGTTGACATCTGACGTTAGTGGAGATGAAACATTCACACCATGAATCCTGTCTAAATCAGCTTGTTCATTTGGTTCAGAGTGGCAAGGGGTCTGGTCTAGCTCTTCAACGGGCAAGGTGGTTGGGGATACTTTAGTCAGGACACTTTCCTGATTTACCACTTGGTTTTCAAATTTTAGATTATCCACATATTCTCTTTCAACTCTTGCTTCAGGTCTTTCATTAGTAGTTTCAGAAAGGTTGCCAGTACTTTTTGACATATCAGAGACCACATCAGTGTTTCTCCTGAAACAAGTTTCATCTGTTTGATATTTGTTTTGTGTATCATTCTTCGTCACCTGTTCAATGGTTGCATCAGTGTTGTGTTCATCTGACTGGCACCATGGTGACTTTTGTTGTCCGTGTAAAATGCCACTACTCCTAAAATCAACATTGCATGGAGCTGAAGAACTTGGATCTCCCCCATTATTCTTGGACTTACTATCACTTTTTTCAGCAAAAGAGCTTTGAAGAGTTTCAAACATTGCATCTTCCGATTGACAAATTGGCTCATCAGTTACCAGCACTACCATTGGTGATGTTTGGCTACTGAACTTAGCATCGATGCCAGTGAGGCTGCCGTTATCGTAGGTCTCAAGGATGGTTTCTAAAATGCTCCCAGAATTGATTTCATGATCAACAGCGCAGTCAATCTCTGTACTTACAGGAAGGCCTTTGGGAGAAGCTGTACTTCCTCGCAGAGTGTCACAGAAAGCTTGGCCATCAGATGAAACAACAGTCAGGCTCATCAGTGGCGCTACCTTGCTGGCTTCTATGTCATCACCTTCAATGAAGCTATCACTACCGAAAAGGTCCATCAAAGTTTCCGAAAAACTTTCTAGTTTCTTTGATGGTTTGTGTACTGAAGGGTCATCACCAGCAGAGTCATCTTGCGATGTTTTTGCAAGCGGCAAGTCTAGAGTGTCAGAGATTGTTGGCAAAGTCACCTCCATGCTGCTGTCAACATCGTCGCTCCACAGAAAGCTGTTGCTGCCAAAAACATCCGTTATTTTTTCAGAGAAACTGTCGTTTGTTTTTCTGCTGGTAGACACTTTCGACTTGGAACATGAATCTAATGTATTTTGCTTAAGGCCAGGGTCTTCAATGGAAGCCTTTCCTGCATTATGGTCTACTGTGCTCTCATCTATATTTCCCATACGCTCACCAAAGGCAGCAACTGTTAAGTCAGTATTGTCTGATGATTTGATGCAGTTCAGATTTTTATAAGAGCTGGGCGGTACATGTACGCCTGTTTCAGTTGTTCCAACTCTGACATGAGCAGATTCGTCATTGGGAATGGTTCCACTTTCAGTGGCTGTGGAGGGATTGGAAGATGAAGAGTTACTGGTACCTCCTCCCTCATTCACCTGACCAACAGATGCACACACCTGAACTCCTGATGATGAGGGGTCACAGCTCTCAGACGGTGGCAGTATGACAGATGAAATCTCCCGAGTTGTGCCACCTTCAGTTTTTTGCGCTGCTTTGATTGGAATTGTTTTGTATTGATTTCCAGAAATCTCCACCTGGCAAGTATCGAGAATTTGGCTTAGCTTCATTTGGCACGGCTCATCGCAATTGATTTCAGTGACAGTACTCTCAGGCTCCTTGCACCCGTAGAGGGAGTCTGACGTTATCTCTTCATTCAGTTCCAAATCATGATTTTGTGGCATTTTTGGGCTGGCAATGCAAGCTGCATGCACGGCAGGATCTTCTTCAGGAATGCCCAAGTCCTCTTGGATCACACCCTCCTCTCTCAGGACAGCTGCAAGACTCTTTCTACATTGAGGACCATCACATTCAACAGGTTCTTTTGGTACCCATTCTGTATCAGATGAATCCTGGTTATCCATGTCTTTGTTGCCAGCACCAACCAACTCCTTGGTTTTGTCTGTGCTTCTGGAAGCCTTTGATGGTGAGCCGAGTCTCTTGCATCTCTCCTCTCTTCTATGCTTTTTGGGAGTGCTGTGCTTTCTGTGGAGTGTGTCTTTAGCACGTTTCAATGACTTGTTCTTCCTGTCCGACTTATGTCTCATACGAGAATGTTGATCATAATCACAAACCGAACCTTTAGATGATCTGTTACTGACAACGTGACTTGTTCGATGACTCCTTTTATGGATCAGGTGTGCCGAGAGAGGGGTTTGTCGATTGATTTTGTTACCCTCTGCATGATTGTATTGAAATCTCCTTCGATCAGATGTTTCTGGAAATTTGTCTTTATCATGTCCTCTGAGCTTTTTATGAGGTGCAGCATGGGAAGATCTATGGCTGGACTTCACATGATGGTCTTGTTTTCTTTCTGAGCTATGTTTTCGTTTCCTCATACACTGAGACCCATCAGTTTTTGATTCTCTTCCTTTTTCGTTTTGTTCTTTAACCTTTTCCTTCTGTTTCTCATCAGCAGTCTTCATTAGTTCTGGCTTCCTCTCCCTGGAACCTGAACGTTTAGAGCTTCGATCAGAACCCCTTGACCTTCCCCTGGATTTAGAACGTTCACTAGATCGACTTCGATATGGACTATGGCTCTTGCTGTGCCTTCTATCATCTCCAACAGAATCCTTTGAGTGTTTAGAGGAAGTATGGGCGGCCCACTGTTTGTGCTCTGGAGATCGCTGTCGAGGCAATGTTTCATGTTGTGTTCTTTCTCTATGGGTTTTGGATATGTTTGGGCTCCTGTGGCGTTTTTCCCTGTGAGAGTTTCTAACGGGTGGATTTTCGTCTCTTTGTCTCCTGCAACTCTCATTAGTCCCGCTATGACCATGATCAGAGTATTTTCTCATACTATCTGCCTTCACCAAGATCTGCTCCCGAGAATGATTGTCACTGCTTATGGTTGTCCTTTCTTTATTTTTGATTTGATCCGAGCAAACCGGGGAATTCTCTGCACGAGTTCTGTCTGTTCTCTCAGTCTGTTCTGGCGAATTCGCCGGTTCAGTTTCAGCAGGTTTCTGTGTACTATCAGTTCCTCGTTGACCTCCAGGTCCTTGACTGTCAATGACTGTCTCATGGGAGGCACCATTTGTGCTTCTATTAAATTGGCCTCTAGAATTGTTCCTCAGATCCCGCAGTCTGTCATTGATTGTAGTTTTGAAGTTGTTACGCTTCTGCTGGTATCTTGGTCTCCTGAAAACAAATAAATATGTCAAACAGTGAATCTCTGATTGAGAATACATGGTGCAGGGCAAATTTTCTACTGCATAGATTTAACCAGATAGGGACATCAGAAGACATCTAAACAGGCAGAACTTTTATGAACACACAAACAGAAGTCAGATAAAACTGTTCTTTTACATGTAAATGTCAAGGGATGCTTCCGGAAGATGTGAAAATACATTCATGATCACTTTTATAGCATGCACTCACTGTGTTTTACTTTATTTGCCCTGTAACAAAGAGGGACAAAGGGTACTGGAATGCATACTCAGAATTCTCCCTTATTCCAGGGATCATTGTGTAACCCAATTCCAGACCTTTGTCCTTTTATTAGACAAACCAGAATTATGCCACCATTGTATTGGGTGAACAACAGCCACATATCATCGCCGACGCCACAAACTGACACACTGTGTACAAAACCGGTTTGCAGTTTTTTAGTTTTTTAACATGTTTAGACAATGTTAACCGAAGCCTACAATTTCATTAAGTTTCAACGTTTCAGGCGCGCGCTGACCAACATTTTCACGAATGGACACACCTGCATTGTATTACATTGGATGGTGTCAGCTCGTGGCGACGGAAAATGTCTGGCTGCGTAAATTTGTGTCGCCACGAACTGACACAAACCTTTCTTACTTTATTGCTTATTAATTTAGGCCGAAAAGCAGTAAAAAGCACTGAATATAAGAAGTTCACAGCTTCAAGTCCCCACTGTAAGAAAACTAATTGAAAATACCCCATAATTTTATCGGAAAGCTTGAGTCCTGCCTGTACTTTTAGGCTAAAAGGGAGTACATAAAGGACTTGAATTCGGGAGGGAAATCCCCAAGAGTACAGGGTTAGTAGCTTAACATTTTAACTGGACCAGAAATGTTTTTACAAGACCAGAAATGTTCTTACAAGACCAGAAGCAAAAACCAGAAAAACTAGTTTACATATTTTAGTGTACAGACTGTAATTATTTGAACAAGCACTAGAGAAGATTCATCCCATTCTCAAAGCTAAGTATTCTTCGATACTCAACAACATTGAAAGATTATCAGACTCAAAACCAACATGCGAACATCATTTTAGAAAAAACAAACAAACTTATTCAATCGAAAACACAAGACATGTGTCCGGCCATGAGTTTACTGGCCGAACACTAAAATCACTGGTCTCGGGCCTGCGGAACAGTGTACATTTCTATCCCTGACATAGTTCCAATCATTTTAATACAAAATGACTCAAATACAGACCTATTCTCTAGCTCTTCCATTTTTCTGTCCTTCCTCCTGAGTTCTGCCTGTGCCGTCTTGAATAACTCTGATATGTTTCTCTTGAGTATGATATTCTCTGCTTCCAACGTCTTACACTGAGATTATACAAAAAACAAACAAATCAAACATCAAATTAAAACAGACGAAAGGGACTTTTAATACTGGGTTCTTTATTATAGCGCTTTATCACACCCCTAAGTGCATATCAAAGCGCTCAGTATTTTTCTTCCTGCAGAGTATGCAGAGCTTCGTTTTTGAAGTATGAGACCTACTTCTTCACATAGCGCCATTTAATGGTTTACAAGATGTTGTGGCGCAATATGCTGCCGATCAGACCAGGAACACTGAGGTATACCCTTTCTCTTTACGATAAGTGCGCTGGGGTCTTTTACGAGCATTACACGACACACGGGACCTACGGCTTTACATCCTATCCAAAGGATGCAGCAGTAATGGCTGAGTGTCTTGCTTAAGCACACAAGTGTCACAACCGGGACTCGAACCCACACTCTGCAGATCTGAAACACCAGAGCTTGAGTCCAGTATTCTTATCCGCTCGGCCACGGCACGCCATTTCCATTTCACAAGCATTAAACCAACAGTCCTTCTGCCTTTTTGCCTACAGGCGACCTCAATCTTCCGCTGTCCTCCTCTCCTACGTCGCTTGAAACAGAATTGTTAGGACTTTGATAAAATTGGAAAGCCTGACCCAGTGAAAAGCGACTGTTATTTGGGCTTACAGCTGTCAATACTTCTGAATCTTTCATTAAAGTATTGCACATATTTGAGAACATTTGGTTCCCACATACACAAAACAAAATTCTACATGTAGCATGCAAACGTGTACAGATTAGAGTGGAAGCAAAATCAAGTCAGTAAGATGTTGATCTACATGTACATGGGGTGGGGAGAGGAGGGGGAGGGAGAGGAGGGGGGGGAGTAGTACACTTGTCCAAAAGCAGTAAAGCTGTTTCATACTTGAAAAGGAAACTGACAGAGGAAACGATGTAAATTAAATCTTACCTGAATTTGCACACTTTGTAACTGCTCGTTGAGCTGTGTAACCTTGGCTTCATTCTCAACGTTTGCTTTCTCCAACTGTAGTAGAACAAAAGTATGCTTTCAATATTAACATTCTCAATGTTTAACCCAGATGATGGAGGTGTGCAATACTGTACATGGTGCAATTGCTTCATTGAAGTATCAGGGCTGCGATCGCACTCCTTAAAAAATAAAGGTCTATTACTCACAATAGGCAAAAGGGGCAAAGACAACAGTAGTCAATGTAGCCGTAGCCCCTTTCACACTAGTGTATTCCCAGGGGGCAACCATGGGGAATAACAGCCAGCCCTTTTCACACTTGGATAGCTTTTACCCCTGATCCACCCCGGCAGTTGGGCATACCCCGGGAAATAGCCATCCCTGCTCCAGAGTAGGGGTAAGCGGTAAAACACAGGGGTTTGTTTAATCCCCCGGGAATAACTGCCAGTGGGAAACGAAAGCGGGTTTTTGCTTACCCTTGTTTTCATGGCGGACAGTGAAAGGAGCCTTGGGATTAAGGACCAGGGAATACGCTTTCGGGAATAGTAATAATAATAATAATAATGGGCTGGGCTGTATTTATTGGGGATAAGAGAATACAGCGTGAAAAGGGGCTTTACATGTGACAAAAATGCAAACAGGATTCAAGTAAATGTCCTTCAGCATGGCAAAATAGTGATCCAATCCCAAATAAAACAGATGCAAAAGCCAAATGATAAGCAAATGAAATACTTACTGGCACAACTGCTTATAATAAATAAGGGCCTATGAATTTCAAAACAGTTACGGAGGCCATGGTCTTTGTTGCCCCTGGAAGTGCCCTTTGGACAATGAAAATGGGCTTGCCCTCTCAAAGATGAAATTCCAGGCCTGCTCTGGGATGAATGTGTAAAGTACACTTACTTGGTCGACAGATACGTGCACTCCTGGAGTCTGCTGCTCAAGCAGGAGGTCACTGTAGATGTCAAAGGTTGAAAGGTTGCTTGCTTCCTCGTCCATATTCATTTTCTTGACATTAACTTGCAATAGGCAAGGCCAACAACCTGAAAAAAAAAATCAGTGCTAGTTTTATTAGTTGTAATAATATTGACTGGTACCCACGCAAATAGTTACAATAACCGTAACTATATTTTCAACGTGTATTGAATCAATTTAGAACACTTAAAACATCATTGAGAAAATGTTTCGAAGAAATTCCGCATACGGCCACCACCTTACCTTAAATGTACATGTATTGCTAGGTTCCCACTAATAACTATATCATGATTTGCGCCACGACTGAAATCGTGATCTTAATCGTGGAGTCATCGTGGTGATCCTATCAGATTTTATCAGATCTTGAGGTACATGTACACGTGTAAGCCATGGCAATCGTGTTGATCTTAAAAAATCTCTGGACGGTTCAATCATTTTCTACGATCAACAGGATTAATTTTCAATCTTGATCATCGCATCAGCAGATCGTATTGGATCGTAACAAAGCGCGACTTCCAAATCGTGGTGATCGGGATCAACCTCGGACAAGACAAACACCACACTCTGTAGAAGTTCAAAAACAATTGTGGCGTCCGTCGCTTGTATCACTGGTACGCTGCATGCAACGCTGGTCCACGACATGCCTTATAAGCTGGTGTTCAATAGTATTCTGTGCGCAGCGCTGGTCCACAATAATCAATGGCTTATCTTTAATACGTAAACCGCGTTGGTTATTGTGAACCAGCGTTGCGCGCAGCATACCATTGAAACAAGCGACGCGGCCATTTTTGTTATCGGCAACGATTCTGAAAAAACTATGGGAATTTATCATTTTTTGGCACCTTTTTTTGGCAGAGTGGATTTTCTGGACCTACCCCGAGCTCACTGTGAAAACAATGAACACATAGAGCCTAATTTTGGCGAGCTCTGTTTTCAAAAGAGAACTCCAGGTGCATAGACGTGAAGGGGGAAAAGTTTCGAATAGGATTTTGTACATGATGATGACCTACATGATACATCACTATGAATCATCATAGTCATACATCATGTATGAGTGACTATATGAGGGTCGTGGAGACGATAGCCGAATGAACCGAATAGTTCTAGGAGTACTAGGAGTAGCCTAGGGTAGTTTAAATTGATATTATTAATTAGCCTAGTATAATTATTATTAACACCTGATTAATAATACAGGATAATAATAAATTACTTAGCAATGTTAATGACGTACAGGGCCAGGGGATTATTTGGCTTGCTTAGCATGCTTAGGACTTAAGTTAAATTAGAGTTAGACATGTTAGAAGTTAGTTTGTTTTTTGTTTACTTTTTTGTACTTACAATTTTTAATTAGGCATCAAACAAAGCCGAAAGAACATCAACATTAGACTTGACACATAGTATAAGTATTAACGGCACTCCACAGCAACCAAATAATGTACTGCGGAAAATCAACAGGGCCTTGCGAAAAACTGCGGTGTCTTACTTTCACACACACATTGACGAAGGTCATTTGATGGCGCGTAAACTTTCAACTTTGTAGTATCCTCTATCAAAGCCTTTAAAAGATAGTAAAAATTTACTCAAAAATTAAACGTTAACACAATTAATTGGCCTAGATTTAAGTTACAAAATTAAGTATAACAAGTTTCAGAAAGCATTCTTTAAAAAAAAATATCTTAGTTTTTAAATAAATTTCAGTTTTGTTCTCGGAAAAAAAAAGTTCGCCGAAACTCTTTAAATTGTATGGCCCCCGGTCAGTCATAAAAATGGATGTGCATAAAATGTGTATGAATCATCCATGCAAGTCTGGTTGCCGGACATTGTTCCGAAAATATGTTCTGCGGAGGACTGCTTGTCTTTTCTCGGAACTGCGGAGTGTAGACGGTTCTTTTACAACGCATAATATCACAAATTTAATAAAGTACAAACTATTAACACGTTGGTTTAAAAAATAAAAGTATTTTTGTCGTAAACGAAGGTAAAAATAAAATTAAATGTGTAACATAAAAAAAAATGTTGTGTTGGTAATTTTAGTATCAGGTGTTCCGGCTACAGTCCGAGATTCCGGCATCTTAGCTCCGTGCACAAAAAGGGGGCGCATGCCAAGCGCGCGAGGGGGATGGTGTTGATCAACATTGAATGGGTGACGAATGGCTGAAAATTATGGAGAAGTTCACACTCAGTCACAGACAAAGGTATTGATATTATTGGGACTGCAAATTGCCTTTATATGGACGGGGCTTGGGTCAAGCATGGAGCTAATTTATTGAATTAAATGGTTAACTGATTAATGTCGATTCAACACAAGTCAAGTGTAACGGACAGTCGACAACATCCATGTTTAATTGTTGTACTTTAAGTTTAATTAACTTAAATTAGTTGCTTGTAAGTTGTGGTTGTATTGACTTTGTTTGTAGAAACACCTGGCCTGGACTCAGTTTCAATGACTAAATACTATCGATCTTAAATGCTTAGCAAAGTGTAATGTTACAATACAAATCAC
>CM021535.1:7615755-7632786 GCA_010994315.2 Pisaster ochraceus
GTTTGCTGTTTGTTGTTTGTTCTTGTTCTTGTTCTTGTTCTTGTTGTTCTTGTTGCCGCTGTTCTTGTTGTTCTTGTTGTTGTATTGCTTGTTCTTGTTTTTCTTTTTTCTTGTTATTTGATCTTGTTGTTCTCGCTGTTCTTGTGTTGAACACCACATCCCCTTATAGATTATGTTAACGAGTAAGTTTTGTGAATGATTCTAGTATCTAAAATACCCTTTTTATTTTCCTTTTATTTTAGGCATATTTCTGAAAATAGAATATCTTCAATTCCAGCATCCCTCCTGAGGCCATTGAGGAATCTCATCTGGGCGTAAGAATTTTTCCATCCGAATAGATTTTATCTAAACGTCCCCTCCGCTCTCATCTAATTACCTTTTCACTAACTTGATAATTTGGACCAATTGAAAATATTATTGGATTGAAAAGAAGAAGAAAAAAGATTTCCGAGTAATTTGTAATGCAATTTCTGTCACACATTTTGGTTTGTCATTCTAGATCTTTCCAAAGAAACGACATCAGCAACATAGAAAAAGGCGCCTTCTCTACAAACGAGATGCTAACTAATTTGTAAGTAAGGGTTTTTTTCCCCAGCCAACTTCAACAAAAGCTCATTAAATTTCGTTTTGAAATGGAACCATACGCTGCATCAGCATTCATCAGTCAAACGGAGTGATTCGATTTCAACAGTTGTGCATTCACTGACTGGTCAAAATCAAATTAATTAGGTCGCAATTTTTTTTAATATTTTAAAGCAAACAGCAACAGGCTGTTCCACCTTTCACTTTCATTAATTGTTAGTACAGGGTAGTAGAAACTCCACTGGGGATTGGTGACAACGTAGTCTTGAGTGTCTATACAAATGAAATGGAATCAAAGAAAACGAACGTGAATGAGAAGAACGACATCAAGTGTGCACAAAAAAACGGAATTGAATGCAATCGTAGCTAAAACGAAACCCCCATTTAGAACAATCTAGTGAAAACATGCGTGAATTTGATTGTTTGTCAATAAAAATGTATGAATTTGTTCTGAAATTGACCCCTAAACTCGCTTGTATGTTACTTTAAATCAAAACGGCCTTGTGCAATAGAGTTCATGTGTGACTTTGTTTGTCATTTTGTCAGATTGGCAACAGGCCCCATGAGATTCTAACTTCGTTCGTTAAGGGTATTTGGTAATGCTATAATTAACGGGTTTCTTTTTCTAATTAGTTGTCAATATTTTATTTGATGTTCTTTCATTTTATTACACAATTTCAGAATGTTGGCCGATAACAAACTGACTGCTATCAAACGAGGCGTCTTTCTCAACTTGACCAATCTGATTTTGCTGTAAGTCGTAATTTGATACTGATTAATCAACATGTAGTATAAACCAAAAACAGTGCTATTGGCTTATCTTATTCATTGCCTTTTCTCACCCAATCGAATTTGGGCCCAATTTCTTAGAGCTGCTTAAGCAGCAAGTATTGCTTATCAAATTTCTGCTAAGCATAAATGAGCAGGATACCAGTCGCCAATCTTAAATATTCTGTGTGCTTAAAAGCAGCTCTATGATCTTTTAAGCAGAAAGCAGTGCTTAGCATTTTTTTGCCGCTAAGCAACAAATTAGCAGGGAGCCAGTCGCAAACAGCACACATTACACGGTATTGTGGTTGGTAACCTGTCTCTGGTAAGCACTACTTTTTTGTTCTGTTAAGCACTAGTTCTCCTTTGGGAAATCTCACTCGTCACGATGCATAATTTATTTTGCCGAATCCAGAGCGTGCTGTTACCTCACGGTTGAATATACATATTCATGAGCTAGCTTTGTCATTGCTCTGACAAACATATTCATGAGCAATATCCGATCTTCAAATGGCAAAACAAAGAAGTAATACCTTCTGGAAGATATTATACTTAATTAAATATTATGAATGTATCACATCTTTTTCGCCGTACCATCTTTACTTAAAGTGAACGGGTTTTGTTTTGTTTTATTCTTTTTTTCCCGCGGCTACACTCAACCTTCTTGGCTACACGTACATCATTTTTTAAAAATAAATATGTTTTTTTTTTTGTGAGTCCTTGAATCAAGATGATTTTGCGTGAGCGAGAAAAATTAGTAGAATTTGGAAGGCTGATAATGCGCCAAATCTCATTAAGAGGTATCTAAGGGTGACCACGTGCTGAGATTAACAGAGTAACTGGTCGCCAGGGGGTGTTTTTCTCTTCAAATGTATTCCTCTACTTCTTCTTTTTACCGAAAAAAAAATGCTTTAGAAGGACGACCATTTTGAGGTCACCCCTTACCTTAAAGGCAAAGTTTTTGACTGATGCTTATTTTGTTGTAATTATCGCCTTGCAATTCAATTTAATTCAACAGTTATTTCCATATGTGTGAAGAAGAAAGAAAAGTAAACAAGTACAGGACAAGAATATCAATCCAAGAAAGTCATTGTCAAGAACTATTCCAACGGAATATATAAACACGCACTATTGAAATGGAAACAAATCAATGGGGCGTTATGAGGCTTGACTGTAACGGATGAACAAAAAACATAAAAATCAAAATTAGCAGGAAAAAGAAATAAGCGAACACACTAAGCACACTTAAAGCTCACTGGTTAAATAACTACTACCAAAACATCTCCTTCGGATAAATATTCCCGTCGGAAAAGCTGTGGAAAATAGCACTTGGGAATACCTCAAAAAGCAACGTTATTTTGATCTCCGCAAAACACAAACTCGTTCCTTTGGGGAGCGGGGGGTTGTTTAGTACTTTTTATAAAAAGTGATGTGATTTTATTGACGATTGGGTCAATCGGGAATTATTAATACCATTTTACAAAACACAGTGATGGACTTTTCCTTGAAGCAACCCAGAGGACTCGGGATTTTTATAGTGAAGTTGTCATTTTCTGAAAAAGTTTTGCTTAATTTAATCCCGCCTGCAGGCATTGACGTCAAGGGTCTGTGAAGAGTTTAAGTGAGAATAAAACCCCAGCAATAACTGAATAGGCCTAACCAAAGAAAACACGATTTTTTTTAGTTGTGCGTTTGGTTGCGCGTTTGGGAAAAAGAAAGCCACACTTGGAGGCTCGTACGACACGGGACCAGTCGATCGTCCTACTAGCAAGATGGATAACAACAATAAGACTTTCAAGGGGTCATGTTGCTGCCTTCACGTTTGGCGACCCTGTCACGACGTTTGTCAACTAAAGCAACAATTTGAAGTCTATCATCGCGAATTTATCGCCAGTACATCTCTAGCCTTCTATCATCAGAAGAGTTCCTTACGCAGCTCCCAGAAGCACGTGTCCTTTTCAGGACAAGCCATCAAGATGATGTCTGACACCTCGACCTGCGTACTCCAACTCAACGCTGAAGGCCTTACCCGCTCAAAGCGAGATCTGATTCCTCATATATTTCAATGTTTCTTTTCGTACGAACGAACGAACGAACGAAGACTTTCAAAACATTGATTGAGTCAAATGACTAAAGAGGAAATAGCATTATTTGTGGACCCTCCAATCACCGTTGCTTATTTCGATTGTCGTAAACTAAAATAAGCCTTATTACGTACCGTGCACAATAATCACTGACAAAACAGACATTTCTCTCTCTCTTTGTGATAAACCCGTGACCAACGAATTTGTCGAACAGTGTACAGATTGTTTTACTGGCGTATGTCTTGACTGCTGGAAGGTTGAAAAGTCACCTCTTAAATATTTGTATTCAATAAAACAAGATGGGGGAAGCAATTATGATGTTAATTCCCAACAAAAAGTGTAAAATTATACGACGTGAGAATACTCGCAAGTCTCCCAATGATTGGATGGTTGCGCATAACCTTATTGTTTTGACTTGTATTTAAACTCTGAACACTCCCGGCTGAGATTTGACCCGGAGTCCGGGACCCAAAAGGGGGCTGACCTGGAAACTGGTTTTAAAAGAGTCTGGGTCAACTCTGATCTGGGTCGATTCTGATCCGGGTCAATTCTGATCCGGGCCGATTCTGATCTGGGTCAGTTCTGATCCGGGCCGATTATGATCTGGGTCGATTCTGATCCGGGCCAATTCTGACACGGGCCAATTCTGACACGGGCCAATTCTGATCCGGGCCAATTCTGACACGGGAGTTTCGGTAGTATAACGGGGGCTAGATACAGTGTAATAGATGGTGGTTCACAGCTAGCTTTCTGTTTGGTTTACAGGACCCTACGGAACAACAGTATAAGAAGTTTGGAAGACGGAGCATTCGATGGAATGACAAAGCTTCAAACCCTGTAAGTTCCATTCAACGAATCTACAGTTTACACCAGACTCTACTTTTAGTACTTTCAAATGAAACACAGTATACGTTAAGCTTGGGCGGTTCCTTCGGTTTCCCGGTTCTACTCAGTTCCAAATTGAGAACCGAACCGGCGGGGTCCACTCTTCTGTTGAACCGAGGACCCGCTTGCGTCAGTTCCGATTTAAAAAGACTCAGTCCCAATTACAAGCGGCTCTGTGTATGGAGCCAATCCTGGGACCGAACGCTCAAAAACTTGAGGCCTGATGTGGTAAGCATTGACCGCAGAGACTCTGCAAGGCCTTGCGCCGACATCCAGGAGTGTCAAATAATCACATGTGGCCGGCTGCAGGTACATTACAGTACACACATTGTTTA
The DNA here is from genome assembly GCA_010994315.2 of Pisaster ochraceus. NCBI lineage: Eukaryota > Metazoa > Echinodermata > Asteroidea > Forcipulatida > Asteriidae > Pisaster > Pisaster ochraceus. The sequence goes on from CM021535.1 coordinate 7,620,410, forward strand.
TTGCCACAGATACGTATTCCATGTTGGCGATGAAATTTACATTTTAAAGTTTTTATTTTGTTTTATTATTATTTTTTTTAATAATAATCAATAGTTATCAATATTGATGTCACCAAAGAGACTGTGCTACTCTCGTGCGTATTTTAGCATTTTTGGACTTCTTTGTGTCCTTTCTCTATCAAGCGTATAGGCCTGCTTTGCTTTCACGCGTGAAGGAAACAAACAATCTCACTGTGTACGGGTACCAATATTCTTGCACAGTCTATTTTATAAGGAAACATAAAGTCAAAATAGACCATACGGAAATTTGAAAATTCGTTTTTATGACTTCTGACTGGCTGGCGCCCCCATGTTGACAAGATAGATTTGTGAAGTTGAATTATGATTACCGAGCTAGCTTTTCTCGTGGTTTGTTGCTTGAAATATTGAAAATGCAAAACTGAAGCAAAATTGTTTCAGGCTTTTCCCTTAACGACCAAATATATTAAGGAATTGAGCATGAAATGGACAGCAGTATGAGTGAGACCTTATAAAAAGTCCGTAAAAAAAGATAACTGATAAAACAATGATGTGTTGTATGAAAAATATGACTGAATAAAACAATGATGTTTTTTATATGAAAAAAATATATTCAAACTCAAGTACACTTTAAATTCGGTAATTACTCAAGAGATTTCCCGCAAGATAAGATTATGTTGCTGTTTTGTCCTGTTGTTATTTCTACCTGCAGCAAATTGACTGAGAATCCGTTCACATCGCTTCCACTCGGGATATTTGACAGGCTGACGAGATTACAGAAAATGTGAGTCTAAAAAGAAAGAACATGTCCCTCCCGCCGGGGTAACCTGTCAAAGTGGCTAGTCATTGGAGTAGGGCGATAGCGGTACATCACATAATGGAGAGATGTGAACATGAACAAGTAAACAAACGAGTTTGAGATGCAGATCCAATAAGAATTATATTCCTACATCCATAACAAAGAGAACACTAATTTATAACTTGAAAGTACAACTTTATTCCAAGGTTGTTGGGGGTTTTTCTAGAAAATTGGGAACAGAAAACAGCGCAATAAGGGTGGCTAGTTTTAAGAGTTTTTGCAGAGGTGTCGGGAAAGTTGGCAAACAATGTTTATCTTTTCCCCCGAACTTCAATTTACAGCCCCCTCCAGAAGGGGGGGGGGGAGGAAAAGATAAAATTTGTGTTTGTTTTATAACAAGTGATGAGAGCAATATACACGTAGGCCCCCTACCGGTGAGTGGGACGCCCGCTATCGTGTCAAAAGTCTCCCATTGGCATTTATAACGATTGATCAATCACTACTCTGATTTTGATGTGTGTTTATTTTGTTTTTCCCCCCAATTAGCTACTTTGATCATTTCTCGCTGTGTGGCTACGCCCCTCACGTCCGGCTCTGCATGCCGAAGAGTGACGGCATCTCGACAGCCGAGAATCTCCTGGCCAACCACCTCCTCCGCTTCGCCGTCTGGTTCGTGGCTCTCCTTGCCTCCCTGGGCAACGCCTGCGTTCTCTTCGCTCGCTGTTTCGTCAAAGAGGACAAGAAGACGCACTCCTTCTTCATCATGAACCTGGCCGTGGCCGACCTCTTGATGGGGCTGTACCTCCTCATCATCGGCACCCTTGACGTCATCTTCAGAGGGACCTACATCCTTCACGACCTGGCCTGGAGGACCAGCATGATCTGCAAGCTGTGCGGGTTCCTGAGTCTTCTCTCCAGCGAGGTGTCGATCATGACGCTGGCGGTCATCACCATGGATCGATTCCTGAGTATCGTCCACCCTTTCCGATTTAAGAATCGGAGCCTACTCCACGCGCGTCTCCTCATGGTGATCTTATGGCTGGTTGGCATCGCCCTAGGTACACTACCCCTCGTGCACATGACGTACTTCGGGGACTTGTACTACGGGGGGAACGGCGTCTGCCTACCCTTACAGATCGACCAGCCGTTCTCGAACGGCTGGGAGTTCTCCCTCGTCATCTTCGTTGTGTTCAACCTCGTGGCCTTCACGTTCATCTCGTACGCGTACCTCATGATGTTCATGACCATTCGGAAGTCCAATCTGGCTATGAGGTCGACCAAGAAGAACCAAGACTGGGCCCTGGTGAAGAGGTTTACTCTCATCGTTGCGACAGACTTGCTGTGTTGGATGCCAATCATAGTCGTCAAATTTGTTGCCCTTGGTGGTAAGTCTCCTTGAAAGTCGTCACGTTAAACTCATATGGTTGGTTTTGGTCCCGTTCAAATTAAACTAAATGGAATAGCCTCAAGAGAGGGCGCTGTGTATTGTTCTGGTTTTGAGTTGTGTATTACCCCCGCCCCCCCCCCCACCCCTCGTGCACACGTTACACGAGGTTACTATGCCACGCTCACATTTTGGGAGACTCACCGTGTAAGCGTATTCAAGCATACAGGATGACAGATTAGACTGCACCTTGGGTTGTGCCACATTTGGACTGAAAATGGCGTTCCGCAACCACGTGACCAAAGAGAGCATGGTTCATCAATGTCGCAACTCTCTCAATGCACAGCGCTCTTCTGGTCTAGCCACCATTTTTATTCAAAAATAATATGTTGTCAATAGATTGTTCAAAATCGATCTAGTGAGACTGGGCCACTACGAACATTTGATTTGTTGAACATAGTTTCTGTTACAATGGTAAAGCTGGCATGTTTGGTTTGATAGTACTATGGTTCGAGGCGGGGGCCTGACCAATTACGGGTCAGGCTTACCCGGAAAATGGTTAGAAATTGGGATTTGGATTCAGATTCTGCGTCAGTTTTGACCCATTTCTGGGTTATCTTGACAATGGATTCCGGTCATAGTGACACAGGAATGGGTCAGGCCCACAGAACCCGAAATTTTGGTCAATTCTGATGGGAAGTTTTTAGAGTGCAGGTATTAAGGCAAGAGTATGCCGTGTATGTATAATGATAGCTGCGATGTTTGCGTGTCATAGCAAACGCTGTAAACCAGCCGCACCAATATTAGGCCGTGTCCGAAACGGCGACTTCGGCTACAGCTAGAGCTAGATCAGCGCGTCTGCCAGTGTTGAAGAATAGGCAGACGCGCGCGATCTAGCCGTAGCTGTAGCCGAAGTCGCCGTTTCGGACAAATCTAAACTCCAATCGGGAACAAAAGCATCACTCTAATATTAGTCATATCTTCCTTTGCAGGTGTGAGTGTATCACAGAGTGTATACGCCTGGTTTGCCATATTTGTACTTCCAATCAATTCCGCCCTCAACCCCATCCTCTATACCATGACAACGGTCCTCTTCAAGCAGAAGGTCCTGGCACCCCTGGGCATTGTCAGAGCGCAACGGAAGAAGGGATACATCACTGGCACGTCCGTTGATGAAACATCTTCCGGCGTCTCTAAGACCTCGGGGACGAGGTTGTCGATCATCTCGACGAAATCTCGCGGTGGGTCCTGGAACGGGAGGCTGAGCTCACACAAGGTTAGCGTCAGTGTTATTGTGTTATGCTTGATTGGCCGCTATGTTTGTCCCCTCTTCATTTGTTTCCTTAACACGTTAAAGTAACGTGCACGCAGACTCTAGGTTACCCCCAAAAAGATTTGCAAACAGCCCATGCACGAGCTCGCACGGTGGTATTTGTTAAAGAATACTGAACATGCGCAGACTAGACACAACATTTGTCAGCATGACGATGTTTGACAAGCCTTTGATAAAACACGAAGAAGCAATATCCGAAAAACACATTTATTTGATGAAAGCTTTGCACGTAGCAAATGTGCTGTATGCTTTTATTGCTTGAAACTTGAAAGATTGTAATAACGTGTTTGAGATTGTTTGACCGTTTCTGAGCGTCCCGGTGGTATAATGCGCAGCATAATTTACAGTGCAAGCACAAACCGCACGGCTTAAATTCAACAATGGGAGACCTTTTAACGCTAGGTGGCAGCAGATAATAAACCAGGTATAATTCTAGTAACTATTAATGGCGAGGGACTTGCATATTTCAAAAGAGTTCTTTTACATGGTTTTACCCCCAAATCTCTCATTGTTACTGTTGGTTATCCATCTACACCAATTTCATTTTATATTTCTATTGTTTACGTACTTTTGAGCTTTTGAAAGTGTCCAAGATTAATGGGTTCACCTGGTAAGTCTGCTGCCATCTAGCGACCCGAAAGTCTCCCATCAGGAGATTAAGTGAATATGCATTGCATGACATTGTTGGAAAGTACACTGCGTGAATTTTCACAATAACGTTGTGTTGAAGTATTTGCATGCTATGAGTTGAACTGTGTTTTAACGGGTGTAAGTAGGGTGCTTGCGTGACTGTGCTCATTTTTGTGCAGTGATGAACCTTTTTTAGCTAAAAACTTGTTTTTAATCATAACTTTATTGAGCTCCCAGTGATATAGGCCTACTGTCAATTTGTATCAATAAAACTTGTTGCTGCTCTTTGACATTGTGGTCCTTTTTTTATGTTTGTATATTTACTTTTGTTTGCTCCTTTTCTTTCTTTTGTTTGTCATTCCTGTAAACAATTTTTTATGAATAATTGTATGTATTTTTATTTGATGGGGGATTCTTTCTCTGTTTTGATAATTCTGGTGTTATTAAATCAATTTTCTGATGCTTTCATATTTGTTCTTCAAACGTGTATCGCAGGATTTACTTATTTTTCTTGATTGATAAAGGTTTTCCCGGCCAATTTCAACAAAAACCTAATCATTTTACCACACCCGGCTTGATCAATTCCGTTTAAAAATGAATGCTCCTTTGCATCAGCACTTAAAAGTCAAAAGATGTAATTCATTTTCAACAGTTTAGCATTCACTGGTTAGAAATGATCATTCAAATTCATCAGCAAAGATCATCCTATTTTTTGTAAAACATTCGGTTTCATTAAATTGTAAATAATGGATTGTTCAAATTCATCTGAAACATGGTGAGAATGTATTCTTGAATGGCTGTAAAAAGAAAGAATGTGGAGAACGAAATCATTGTGTGCTTAGAAACTAAATACAAGAGCAACTAAAAAGATTTCCTATTTCGACCGAGTGAAGGAAAACTGCGTGAATTTGAACGAGTGTTTGTTTAATGAAATTGAATTAAAATTTGCTGCAATTTGCTGACGGGAAAACTTCTAATAAAACTCTACTTTTCATCTCGTTCATTTTTTTCTGGGACTGTGTGAATGAATGCATGACTGGGTGCGTAAGTGGAGTTGACCAGTCCAGGTCTGGTTTCTTATCCTTACCTATATAATATTATCACAGACGTGCTCGTCTCATTTGGGTTCCCAATAATCCTGACCCACACAATTGTGTATAAATGCATGCTTGACTTTGAAGTATAGATAGGTTGCAATATGACGTAAGTCGGCCATCTTTACGGGCAATTTGGAACACACAGTCATGCGTTTTGCGTGAGAACGGCGTGCAGCACGCGCACATTTCACAAAACTCATTGCATGATTGGTTAGTAAACAGCGCGGCTGCGTAAATAATTTGAGCGCTTGGCGCAACTGCAAGCCAAAATGCAATTTGCCCGTAAAGATGGCGTCTATTGGGAACTATCTATGGCTTGAGTTTAACCAGATGCTCTTTGAACTTGTTTGCACTTTCTCTCTCGTTCTTTCTCTTTTTACACCACGAATCACCATCCTGCATCCCACATGCACCAACTGTATGGTATTTAAAAAACCAATACACCTTGATTGCTCACCGTGTACATACTTTGTCGCAGGCACAATCGGTAAAGCGGTAAGTAGCATGCATCCAAGTTTGAGGTTTTACCAAAATGCCCAAACACTAAAATTGCATCACCGATTTTTCGCCAAAGGATGAACGAATTTTGACACATCTCATTGCAAAAAAAAGAGAGAAAAACAAAAACAAATTTACCCAATACACCTGTCGTCATTACCCAGGTTGAACCTTGGTTGCGCCATTTTGAAAGTCAAACTTCCCGTGCCAACCTCGTTCCCAAGGGTAATCGATCTGGCGCTGCGCCATTTTGTCCTAGCATGCCTTGCTCGCTTATAGTGACGAGAGGTGTCGATACTGCAGCGCTGCCCATGCTAGCGAGGCTGCCCCGTGCGTTACTGTAGTTTACGCGCATAATGTGAAACGCTTGCAGTGAGATGCACACCATTATCATAACTTGCAATTGACTCTTAAAATGGTAGCGAACCGTAGACTTTATGCACACGATGTCATTTGAGCAGGGCGCACTCTGTTAGAGCATGACAGAATGTTGCTCATTGGCCCACCATGTGCGCGCGTACAATGATGCCTGTGTCACCATTGTTGGCCTCTAAGATGGCGGCGTGATGACGTCAGTGCATAATGGCTATGGAAAATCAGTAGCTGAGTGTGACCTCAGAGCAATTGGTATATACGTTTGCATTTGCTTAAAGCACAACGCGCAAAATGTTTGTAGGGTCCATAAAAAAATACTAGTTTGTTACTTAAGCAATTTTTATGGATTATTTTTGTTCAGTATCTCAAATAAAAGTAGCTAACTTCGTGGACTACAATATTTATTTTGTAGTTCAAATAATGTTTTACCATTATCAAAGACGGGAGAGAAATCGGGCGATGCATCTTTAAATTGTGGCTTACTTAAATTTCTTTCGAAATATCCTTTGCATGATAATTGTTTACGAGGTACCAATATTTTTCAGACCAATCCTTGGATTATTTCTAATGTTGAATTTTTAAAGGGGCACATTGCCTTCGAATTATTTGGCACATTGGGCTATAAAAGCATTTGTTATAAAAAAAATAACATGGTTGGACGGTTACTTTTTATTTCCAGAGGCAAATGTATGTTTTATTAATCACTTTTCACTTATTTCAAAACAATGTAAGTGTTTTGTGCATGAGCAACTCTTAAAAAAGGGTTACGAGCAATTCCGATCAGTTTAGATATTTCACTTGTTTAATTTGCTCTTTTCTTTCCCCCAAGCAGAAGTTGAGGAACTCCGAACGCCAAGATTCGTCTGAAGAACCTTTCAACGGTTCAGTGAGCCGATCTAACTCAAAGAAAAATCACGTGGTGGTAGTGGACTACCAAGAGCTACCCACGTCTGATCCGGACCTCTCGCAGTCACCTTGCAGCTGTTTGACTGATGACAATAATGCTTAGCAGCTGGATTTGGGAGAACTGGGGCCATTTTGGTCCGGCTCCCCACACGCTGTTGTGATTACTGATGCGTATAATATTCAGGACCCATACACCATGTAACCTTGTGACATCACATGTTTACAAAAGAGCCACAGAGCCTCGACTTGACACGATTTGTACACACAGCTCAATGGAAGACAACATGTTAAATGTTATATTTTAATGAGATTGCACTGTCTCTTATCAAGAAAGAAAGGGAGCACATCTCGAAACTTGTTCAGTGGTTTCTTTTACAACTTTTGAATTTATGTGGAAATTATGACAACAAATGTGAAAAGTTCCATATGACCAACTCAGTATCTTATCTGCCAAGAAATGCACTTGGATGTACAAGGTCACTCTTTTCATTTTTGTGTGTGTGAACGAAGGTTACAAGGTAGGTTTGGGCGTGACCTCTGTTTGGTCACGTGTGGGTGTACACCGGGAAAGACTCACAGACTGGCCCAGTGAGACAAGGGACTTTTTATTGAAAATGGTCGCATCAGGATTGAGTAATTAGTAAGAATGCTCAGGATAGGGCCTTGTTTTATGAACGAATGATTTCATACTTTGCATCAGCGTACATCAAACTAAACGCAACCTAAAATCGTCAAAGTACACACATGAAGATTAAGACTCTCGACAATCAAAATTTGTCAGTTCTGCATACTGGCTCTTGGTGGCGCAATGTTGGATCTCAACAGATGCGTCCTGTCCCGACTATTGACATGGCTATCCTAAACACACAAGTACCACCCCAGATCACTGCGGGCATTTTGGCATTCTCTCAGCATCTCAACTCTTCCTGTACAAAGTGGGACATACCTAAAGTCGTGTATTTCAGACACGTGATAAAAGTCTTTAGTTGGTGGCGTTACTATCAAAGCACTGGCTGAAATCAGGTGAACTGACGTGACTTGCAGTTGCCATTGTACAGCGATACGTGGACATGCTGCTACAAAATTTGGAGCGGATAGTTTCTTGAAATGGCCGTCTTTCTCTGGATTTAGAGCAGTAGACATGCTGAGGTTTCAAGTGTTCATTGGCCGCAGTGTACTGTTTCATCGTTGACCTCTTTTTCTCCAAGGTCACGGAGCTCGGACAAAAGTGAGTAGAATTACAGGACGGGTTTGTTTTCGTCTTGAGTTTGGCATTGGCTGAATCTTCATTTGATACGAACGGGCAGTCTAACTTTCGGGTGCATTTACACCAACAAAAAGAGCAGCAACTGGTGGAATAACGTTGCTGGTACAAAATGAAAAATACTGTATTAATTTTAAAGACTTTATATCACTCAATGAATTGCAAGAATCCATTTTTGTGCTAACTATTAGCAGAAAACAAGTTGCTTAAGCTTAAGCGTATTTCACAGGCTAGCAAGAAAACTAGCCGGCCGGCTTTCGCGTTCACCATGGATTTGCATTATTACGTCATTCATTGTATACAGTAGGCACCGGAAGATTACCATGCCTTCCCATGGGCTTACGGTTAGCAGCGCTACGAAATGGAAATCGCGCAGTAACCTCAGAATCGGCCGATAAGCAGCTTGGGCCCAGCATGCACCTCATTTTGATGACTAACGCGCGCGCATTCTGCGAAGTAGTCAATTGACCCAATTCCCCTGACGTCATCACCACTGACATTACATTTTGGTGCACCAATTCGTGTGTCTTTTGTAGTGCGCATTTTTGGCAGAGCGTGCGTGCTTACCCGCTCACTGGAATCTCTTTACCTTCAATTTTGGCAGACCATGGGCAGAGTAGCCGCGTGCCATTGACGTCGCTTGAGTAGGGCGCCCTCGGCTAGAGATCAAAAGAAGGTTGCTCATTGGCCCATACTGTGCGCTGCGCGTACATAGTATTTTTGCTCAAAGATGGCGGCGTAATGCCGTCAGTGCGTAAGGTCCATTGGATAATAATCTCACTGGAGAAGAGCCACAGACTTCGCTGGCCATTTTGATTTTGTGTGTGTAGCGGAACGAAAACAGGATTTGAACGAATTCCTTTTCGTAAAACAAAACAACAATTGTTTGACAAACTATCTATATGAAAACCATTGCTCGATTAGTACCCGGATTTACTTCACATTCCATTTGTTGATTAACTCTTAGGAGATTCTCAAAAATTTATATAAAACTAAGTGGCTTAAAATAACTATAGTTGTATACTTGGCATAAACTCATTACGTTCAACATGAGGGCGCTGTAGTGATGAACAGCGCGGAACTCTGGAACAATGAGTGCAGTTGTTTTCTTTAAAATTTATCTATACATTTTGGATTACTGTAAAAAAAGGAAGAGAGTTGTACATCAATGTAAATCGGTGAGAATAATTATAAGTGATACCTATAGCTTAGGCTTACTCTGTTATGTAAGGTTATAAAAGCATATTTTAAAACCCCCAAGCGTGGGCCGCTGTCACCACTTGCTGACATACTGTTAATGTTTCCCTCGTGGTAACAACACTGTACACACCATTCAGTTCATACGCCTCCGGTGGACCGTGCCACACATGGGAGGGGGTGTCAATTAACAGAGGACAGTGATTTGGTTACGAGGGGGCAGATCAAAATTCCGCCCGCATCCTTTGTGTACAAAAATAGGTACGTCAATTGTGAACTGTGTAACAAATAAAACTTAATTGATTATGCAAACAAGTAAGCTCAAATTAACTCAGGCACTACCTGAATATGTCAACATCACACTTAGATTTAAAGAATATATATATACATTGATAATTATGATAATAAATAATAAAAGGCCTAATAAAATAAAAATTATTACGAGAGTGCAAAACAAAAGGAAAAGGCATAGACGCATGAGCTGACAACGTACCGTGGGAGTCTTGGAACCAAAGCAGACTGGTCCCTCGCTTGAAGGTTTTCTTAGTTTAATATAAGGAAAAGGTTCGTCTCTGTTTTCTTGTGGGTTAACTCATTCTCAACCTCTGACCTCGTCTGAGAGAACCAACTTATTTTAAAAAGTCATCGGTTTATGTGGTCTCGTCGTAGTGACAGTAACAAATAACTAATGCGGTTTATCGGCCTTATTTTTGAATAATTAACCTTTCGTGAATTGTGGGTTTTTGAAATGCCATAGTCTCATTTTTGAACTGTTTTGTTAAGATGGTTCTAGTTCTCTGGGAGGATTGGTACTTGTAACATCAAATTTAAAGTTGATGGCCCGATTTTCGTAGGAAAACAAAATGCTAAAGAATTTCTCTTTGAAGACAAGTTCAGGCGCTCCCAAATGATGCTGTTTCAAAACAAACAACATACACACGTTTTGTACGATATGCCAATAAGGACATTGCGCAGAATACGTGAAACATGCTAAAGAAAAATTGTACATGGCTGGCGGGCTTGATCTAATGTCGGTGGCATCCTGACAATGAACCAAGTTTTAGTTATTAATTAATTATCACTTATCCTTAAATACGGCATTTGTTTTGTGTGCAATACCTTAAAATAAAAGCTTGTTACTTTGTCCAATCTATAACATTTACTACTTGTAATTTAGCTATTTGAAATGATAGGACAAAGCATCCTGAAAGTGCGCTTTCAATGAAATTGAACCTAATTTCCCCCATAAATAAAAGAGCAATCTTAATTAATATTAATATTATTGTTATTATTACCCTGTACTTTTTCTGTAAGTGTTGCGCTCCGGAAACGCATTTGCCGGCCATTTTTTATTACATATTTAATTTTTAAAACGGCAAAATAAACCTCTCTTATTTCGTTGTTCGTTCATTCCGGTTTGTTTATTTATTTTTTAATTTTTGTTATTTGTTTTATTAATTGAATAATGTAAATCCCAGTTCCTTTTGGACAAAGCATTAGTCACGATATATTTTTTTTATGACATTCCGTGCCACCTGATTAACGCCATCATTTCATATTTATATGAACTAATGGTTTCGTGTGTGTGATAACCGGCATGTGTGCCCGTTTTTGAAGAACAATAGAGGTCGATCGGTTTCAGGAGTAAATAGGTAATGATAATAATATTAATAAAAATAAATAAATAGCTTATAATAGAAATGACGTCTGCATTATTAGTGGACTCGTTGGCAGGGTCTTGTGAACAAACGTGCGGGGTTTTGTTGAAGCCAGATTTTGATGAATTTACGGAACTGACTTCTCGTTACAACTGTAAAAAGTCATCAAACGCAAGATTGCCCGCAAAGGAAAGGAAAGGTGTGGACTTTTTAATAAGTGAAATTTTAGATGAAATGTCATCAAGTATTTCCCCTGGTAATTATGAATCGCGTAAAGGATAGGAACTATTTGTTTTAAAACTCTATCCTTTATGTCTGTAATAAAAATCAAACGGGTTTAGTGCCTATAGTACAGGATAATTTAGTGAAGCAGGTAAGCCGGGGATTATTGGGGGAACTGTGCCTGTGACGGCACAAGCATGGAATTTCGCACATGTACATGAGAACGATATAGGAAAGCTGTAGCGGATTTGTACCTTTGATAATGTAGAATAACAACTAAATTTCAAAATGGCTGCACCACTCTTTGTTATTCTACCTCTTATTTCAAGTACGCACCTGAGATAGACCTATTTCCAGATAACTTTCTTATGCCTTAAACCGTGAGTTTGTACCAAATCCCACGCTTATTAGTCAATAAAGGCACAGCCAATGAGTGGACTGATGTTTTGTTTTGTGCCGCAAAGTAAGGGTATATTTCTCCTCCGATTGCTGTTGTCAATTTATTGTCAATGTACAGATGTAAATAATATAGTGGGACAAAATTCTATGTGAAATGTAAATGTTGTATAAATTAATGTCAGATTCTATGAATTTCAAACATCTGTGGATAAGTGTAACTATAATTATTGCGATGAAGTAAGTAATGTTTGGACTGTGTGTAAATAAAAACCACGTCAAAACTTTGAATCGATGTCTCTGCTTTGCCTTGTGGTGAGAGTCAGTAATTTATTACCCAGTAAATAAAAACATACGAGTTGTAGAACTTTGTGTGCAATTTCATATAGACACTGAGCACAATATTTGCCATTAAAGAAAAATGACTATATTATGCAAGGCAAATCCCTACACCCTCCCGCCCCTGCAAAAATTACTAACAATTCATTAACAAAGAAGGCAGGCTCCAGCCAAAATCACATATTCTTTTGCTTTCGTATAAACCTACCCGGTGTGCAAAGTAGAAAGCGTTAAGGGACATTGGGGGGGGGGGGGGGGGGG
>CM021535.1:8020240-8038193 GCA_010994315.2 Pisaster ochraceus
CTTTAACGAAAACAAGAGCTGTTTCGCTGCGCTGCGCTACGAAACAGCTAACTATATGATACTTTGACACACACACATTGTATTAAAAATACATTATGTAGAAAACAGAAAACAGCTTACCGGTACCATTATTCTGATCAATATTGACCATGTTCTGGTCATGTTTTTTTCTTCTTATGTCGTGTTCAAGTTCCACCGAGTATAGAGTGTAACTTCCATTGCTTGCAAGTGATTTGAAGTGTTAAATTTTGTTAAGAAAAACCAACACACCAGGGCCCTGCATGCAGCACCTCCATTCCAACACAAGCAGCTTGCAGTAGCAGCCATCTTTCAACAATAAGTGCCACTGCCCAGTTAGTTAGTACTCAAACTGACCACACACTGCTGGGTGGAAGTGTTACATGTGCAGTATGCAATGGACAGTGTCAAGTTACACTTCTTGACCCTGAAGGACTTTCTGTACACACTGGTCCAGTTGGACCAAATGTTATGTGGCTGGCCCCACAAAAGCAGTGAACAGCTAGTGGCCAGGTTCTATGCAAAATTATAAACAACCCATTTTTAGGAAGTAATCCATGGTGTGGATTATAGAGCCTCCATGAACTTTATAAGAGTTTGGTTTCTATAATTTTTTTCTTCAAACCTATACTCCCTAATTGACTTTATATTGAGGTAGGTTTATGTTATGCACTGTATGGAATGTATATATTTAGAAAAACAGGGTTTCACCAAAAACTAAAAAGTATAAACACACATGTAGAGCAAAGAATAAATTATAAAGTACATTACAATGTCAGGTTACAATGATCTGTGTATCATCAGGTGATCATTCACCTTTGCACTGATGTACAGCCTGAATTCAGTATCCCAACAAAATGTATTTCAAAATTCAATGCAATATCAGAGTATCAAACGATTTTGAAGAAAAACAATTTTAAGTCCCAAAACCCTTGGGGAAAAACTTTGGGAAATTTTGTGAAGTATCCTAAGAATAAATGTAAATGAGGTCCCCCTATTTATGACAAATTCCACCCCCTACTCTTCTGGTGTTGTCTGTAAACCCCATTTAATCCATAGGTCTTCTTCACTCCTTATTACACACCCTCTATTGTTTTGGCAACCCCTGCTGGAAAGTGGACTGTCCATGCTGTCCTCTGAACTTGTACCTAGATCCAGTTAGTGGGGGCCTAGCATGAGAGCACTGGCTTCAGTGCTGTATATCTCATCAACTTTCCAGGTAGGAAAAGTTACTGTGTAATACTTTTATACATAGAGTTTAACAAGTAAGAGAAGAATATGTACATGTAGTGTGTGGATTAGAATGGACACATTTTTGTCAACTTTGAATCGAAAAACCATTCTTTGGCATACTTTAACTTTTGAAATGTTTGCAGTTTTTACAAATTTTTCATTATACAATTTAATAACAATTTTTGATCCAGAACGTTTGATCAGGAGTGAAAGTTTTTGCTTATAATTTATCTTCGAATAGGAATGTATTCTTAGGATTGCCTGTTGTCCTGGGTTTTTCATTTGAGTTTTAGGATCCATTCATGTTTACTTAACTTTATGTACTTTTATTTAACATTGACTTGAGTATTTTAGGAGGGAAAGTTGCCCTAGATATTGGTTTCTTGTCTTAGCCTGAGCCCCATTTTTATTGTATACTATAGCCAAAGGGTATGTAGTGTATATGAGATGCATGACAGGGTAGCCCCAGCCCTGGGTGGCCATATTATTGTAAGCTGGTTATTTTGTTTTACCCCAGGCACTTCCCCCAATCTCACAAGCACCCCATTCTAATTAATCCAACCCTCACCCAGACACCAGTGTCCAGACTGGCTGTCTGGGACTTGACAAATTTATGACCTTAATGCCCACCTAGTCCATCCCCACAACTTTAGTATAAAATGCCCTTATGTCCCATCTTTAGTTTATTCTTCTCTGTTCTGCTCTTATTGACAGACCCTCCTGGTAAGCCCAGTGCAAAATTTTGCACTGTGGCCTGATCCAGTATTCTTCTATCTTTTCCTGTTAATTCTCTATCCGTGCTTGCTCACCTAGAACCTCACTAGACATCTTTGTATGGCCATACAGATCTAAATAAATTATCTTCTGTATTCAAGCCCAAAGATAACAGTTTATCAGAGTTTCATTTATATGCTTTACCGGCCAGCCTACAATTCTAAGTGACACCCATTTTAAGTGTTACATTATTAGTGACCACAGAGGTCGTTCAGACAGTACTAAAGAAGCTCAAACAAATTTTCCTATTGGCCAATAATATCCATGTCGTACAGTAGAACAGACTGTCATGGAAAATTGGGAACCAGCCTGGTCAATTTGTTTACAGAAAAAGACATTCCATTTTACTGTGTAAATCTACAGCATATTACAACTTTTGTGACCAAGTGGTCCCCACCTTATTAAGTTTTATGCGTGCATGATTCTGTATCTTCAAATACAATTAGTTAAACATTGTGAATAAAAAACAGAAATGTTATATTGATGGGAAAGACAAATTTATTGGTGATAAGTAAGAAAGTGAAATAAATTTTAAGCCGATGAAAAGACTTGATAACAGTTTCCGGTTACTTGTAAACAATTAAGAACTTGCCACACTGACGTTCATGTTACCTTTTGAGCATCTAAGGGCTCCACAAATTCGAGCGCGATTCGCAATAAGGCCAGGTTAAAACAAACTACATGCTTCCTATGCATGGTTTATAATGTTAACTCATCAATTAACGAGTTTCCTCCTCTCAATGAATTAAGTTTCAATGTTAATTTTTTTTATACAGATGTGAGGGCAAAGAACTTCGATCAAAGACAAGATAAAGAACGAAACTTACAAAGGAGACTTGAAGAGCAACTTTACTCCACGCACTGAAGGATTCTACATATGCAAACAACCAAATGATGGTAGACCATAATGTTCAGTGTGATAACAGCCAGGCTTGGTACCAGTTTGACTGTGTTGGGTTCGTCCAAGGTACTGCTACTACTAGTGGAAAGGAGAACGGATCATTCTACTGCCCTCACTGTGAGCACATTGAGGATTTTTTCCCATCAGTATCATCAACAAAGTTGTTTCGATGAAGATTTTTCACTAGCGAGATGGAGGGAAGCGTTGGTGATGAGACAGAGACCGGCGACAAAGGAATATGCTTTATGGGTCTGGCTGGGATCAGATGACAAGCGAAAGAGCTGATAGTTATGAAGACATTCCGCAAACGAGCAATCGGAAGCGATTCGCGGTCTTCATAACTATAGATGACTGGTCATCAATAACCCACTGTTGAAGCTTATCGCCTCTGAAACAATTGGACTGAAACCATAGTAAAACAATTCAAAGCCTGTAATAAAACGTGCGCCTTAACGTTTGTATACAATCGCTGCAAGCTGCCAAATAGCCGAAAACACCAGAGTCCATACGTTAAGTTTATTGGAGAATGCAAGTTTAATACTTGCTGCAGGTATATTTTCACAATTCTGAAAAAAACCTGAGAGTAGGTAGACGAAGAATAAAGATCAAAGTTGTGCGTGAAGGTGACATCAATCACAAAAAAGCACTGGACAAAAACAGCATATTACAGGTGACAGGAGGAAGGATATTGCAGAAGAATTGTCAGAACAAGAAGGTGTGACAAACTGGTATTATAGGACAGTTTCCAAAATGTGTAAAGAAGAAAAACAATAGAATCTCCTGGCCTGCTCATCTCTGGATGTTCGTATCTGAAAGGATGGTTCAGTCAAACCTCCACACTGATGTTCCTCAAGAGGTGAAGTTACTGCAAGAAGTTTATGCTGAACTCCCATCCAGGTTGCTGTTACACTGATGGTGGCTTCATACAGTATTTCTCGGTACGACCGTTTAAGTAAAACTTACTGTCAGATGATCAAGTTGACTTCTACCTGAGTCAATTGAAGAAAGGACCTATGGTCTTGTATTTTGGTGCAACAGGTTCAATGATCAAAAAGATTCCATTCCAAAAGAAAAGAATCGTTTACTAGGCACTCTTGTAGCACAGAATCCAGTAGTTGGGAGAGCTGGTATCCCTGTGACTGAGATGCTTTCCAATGACCAGCATGCATCGGGGATGAAACATTTCCTTGGCAGGTTCGTGAATGCATTGACGAAGTCTAAATGCCTCATGGCAGTTGTCCCCAGAAGAGTTGAAATTGACTCAAATCTTCCCCCCCCCCCAAAAAAAAAAAAAAAAAAAAAAAAAAAAAAAAAAAAAAAAAAGAAGAAAAGCGTACAGAAAAAACAGAAGTATGTCAAACGAGAAAGAAACATCACAGAAAGAATCAAACCAAACAAGAAAGAAACCAAAGGCAAATGGCTCATCAGAACAAGATCATGCAGCATCAAACATATCTACAATGTGTCAGCTGGAAGAGTCATTCCACCAAACAGAGAAAATCATATAACGGAACTCCTCCTTGGGGTGGAAAAGTCAAATACAGGGGCAAAATGATTCATCTGCAGAGCACATGCACTATTGACAACAGTAACACGCTACTTATAATGTCTTGTTTGATCGACCAATTTCCACAGTTAAGGAAGACAATGCATGACAGTTGCCATGGTACATGCAGAAAAATACTGTTGATCTGCGATCACTGTTCACGTGGTCAGTGGATCTTGGCAAAGGTTTTTTGGCTTCATGCAGTGTGTAAAATGGAACTACAAGCTCATAATCGCCAGACTTGGGATGCGCACGGGTCTGAGTTCAACATGTTTGTTAAGTACATGGAAGTTTTCCAACAGAATAAGAGAGCAACCTGCATGTTCAAGTGAAGAGTGTGTGAGAGTTCAAACTGCTAAAAACGCAGACATTGACCTATTGGTGATTATGAAAATTATTCATTCTCATTTTACTTAAAACTACAAATTTTTCACCCATATGTGTTATTTTTACAAAATTGATTGCTTTGCAATATTACAACATTCAGTGAACTACCTCCGTGATTGTCAGTTGGTGCAGGATTCAGCACAATTGCGAATCCCATGACATTTTTTTGAATTATTTTAATGATAAAGTGATTTCCTATCTGACTGTTATTTTGCAGACGCCAGACGTGAACATTGGAGTTGTTCAAAATGCTGTACAGTACTGGCTTGCCCCCTTCGTTAGCTGCAGGTGTGGCTTACCCATTGGTGAAAGGTAGGCGGAGCATAATTTTGTAATTGCTTTTTATCACCCCCATGAAAATCATAACAATGTTTGATGGAGTGTTTGTTTGTTTGTTGGCTTGTTTTTGTTTAGGGTTTTTGTTGTTGTTTTGTTGGGGTGTTTGTTTGTTTGTTTGTCTTCTTTTTTGGGGGGCTTTTTTCTCGTATTTTTAAAGTCCAGACTTTGATTTGCATTATGTGCATTATGTATCAACATACAATCAAGATATACATGGAGAGGTAAGTAACTGTTATTTTACACTCATGTATATTGGGTTAATTATAAACTTAAATAGGTAAATTCATATGCAGTTTTCCGTTTCATGAAGTGGAGTAGAGTACAGAATGAAAATAAAAATGCAAGATTTGTGGACGATTGTGCCCTCTGACGTCACGCAGAAACTAAAATTAAGTTTCTGTCTTTTGATTTGCGCACGCACCGTGTTTTGTATCGGCTGTTATGAAAAATTTCTGAAACTAACCATGCGGTTTACAAAGTTTTATGCTGCAAATGCAACTAATTTGTTTTTTCTTCAATGCAGGTATGTGCTACATGCTATGACGCTACATGGGGGTGAACACTTCACATGTTGCTTCAACGATGGCTCCGACTGGGTGTGCTACAGTATGATGCCCTAAAGCGTCAACTGTTTGACCGTGTTTTTTCTCCAACAATCCCGCCAGGCCAGTCGATCGGTTACCTAACCTACATTCACGAATCACTCACAGCCACTACTCAAATGTATGAAAATTGAGGATTTTTACCTCATGTTTTTGGTTATGAAAAGCAGAAACGTTTAGTGCCTAGGCCTTCTGGAAAAATGTTGAGACAGACAACAACAAAATCAAATCTTAACTGTCTCATGGCATTATAAATGTTCTTTTTTTCAAAATAGGGGTTTCATTTACACAGTGTGGGTTTTACATGTACCAACACATCACAGAAGGAGGACATTTTGGGTTGAAAACTTTTTACTTGGAAGATGCTTTGAACAAAATGTCTTCAAGTCTGCAGGAGTGTAACAATCGAGAAATATGTTGGGGTTTTTTGCTTTCTGTTTTCTATTGGTCATTTTTAAAGCCATTTCAAATGTTATTGTGGTCATGGCTTCATTGTTAGTGGTTTTCTAAAATATTTCCCCTATCCTGTTGGTAAGTCTAACGTATTGGAGGCGGAAGTGTAGTGTAAATGAATGTTAATTAACACTTATGTAGGCCAATGCATAAAGTAAACTTTTCACAGCTTTGTACTTTGTTAATAATCCAACAGTTTTCAATACTGTTTAGTTTAAATTTTGTGTAATAACTGTATATTATAACATGTTTGTAATATAGGCCCCTACATGTATTGGTAATTTATTGTTACTTATCGTGATGATCAAGTATGACTGTAATAACAGTCACCGTGTGTACATGTATGTTCAAGATTTGCCAGTGTGCACATTTTCTAAATTTTAATGCAACACACCAATATTTTCACCGGGATATTTTTGATATTAGGGACATTCATAAGTGACTTTGTCACTTCCAATGTAATAGTAAAAACCTTTGACAATTTTGGATGGCAGTGTGGTTGTGAGTTCAAATTATACTTGTCTAGTTTGGTCAACAATGAGCAACTTAGAAAATAATAGAAAACAGTTCACCATCAACACTTTGAATCAAAGTACTGTAACACGAACCCTTCAAAGTCATTGAGGTTTTTGTAACATCTTTGTCATTTTTTATTTTTGAAGTAGTCAAACTTATATGACCTCAGAATTTTCCCTTAGTTTCCAATGGAGGATAGAATTCAATGAAATTCTAACATTGGTTTTGAAAACAGTTTCCGATCAATATTCTGGAAGAAAGTCTACTTTTGAACCATAAATTCATGATCGATGGTAAATAAAAATGCAGTCAGCTCGGCGAACAATAACTTTTCACGTGTGTTGTTTTCTTCATTATAACTGTTAATCAGTTTATACTCAATATCCTCTTGTTACTGTTTGCAGTGCATTTGGCTTTAAAGTTTTATAGATTAAGATCAGGAAAGTAATACAGTCAAAAGAAATAATAATCTAAAAGAAAAGCAATTTGCAATTAAAAAAACAACAGACACTTACAGAATGACAGTGTACAATCATTTTATCTCACCTTTTCGCCCTTCATTCTTTCTATGATTTCCTGCTCTATTCCTTGACTTTCCATGACCATGTCTAGCCTGCATGTACACGTACTGCTACTGTACTGGTATCCATGTTTCCTACTTGCGTCTGGTTAGAAAACATATAATATGAACAGGTCACAAGTAAAAACACAATAAACTTATTATAAAGACCATAGAGCAAGGACCAGAGGTATAACTTGTAACTTCAAAATCACTGTCAGGTTTAGGCCCATAGCCAAAAATTGGTAGTCAAACATGCTGGGAAGCCGTAACTTAAAAAGTTACACTGTACCGGTACTGTGTGCACTTATCCTCCGCCACGGTACAGTAAATTAGTAATAAACAGATGAAATAAAGTTATAAACATGCTCTCAGTCTCAGTCAGTCAGTCTAACTCAGATGTATGACAAACGGTTTGAACATAGGCCTAAACAGTCTGAGTGTGATATAGACAAATAACATTACAAATACTAAAATAGTAGATACTTCCATCTTTGCTATGTGATATTTCGTACACTTTAAAACAACAAAATACACTTGCCCACCTTCATGTTCGACTGAGCTGTTGCTATCCACCACACACGTACTGAGTCTGCATGCCACCAACGTCTCTGGCGCCACCACGTGTTGTCGGTCGATGTAAAGTTTACCGATCGGGCACATGCGCAGCTTCGAGTAATAACAATAATTACTAAAATTTTAACGGATTATTGGCTCGTTTTAACAGATGACTAAATAAATTCATAATAACGAAATAATTAATCCGTTGTAACAAATTATTAATTCGTTTTACGAATTAGTAAGTCGTTACGACTGAATTATTCGTTAGAACGAGTAATTCGTTATATTGGATTATTTAGTTCGTGATAACGATTTATCAATTTGTTATGATAACGGATTATTAATTTGTAATAACGAATTAATAGTTTGTTACAACGGATTAATAGTTTGTTATAACGGATTATTAATTGGTAATAACGAATGATTAATTCGTAATAACAAGTTACTTTCCCGCTGAAAACAATACTTCAGTGGCACGACTGTGCTTTCGTATATCAGGGCGGGAAAAGTAATGAGTAAAAATGCATGTTAGAATATGAATATTGTTTCAATGTCAATAGTACGGTGGCTCATATTCGCCAATTTCTTAGAGAACCCTTATTTTATTTATTGCGTTATATCGCCGTACTATTGCGTTATATCGCCGTACTATTGCGTTAATTGCTGTACTATTGCGATAATTGCCGTACTATTGCGTAAATTAATCGCCATGCTATTGCGTTATATCGCCATGCTATTGCGTTATATCGCCATGTATTGCGTTATATCGCCGTAGTATTGCGTTAATCGCAATAATAACTGGCCCTGCTCCTAACCATAGTGGTCAAAGTTTTGACTGCAGAGAGTAACCAAATTCCTCTGAGAGTTTTGTTAGGTAAACTTCCACTGTAAACAAATTCCAGGGTAAATTGACAAGACATTGTACTATTTGATTACAAAACAAATTGACATACAAAAACGTTTTTAATCTCATCAAGTAATTTATTCATTAGGGCTTAAAAAATTACTCAACAAATTATTCAAATAAATAATTAGACAGGTGAAATGTAGTTCTGTGCTTATCATAAACATGATCAATCCAATTAGGCAGAAATGTAAAAATGAAACCAGGTGGGAACTCGAGTTAGCCTCAAGGTCTTCTCAAGTTCTTTGAGGTTTCCCGGGTTTATCCGGGGTTCAACCTTGAGTAACTGCTGGTTTAATCCTAGTGCGTTTGTTAACAACAAAAGGGCGCAGTGACTAGTACACTGGGCATGAGGTTGAAAATTGTGTGTGTATCTTTATGATTACAACCTTGTTTATAAATGTAGATTTGCTGTACTTTATTGACACTTTACTACATGTATGAACTTCATGAAATAAATTATTTGTAAAATGAAATATTTACTTAAATCACACACATGAAATTAAAATTAAAATTAAACAAGTTGCAATAGAATAAAGAATTGGCAATTTAATTTATACAGAAACAGTTCAGACTGTTGGAAAGTAACAAAGGATACTATAATACTGATGAGGCTGGTTCCAACTTTATTTAGCACATAAAGTACGGAATACATACATCCAGACTATAATTTATAATATCACAATTAATGCAAGATCAACCACTTGCACTTTTGTGAAAAGCTCAATAAAATAATAACTTATTTAGGGTATACAGGGACAAATTGACTAGAGCTGGACATGAAACTGCTACATCCGAGTGGTCGTGCTGTTATTCTACCAACTGAGCTACCTTGCCCTAACGTTGGCGGTCTCCCGATTTTGTCACTGCCATGTAGCCAAGGATCACACCCACTTTTATGATACAACCTGCGAAGCAGCAGCAGAGGGATCAACTTAAGGGGATGCAACTTTTTTATTTCAAAAATCAAGTAAGAAACTACTAAGGAAGCTGACTGGGAATATTTACCCATTCAGTTTCCCTTGTGTTGATGTAATAATAACTGTTACGCAAATAACATTGCTCAAAAGTAGATTTTGGTTGAACACAGGCAGTGCTGTGGCAATGGACTCATGCGCACCTGCAACCAAAACTGTGTATTCAAATAAATCAGCAGCTGCAAAATGTTAACATTTTCCTCATGTTATACCCTGTCAAGAAAAGCATGAAGATCGCCCTCGTTGTCCAGGATCAAGTAGCTCCGGTGGGTTGATTTTCAAGTAATGACTTTGGGCTGAATACAACTGTTCTGTCGTCCCATCCACAATCAGCAAGCTGAAAAATGAATACAATAATGATTGCATATTCATCAATACAATTAAGGTATTGTCTAGAAGCCACTCTAGAAGCAACTATAGCTTCTGTCGTCCCATCCACAATCAGCAAGCTGAAAAATCAATACAATGATGATTGCATATTCATCAATACAACTAAGGTAATGTCTAGAAGCCACTTATTTAAGGAGAACTTTAGCTAGTTTTATAAATTCAAGAAAGTAACAAGCTTTCACGTAAGGTATTGCAAAAAGAAACTGTCAATGATTAGTGGAAGTCAATTACAAAATTTAAATGATTTATTGTCGGGATCCCGACATTAAACAATTTTGCAAGTTACAATTGTGCATCCTCTGAGGGGTGCATTGGAACAACATCATCTGTCAACACTTGTTCAAAGAAAAATTCGAAAAAAATGTTTTTCTCTTTGGGCCAGCCAGCTTTGAACTAATAGAGTTTATTATGCAAGTGTTTAATCGAAGTCATCTCTCAGTTTTTTTAGGAATTTAGCGTAAATGTCTGCAAAATGCTTCCTGAAAAAAACCAACCTGTCCTGGTATGTGGAGATTGAAATCTAAGCCACAGACAAACTCTGTGTGATGCTCGATAGTTTCTAGTGGCGTCGTTTGCTGAGCAAAGTCCCACGTCCGCACAGTGAAGTCGTATGAACAGGAAGCAAGAACAGTTTTCTTGTGGGGAGAACACTGTCCAAATTAAAAATGTTGAAAACTGTTTGACTATGGTCTTATGCACGTTGATAATGATACACACATGCGCATTGCAGTCAAAGCCTGACTGCCAAGTACAAAACATTATTCATAGCAACAAGATTAAGTACATTTTTAAAGCACTCATTGGTAATTGTCAAAGACCTGTATACATCCTCTTTACTGAGTGGGTTTGTTAACATTGAAATATTGGGGTCATTAAACTTAATGGATATACAGATAATCTGCCTGGGGCAGTCAGCAGACCTACTGGTTTGTGCATGATCTAATTAAGTCCACTGTTTGAAAAAGGAATACCATGGAGATAACATGTGTGAGCTGCCAAATGAAAAGGATGTTTTATTTTAGCCCCTTTTCTTAAAGCATTCCCATAATACACATCTTTACCTTTACTCTCCGTATTGCATGTGTATGTCCACCAAGCTGAAAGACCGGAGCTTTTGGATTCCTCAGATCCAAGCCTCTAATCTTACTATCTACCGATCCTATGAGAAGAAGATTCTGAAAACAATAATAAGACATATATTCAAATAACTTTACCCCTGATGAACGATTCCTCAGAATTATACACTTAGCCGCCGCACTACTGTACTATTTTCAAATACTATTTTCTAAATTTCGACAGCATTTCAGGAGGAAAAATTTCTCTAGACAATTGAAAACTGGTATGACTTAATAATCGATTAAGTTTTCAGATGCAAAACAATGCTCTGGGTCAAAATGCTTTCAGCATAGCTGCACCAATGATTTGGAACAATCTTCCTCCAGCTGTTTAGGAATCTGTTACTTTATCTTTATTTCGTAAACCTGTTAAGACTCACCTCTATCCATGTTAATTTCCATTATGCGCGCTAGTAAAAAAAAACTTCAAGGTGAGGGCTACACTTAAATGATTTGAGCTGTCGACTCAGATCAACTGTCACCTACTCCTGGGGCTGAAACAGGGTTACCCCCTTCACAGTCCGTAAGGATGTAGGAGAGGGTATCATCCACTAGGAGCCTGGTTGGCAGAGCAGAGTGCACTACCTTGCCAACTTTTTGTGAAGCAATTATAAGTGCCTTGCTCATGGACACAAGTGTCATTACTGGGATTCGAACCCACACTCTGCTATGATCTAGATGGAATAGCACCTTGTAAATGTTATGTTCATTACTCCTTACAGTTTGTTTTCATCTCTTCAAATCTGCTTACATTTAAACCATTGCATTTGTCTCCACACGAAATTCTGTGAACCTGTTTGCCTTAAATTTGTCTTCACTTTGCTAAGCGCCTCAGAATAGGCAGCTAGAATGATGGCATTCCACAAATGCCTGATTGATTGCCTGATTGTTATTATGTTATGTTATGTTACATACATGGTCTATAGGGTATACCTGATCATATTTACACCAGTCACATGTGATGATCTCACAGTTGGCTGCTGGGATGACCATTCTTGCTGTGTCTGGCTTCCTGATGTCCCATAGCCGCACGGTGTGATCCCCTCAAGAAGAGCAAACAAATATTTTACAATAAAATGATGTGCCTTTCCAGTTGAAAGAAACCATGTTTGATATTTTAACCTTAACTCCGACACAGATCTTTATCACAGAGTGCCCATTTCTGTTTGGTTTGTCAGTTTTTAGGATGGGAGACAAAGACCACAAGACAGACTCCGACTATTTGGAAAACCACGGCGATGAAATCATAATAACTAATGCAAAATTTATTGAGTGGCCTGACGTTTTGACCCTAGCAGAGTCTTTCTTGAAGGCTAAAATGACAACACAACACACATAAACAGGTTTACTGGACTACTTCTTTGTTACACCAGTATACCCGTTTATGTGTGTTGTGTTTTCAATTTTAGCTTTCAAGAAAAAGTCTGCTTTGGTCAAAATTTCAGGCCATTATCAATTTGTTTGCATTTATACCATAGGTCCTTTTAGTTGGTAAGAAGCTTGCAACAGCTAATTCTACTTTCTCAATGAGAACTTCTAGATGAGAGCTGATGTTACATCATCACCCGTCTGTTATTTTTAAACACTGATTCCATCTACACATCCAACTCAAGTTTGGCTGCATAAGGTTCTACACGCATACCTGAGACTGAAGCAAAGCATCCGGGTACATAGGGAGACCACTTGGCGCTGTAGACTATGTGCTGGTGTCCGCTAAACGTTGCTATAGATTGGTGGTGATTTGGATCCCACTGCGGTAAAATCAAATCATCATGATCACTTTGATTTGAAACTTTCCTCCCGATGTTTTCAACAGTGGCATAATAGTCTACATACCAGGGCCAAATTTCTCAGAGCTGCTTAAGCAGACAATATTGCTTAAAAATTTCCTGCTAAGCCAAAATAAGCCGAATACTAATCACATTATTTTACATGTGACATGGTATTTTGGCTGGTAACCTTATTCTGGTAAGCCTAACTTTGTTGTGCTTAGCTACTTTTTGTGCTAAAGCAGCTTCATGAAACTGGGCCCCGGGCCAAATTTCAAAGCTTTGCTTACAGCGGAATACTGTGCTTACTGAGCCATGTAAAGAACATAGTTCTATGAGCTGTATGCAAAGAATTCTGTGGTAAGCAGTGCTTAGAAATTGGACCCTGTATCATGAAGCAGCAATCTTGTTTTTTCTTCCATTGAAATCAATGTAGCCCAGCCTCTATACCTCTCATCCCTAGGCCTTGGAAGGGAAGTGCTGAAAAACAATGCTGACTGGCAAACCCAAGTGATTGCTCTGCACGCAGCTTGTTGAAACTTTCGCCCGCTTGTGGGGCGCTTTTTGCACACATGTCTAAATGCAAGTAATTTGACGCAATCCACTTTAAATGATCTTTTTTTTTGCATGGTCACCCTCAACTGCATACAGTTAGACAAGTCACAAGACCAAAGAAGAATGAGGGGGACCAGTTGCCTCCTTGACAGCATGTTCTGCGCACGTCTCTAACAAAGAATGGATCAACCACCCGACTAATTAAAATATCCAATATAATCTGACCGAGTCTGTTCATTCCAAAAGAGGAGGTTAGGGTTGCTTGTGTAGTTCATGTAGTTCACTTACCAGCTTGGCTGTTTTATCCCAAGAAGCTGAAACCACGAGATTTGTGTCTCTTGTCTGACTCCAATCAACACCATTAACCTGAAAAGCCAGCAAAATACATGATGCAACTCAAATCACTTGTGAAACCTTTATTGCTATAGTGTGTCTGGCTGAGCTGTCTAGTGCACCAGACTCAAGATCTGACAACCATAGACCGAGGGGTCAAATTCCGATCATGACTCTTGTGTTGTTGAGCAAGACAACTGACCTCACAATTTGGCATGGTGTGCACGAGCGGTTTAGTGCATCGGACTCGGGTTCTAGTGGCTAAGTCGTCAGGGTGTGGGTTCAAATCCCAGTCATGACACACTTGCGACATTGAGCAAGACACTTTAAAACATAAATAGCTCCTCTTAGCCCAGGTGTATAAGCGAAACCTGCAAGGGCTGAGAAGGTATTAATGTTTGATTAACCCCTTGGGGCTCATACAAGCAGCCTGGGGTTGTATGCTCCCCAGAAAAAGTTTGTGGATTGGTTAAAGTATGCCTGATGAACAAGGATAATTTTTTTAATCTAGCTAGTAGGATATGTGCACTTTATAAGAACTCCATTTGCAATTGGGAATATTTCTTCATCTCTGAAGCAAGTGTTGGGCAACATCAAATTGTTTACTGTTTAATTACGAGGTTCAAATTCACCTCTTGTCACAGGGGTGAGCTCAAAGAGCTGGGTGATCAGTTAAAACATCAGCTTCTGTTTCAATTTCAAAGATCTGCTTAAGCAAAAAAGTAACAAAGCATGAAACAATTTTGCTTACTAAAAATAAGGTTACCAGCCCAAATACCACATGTCACATGGACCATTTGTGACTGGTTTCCTGCGTATGTTTTCCTTCGCAAAAAATAGTTTCAAGCAATTCGATCTGCTACAGCAGCTCTGTAAAATTCAACCCAGAAAGCAAAAGTTTGTGTGTTTCAAAGCAGTAAGCAAGGACCAGAGTGCACCAGAAACCAGAGCTGCATCTATTTTTGTCTTCTTCAGCGGCTAAACAGTGTCTTCAATTTCATCTTACCTCTTTGGTATGTTCCTTAAATGCTTTAACTGGACCCTGCGTGGAAAGAGAAACAAGATTTTAAAAAAAATTGAATTCATGTTGAGACAAGAATAGCTAGTGTTTCTGTTTCAGATGCAAGCAAAACAGAAACCAAACACAAACGAAGAGTCAGAAACTAAGCACTCATGCCTTGTAGCACTCATGCCTTGTACAACTCAAACAATCCTCAGTCCGTTTAAATTCTAATCAGGGTGTTGCCTGACTTTGTAGGATGAGGTTCTGCAGGCACAAATAACATATATATCACTGGGCCAGGTATACCAATCATATCAGACTGCAAACTTTCCAACTTCAAGGTGTTGAGTTAACCTAGAGTTGAGTATTTTGGAGAGAAAGACAGTAGGGGGTTGGGGTTTATGTACCTTTTGTGAGCAGGCCTTGCACTTAAACTAGCCCACAAGGCTTGTTGTCACCTGTTCATTTTACTGGAACGTATGATAAAGTGTGGCAAGCCTATGTGATCAACTAAACATAGCTGTACACACACAGGCCGCTCATTTTTGATTAGCCTACTAACTAGGCTACCCAAGAGGCAAGTCTGGCTAGCCTGCACCATTCCTGACTAATGTTTGTCAAGCCCTGCTCGAGCAGTCGAGACGGTTTGGCTGTATAGAACCGAGTCCATCAAAACCATATCAAACTTTATGGTTTGATTTTTGTTGGGGGAAATAAAAGAGAGAATTCTAACCTGTGCCTGTGTCGTGTCCCATATCTGTATAGATCCATCCCCACTGCCACATAAGATGACATTCTTGTTAGACTCTGACCAGGCTAGGTCAAATAGACCTTCGTTCCATTCATAACTACAGACAAAATAGATTCAAATTATACATTGAAAATTATGTGTACAACATTCTCAATCCTGATAACTTGTTCATGTACGAGTGAACTGGGCAAACTGAGCAAGGTCGTGTAAACTTAATAAAAAGGGCTGAACAAAGTTAACACTAAATCATCTCCAGAATACAATTTCAGACAAAAATTCAAGCACACTGACAGAAAGAAACTAACACTCCCTGGGCAAACTCCATATTCCCCGCACTGCAAAGAAAGCGGAGATAAGGCTCGCTCTGTAGCAGGTCCAAAATTCTGCAACTCCATCCCACAATCAGTCCAATGCTCTAACTCAATACACTTGTTTAAATCCTCTCTTAAAACCTACTTGCTCGCTCAATTCATGCATATGTTCATTCTTGTTTTTGTTTTTTCTACCTATCAGAGTGGAATCTTGGTGCACTTTGTAACCTTGGTATTAAAAGTTGCATTATTAATGTTATTAGAGAGGTTTTGCAAGCATACAGATACAAGTACAGATACGAATTGGATACCCGTATCCATTTACATTGGAAGCCCCTCAGGTTTTTGTTTCACAATCATAGAGTTATGTGTCAGGCTTAGGACAAAGTATAGAAACACTTTGGCATAAGTTTTGCGAGAAAAACAAATCCCAAAAGTATTTTTTGGTGAACTGTTCGTTTTCAGACCCACACGTTTAATGCGTGTAAAAAAAGTTTCCAGCAAGCATGGCAAAGTAGAGACCCCTGATATACTGCATTTTTCCCCATATTTTGTTAACAAATGATTGACACATTTCAATCTATATCATGATTGACACCTTTAAAAGCAATACCACGGAAAATGTTGTTAATCGAGGGCAAAATGCATCCAAAAAATCATCAAAACAGTATCCGTTTCTAATGTTTGTGTATGAGCTCCCGTATCCGTTCTTGAAGTGCATGCAAAACACGGAAGCCGCGGTTTTGTGTCAAGTGAACACAATACAAATCACTATTGACACAATGTCAACTTATCTTAAGATAAGTTTAATGTTTTATGAAATCGAGCTCTGGAATATTAGATTACATACCTGTTTAATAATACGGCACCGGCTGGTAAAACATCAATGACAAACAGGCTACCTTTGCCTGCACAGTTTATGGAAAACAAAAACACAGAACATCTTTTATTTAAGAGTGATGACTGATGTACATGTACAACACTGAAGTATTTTAAAAACCTACCTTCAAACCCAATTCAGCTAGTATAGTTCGAATCTCGCTTTCAATATTATTGCGAAACATTTGAAAAATGTGCATCATAATCAAAATACTTTGATTTTATATAATAGCCTATACTTTGATGGCTCAGATGGCTCACTGGCCTATACCTGCCGCTGCTTGCCTAGCGCCCTCATTGTTGTGGACTCACTTAGCCAAATCGCAGGCCTTTAACTTTGCTTTTGAAGGGGCATGGCAATTTTCCACTGGTAAGGGGCACTTCTATGAGGAATATTTAAATTCGTATTGGAACTTTGCAGAGGGCACTACAGGAAATGCACAGGGCACCACGGCAATTGCTGTGGGTGTAGTGGGTTATTTTGAGGCCTGAAATTGCGTGATGCCCTGCCTGTCACATTGCACATTAAAAAAAGCACAATGTCCCAAAACTGACCTGCGATGCCAAAATGCTGAGATGCCGCTACGGCCAGTCTTTGCGGGAGGTATGGGGAGAACTGTACTGCATAGCCCTGACGTCCAGGAGACCGAAAAGCTACTGGTGGCCTAAACATAGTACTTGATAAACAGCAGTGCCTTCAAGACTTCAATGGCAAATGGCGGGAAGGCATCCATTCTGGTTCTGGGGATAAAAGTATTTGTTTTACACTAATTGAACAATTCAGATTCAGTTGGAATTTAAACCAGGTATATGAAATCAAGTTTTGTCTTCTGTTATTATTTATAATCACAATTAATTATTTATAATGGTTAGCCTAAAATTCTGTAATGGTTATGAGCCTAGCATGCACCTTGGACTACACTATCATGTGGGAAATTAATTGCTACCTCCATTGCTAGACTATTCCGTTACTGTATTTTCGAGATGTCAAACTTTCGAAAAACCAAGAGTTACAATGTAACTCTGTTCCGTCCCAACTTGATGATTGTCCCAACTATAGTTGGGACTGGTCCCAAC
>CM021535.1:8039193-8054047 GCA_010994315.2 Pisaster ochraceus
AATTAATCTGAAATATTCTCAAGGGAAAGTGGTCTTAAAAACTTCATTCTATGAATATGATACTAACTTACTACACTTGTAATTAGTTGTATTATTATGTTTTTAGTTTATTCATGGGGGTGCTTTGCGTTTACCGCGATCCCAACTATAGTTGGGACGTCCCAACTTTAACACTCAAGTTGGGACCAGTCCCAACTATAGTTGGGACAATAGTCAAGTTGGGACGGAACAACTCTACGTAGACCCACCGTACCTACACCTCCACGACCGCGACCACGTAATACACTACAGCGCCCCACTTACTGGGTCTACCGTCTGGTCTAGGCACTATCATTTAATTATGCAGTAGACCTGCTGTGTCCTAAGTTCTATTTCTAGTTCTACATACCATTGTATTGCTTTGATGAGTCACAGTGTAGACAGCTCAGAATAAGCGCGGTTGAATAATGCAGTTACCCATTTCTCTTGTTGCTTACAACATTACAAAATGTATTTTATGTTCAAAACAAGGACATCGAAAGTTTGTTGACCTTTGACCTCAAAACAAACGCACAAGTGCCCGATCATTTTACACCCGATTGAGAATTGTGTGGAATGAACTTGTTAAGTCTTTCGAACTAACATTTAACTAGATAGGAACTTTACAAGATTATTTTTATGAATACATCATACATAGAGTAATATATTTGCCTTTACTACATCCGTTATAATTAATTTATAATTTACTTTGAGATAAATAAACAAATTTGATAGGCAAAAAATATATATCTAAACATTGCTGGACATGTTTGCCAGTCTAAAACTGTACGTGTCTTTCTGACTGCTTGTGTCCAAATGAGAAAATCAAAAAACGAGATTGATTCTTGGTAAGTTACCCAGACGTCAACCAGTCGCTTTTCTGCTTTTGCAGCTTAGAAAGGACACCTGACTATCTTGGTCCAACATGGCGCGTTTGTTGTCCTTCGTTGCAGCTAGCGCGTGTAGTTTTCTCGTCTTGTTGGCTTGTTTGTTGCCGTCCGGGGCCGAAGAGGCCTGCTACAGTTACGGAGGGGGGCACGTGTACCCTGGAGAGGGTCTGAGGTCCTCAGAGCATGCTGTGCACTGGAGTAAAGCGCAAAGTATGGAACGTAACACTTTATACAGGCCTACCTAACTTACGTTTTATGTTTGGAAGGGGTAGGCGTGGCCATGGGCTCACCCCCCTGACCAAGTGGGATGGGTAATTTAATTGGTTTTCAAATGATAAAATGGCTTTTGGGATGCAACAGTGCTCCTTCAAGCAGAGCAAATACATGCTGTATGGGAGATCCTTTTGTAAGTGAAATAGAGAAAATACTTCACTTAATTTAAATTAAATAATTATTTAATTATATTTTTTAGTAATAATTAATAGATGTTTGCATTGGGGATAAAAATCTTCCCCTTGAACAAGATTGCGCATACAACCGTAAAAGGTGCATATTATTTGGGGACTAAATCAATTCATTATTGAGGATTTTTCATCTAAACTAGCTTTGAACTATAATTACATTTTTTAATCATGACAATTGAAATGATTAACCCACTTCACTCTTCAGTGAAGTTGTCATCCACTTGACAAGCTCGTTGATGCCCTTAAGGTTAGCCTTGGTGGCCTTGCTGTATGTTGTTGAATCTAGCGCAATCTTTTCTCTGTGATATACTCTTCAATGCTTGCATGTACATTTTTGTACAACCATACATGTTTGGCAGTTTGAGTTGGCCAGATTGAAAGGAAAAAAAAAGGCATGCATGTATGCTTTGGGGTATTTCTTTTTATTGTTCTAACTCTGATATTATCAGACTTGAAAGTAGGGCAATATAATTGATATTTATAAATTTATGGGGGAAAAGGGTTGACTTCTCCATTGATGTATGTTGCTTGTTTTGGTTTGTTTTTGTAAACCCTACTACCCAAGTACTACTTGCAACCCTCTGAAATTTGTGTTTTGTTTCATTCTGTTGGACTGAGGACTGCATTTCTCAGGTGACTCTGCTATAAGTCTTTTTTGCCCCCAGGAAAATCAATAAAGTTGTTATTAAATAGTTCGAAAAGTTCATCAAAACCTACAATTTATAGTAAACAGCAGAAGTACAGGCCAGCCCTCGAAGTGAATAAAATTGACCTACTGTTTTTTCCAAGGACCTAATATCACACCTGTTTATAATACCAAATGGGATCAGGCATACCACTATAATCATAATCTAAATGTTCAGATGGTAAGTTAATACTGTAAGGTGTGGGGAAGGATCCAAATAAGCCAATCAAGGGGATTAGGTAACGCACAATTTTAATTATCATTTATTTTGTCTTCATGCAGTTTCCAAGCCAGCACCTAACTTTGAGGGCACTGCGGTGGTCAATGGAGAGTTCAAGGAGTTGAAGTTGTCCGACTACAGTGGAAGATATCTTGTGCTTGTCTTCTACCCTCTAGACTTGTAAGGACCCCTTCCTTTAATCCCACTTCCGCCCCCACTAATGTCCAGTCAGCAAAAGGCCTACCCTGTTTTCACCCTGTTTACCTCATGAGTTTATAGTCATATTTTTGTTTTTATCACTATTACTGAATATTAATTGTTATATCTGGTTATGAAACCAAGGATGCCTCATAAGTGAAGTCAATCACTGTAGCTCGCAAGCCTGAGGAAACCTGTAAACAAGGGGCTTGCTATGTGAACCAGAAACACCAGGGGTTAACCCCTACTCTTCCACAACGATAGTGCTCCTTCAATTCTGCATCTGTTTTGAGTTGATTGTTCCTTTTTATATAAATTTTTTCAGATTTTGCTAATTTATTTGTTTCTCAGTTTTTAACACGTTTAAGGTCAGCAGCCATCAGCCTGAAATCAAATGTGCAAAATTTTCATTTAATTTTTCTCATGTTAAATCTAAACTAATAAGATGTATTCATTTCATTACTAAGTGACAAAATTGTAGTTCCAAATTTGCCTTTTTATTATTTCAAATTATGCGAATTTGTCATTATATGTTCATCACGTGGAGTATAAACTTAGTTGTATTATTCGATCTCAGTTTTAATGTCCAAATTTGCCTTTTCATAATTTCAAATGTATTTATATTTTTTATGGTTGACAGTCAATAATTGTTTTTGTCCTAGAACCTTGATTTATAACTGTTTTGTTGCCTTGATTTGCCTGTAATGCAGATTTCTGGTTTACAATTTACTATTTTGAATATAGTTTCAATTGTACATGTATGTTTATTTTGCAAATATTTTCTATTTATGTTGAAATTTTGGGTCAAATTAATAATAAGGAGAATAAGGGTGTATTTACAGCTGATTAAAAATGAGAATTTTTCTACATTATTCTGCAGCGATGATCTGTTTTCTAAGTATTTTTATTAAACATTTTTCTTCCAGTACTTTTGTCTGCCCAACAGAAATCATTGCCTTCAGTGACCGCGTCAGTGAGTTCAACAATATCAACACAGATGTAGTTGCAGTGTCTGTTGATTCTCAGTTCACCCATTTGGCATGGTATGTTTGTTCCTATACTACACCGAATGGCATACACTATACCTAGATTTGAGTATGTTACCTTCAACGAGAATTTTACCATCATTGTTTCTTTATGAATTTAGGAAAAATACTGAAATACATTGAACTCTCTTCATCTAAAAGCTAAGTTTGTTTGTTTGTTTGTTTGTTTGTTTGTTTTTTCAAACAGGATGAATACTCCACGGAAGAAAGGCGGCCTTGGACCAATAGCAATCCCTCTTCTATCTGATCTTACTCACCAGATCTCTAAGGATTATGGCGTGCTATTGGAGGATTTGGGTCATACTCTCAGGTAATCCCACACACACAAAAGTTTTTGTTTAAAAGATACGGTCAATGTAATGCTGATTTATAGGCAACATTATATAAAAAAAATACAAAAAAAGTCGCATGTGAAAGTTTCTGCTGAATACAGTGGCTCTTCATTGAGAAAACAGCCAAAAACTGTCACAGTATTTTCTCCATCCATGTTTAGCGAAGTGACAGTGGGTACCAACCCCATTTCAAATTGCAGCGTCGGATTCAAATGTTTTGGGGTGGAAAATTATCAAAACCATATTACTTCGAAAGTAATCCTTTATCAAAATAGTTTATACTATAAGGTGCTGTAGTGCTTCTTGCTAGGTAGGTTTTTATGGTCATTCAGTTTTGAAGTATTTCCCAACCCATGACCCTACATTAAATGTTCCAAAAGTGGGAAAGCTGTAAATCTTTGGTATACATTTCATTGTAATGTTGTTACTTTTCATTTTCAGGGGCCTGTTCATAATTGACGGCAATGGTGTTTTACGTCAAATTACGATGAACGATTTACCAGTTGGCCGATCTGTTGATGAAACTTTGAGATTGGTACAGGCTTTCCAGTTTACAGACAAAAATGGTGAAGTGTGCCCAGCGGGGTGGAAGCCTGGCAGTGACACAGTAAGTGATAATAATAGATTGGTCAGACAGTAAAGATAATGTACAAGGTGTGTTGTGGTTTCACACACTTTTACTGTGGCTGGACACACAGCGTGATTTTGGCTCAGTGCGAGGCTTGGTTCTCTGCCATCTTAGTTGCTCCTGCACTGTAGAAGTCTTATGAGATCAACACTGAGGCTTGGGTCCGAAAATAGTCAGGCGCCAATAACTGTTGGCACTCTCTATACCATTTACGCATGCCAAGCTTGGGGTCTCAGGAATGATTGCTGCCATGTTGGATTTGATTGTCTGGCCATAAAATTACAATGATGCAGGTCTCGAATTTAGGGGGAAAATCCACAAGACTACAGGGCTTGTAGCTTGAAGTGTTTGCCATACCAGCATTGTTTTTACAAGACTTGACTTGAAATGAGAAAAAATAAATAAACCTACCAGTGCACAGTTTCACATTTGAACAGTTATATTTTAATAAGCCCTAAGAGAAAATTTATCTCATTTGTGTTATGGGTAAGTATTCTTCAATACTCAATAGAATTGAAAGATATTTGCAAGACTGAAAGTCAACATTTCAACAAAAACACAAGACTGCCGGACTTGTCCAGTTGTGACTTCACCTTCCGATGCTAAAAACACTGGCTTGTGGTCTAGTTTAGTTTTCGATCACTGTGATGTAACACACTTTTGATAACCAGTAATTTTATAACAATTTGATAAACTTGTACTTCTCTTCTTTGTTTTCCACCAGATTATTCCCCATCCAGAGGACAAACTGAAGTACTTTAGCAAACAGAAGGATAAATAAAAACCCTGTGGAACGGGAACACCAGTTCTTCTGAATTAGACTTTCTACAAGTCTCTTTGCTTTCTCTGTCGCTGAGCAGTCTCTGCTGTCATTATTTGGTCTCATAGTGACTGATCGATCAAACCTAACAGATTTTTGTTTTTTAAATCCACTCAAAGCAAATTTAAATTGAGAATCAAGTGCAAATATTGTCATCAATACACAGAGCAAAAGTGGAGCTTAGTTTCTGCAGGTTTTTTGTGGAGGCTTTGTCCCGAGGTATTTGTATCAAGTCTAATTTGTAATTTGCCAAAATTGTTTTTATAAACTATGATGTGCTGTTCATCTTGAAATGAAAGCATGTAATTCAAACCTTTCTTTAAACATTGTAAAAACCAAATCTGGGAAATGGGGGGGGGGGTGGGGTGGTCTGCTCATACATGTGCGTTTTATTGCAGAACTTACAGGTAGGGTCAGACTTTGGTAATAACCCATGACTTTACTAAGCACAGAACAAACATGCTTATCAGACACACTTTACCAGCCTACACGTGAGCATGTGTAATTTTTGTGACTGGTACCCGACTGCAACTCGCTTAGCTCATTAATTTGTTCAGCAATGTTTTCTACTTAAAACTTCTTTGCCTGGTTCTTGTGGGAAAAAGTCACTGGTAACATTTTGGTTCAAACATCAATCATGCAGAAATTCTTCCTGAAAATTTGTTGCCTTAGAGTATGTTAGTAAAAATTAGCACACAGTTTCTTACCTTTAAAAGGCTCGTTTCGTACTTTTCTTGTGAGTGTTTTAGATCGGGATTTTGTGTTCAATAAAACACTTGTGTTTCAATCTTTATAACTTGTCTGCAAGAGTTTAATTAAGTTGTAACCATCTTTGTACATTTTGTAGACTTGATCCTCAAGCTGGACCATTTTCAGACTGTTGACCTATCGTTAATTTGCGATTTAAATCATGCATGTGTGGTATATTTTTCACTCAAATGCGTCTAGTCGATCCACTCGTCAAAAGAGTTAGTCAATGATTTTGTTGACCATGCGACAGGATTAACATACCTATTATATTTGGTAACAAGACACCTGTGGTGTGCCATTTTCATTTCCTTTTTTATGTTCGTCTTTTTTCTCTACTTGAGATAATTTACTAATGAATAATCTCACTGCAAAGATAAATTATTGTCATACTGAACAAAATGCATCGAAATCATTAAAGGCAGGGTATACTTTTGACAGTTGTCAACGACCAGTATCCTCACTTGGTGTATCCCAACATATGCGTATTTAAAACAAACCTGTGAAAATTTGGGCTCAATAGGTCGTCGAAGTTGCACGAAAATAATGAAAGAAGAAAAAACACCCTTGTTGCATAGAATTGTGTGCTTTCAGATGCCCGAGAAAGGCTTCGTGCCTGAAGCCTATCTCTGAATCAAATTTTGGGGTGAAAATAACATTAACTTAAACTACATCTTTCTCTAAAACTACATTAATTCAAGGGGGTAATTTCTAACCATGTTTTATAATGTCAACAGCTTATTACAGTCGTTAACTTGTGGAGTTATTACCAAAAGTACACCCTGGCTTTCGACCAGTGCCCATTAATTTAATCACAACTTGGGAATTGACTAGAGAAGCAGTGCTCCAGGGCTAGGTTGAACTAGCTAACTCAAATCCCGCGGTGTCCGGACAGCATCTAGATTGGCTATGGTTGAGTCTAGTCCACTCTTTACTGACAATGTTTGTTCTAAGTCTTACTCAAGCTATAGCACCACTGCCTTCTTCCAAATTCTACTTCTATTGCTCCTATGGAGTCAACTCTCACATTAATACACACAAATCGTCGCGTCAGTGCAAAAGCGCCATATCTGTATTTTGCAAAAATGTTGTATCTCGCACAAAAATGCTCTGTGAAAAATCATAGTATCTCTGCATAGGAAACCACACTCTTTACATGCATTTCGTTTTGTTTTGTTTTATTTTGGCATAATATAAATGGTAACATTTCTCATAATATTAGATGAATCTTTAAATTAGGGAAAAAACGAAGCACAACCAGTCTGATAATGATGTTAAGGCTTTTAGTTAATAAGGTTTTTGTCAGCAGTACTACACACTACTATGTAAGCAAGAAGAATATCACTTTAAGTGTTGGGGAGGTTGCCTAATTAGATTTGATCAAGTCCTTCCATCACTTATTTACACTAAAATAATACTAAGCTACAACAACTTAGTCCTTGCACTGAAACAGGAATAGACTGAATGCAAGCCAGGGCTGTTTATTTTTTATCACTGGGCAAGCTGGGGAGTCTAGCAGTTTTGACAACGGCCCTAGAATGTGGAAGGTCATTGGTTCCATTTCCACCCGCAGTGCCTGAGTTTTTTTTCTCCGCAGAGACCTAAATGCCAAGGTGTTAAGGATGAGGAACTTGGGCTGAAATGTGAAATGTGCACCGGACGCCATTTCAATAAGCAACTCCTTTGATGCAACAGTGAGACATTGACCATTGCTATCAATGATAACATCACAGTTGCCTGCTGAAATGGTGCCCATGAAATTCCATGTTCCAACAATATATGGACAATATATTGCAACGTCACCGCCCAAGTTTTTGCCAACCGAGGTTGGAAAACTATGGGAAGCCATAAATGCAAAGCAAAAACAGAGAGCAACAGTTTGTAACAATGTTACACAAATTCAAAAATAGTGTTGATTTTATTGGAAACAAAGCAACCAATCATGGTTTGGTTGGGTTTTTTTTTTAAATGAAAAGTTGCAGAAGTGTTTGAATTGGGTCATATTATCTGTTAACACATTTATTGTTTTGGTAACATTCAGCCGTCCATGCCAACCAGAGCGGTTTGTTTATCAACAATAGAAAGGTCTACAGAGTTTCAGTTCCCGGCACCTCCAGCGCTCTATAATCTTTGGCCCATACTGTTGTCAACTGGAGTGGATATTCCTTTGACCATCAATGGTATTGAAACTGCTTTGCATTATTGTCAAATGTAAAATTCTTCATTAACATCACGGGAGAGAAAATGTAAAATGACTAAGCAGAACTTGAGACAAATCAACAAAAGATGTGGTTCTTGAAAAGAAAAAAACCAAACAGTGGTATCCTTTTAAAATTTCTCACAGTTACACAAAATAATTTGATGGTTACAATATTTAAAAAAAAGACATCCGGCTAACATTTCCGACCATGTTGACAAATGATTTCCATTTCACTATTGAAGGCCCGCACATGTAAAAAAAAATATACATCAAAATCATTTGCCGTAACAAAAGAAAATTCAAAGGAAAAATTGAATGGATTACGGTCATGTCAGAGTCCACTTTATAGAGTGTGCAAGTCTTGAGCGCATTGAAAAACAAGAAAACGACGAAGACTTTATCTTGGTATGAAATCAAATAATCTTGTAAAAAATCTATTTAACTCTTAAAGACAAAAATTCGAAATAACCATAGCAATTTGTTATAAATACAATTTCAATTTTTACATAATACAAACATTTTGGTAAAAAAATTACATTAACACAAAATTTTAATTTGGAACAAAGATGCTTATTCTTTTAGAGACCATATTTGCCAGTCACACCGGATTTTTTGCGACCATTACATTTAATGATAACATGAACATCACTTGGGCAAGTGTTTAAAAGTAACCAGAAAGGTCAAGTCTTATTCTCAGATATTTCCTTGTTGATTTGTTAAACTTACTTTACTTTCATACATTTCATGACAAAAGTTTTACTCTCCCAACAAATATGATACATTTTTGTAAATATTTTCGAGACTTGCACAGTCTATTGAGTTCAGTTCTTCAGCAAGAACAGATTGGGCTTGGCCCTCCTTGTTCATTTACATATTCCCCAAGTTTTTTACTTTTATGTGATAAATATATACAACAAGTGTTAATATCTGTAGCCTACAAAACCCAATCTCATCGGTCCTGTTCGTAAGTTTGCCACGCCCACTCCCACACAAACTGGCTCCAACGATTACCAGAAGCCCATACGAGTTGCATTGCGCTATTTTGTGTACAACGGTATATGCAAAAATAGTTTTACAACTGGACTGGCTTTTACCAAAATGTCCATAGTGGCCACAAACGGCTGCAAGATTTGACCTACATGTACTTCCACTCACACCAGAGCATGCAGAGGGTCAAAGAAAAAGGTATCAGACTGAATTGACATTTTCTAATGTTAACATACATGTAAATCTTCAATTCTAAAACAAAACTGAAGTAGTTCTGTTTCTTATTAGTTTTCCTGACATTTTTCCTGAAAATAATGGGGAAGTCAGCTTTGAACTTGTGCATGCCTTGACCTGCAGTCATTGATTCTTTAGTTTTTGTTTTCAATATCTAAAAGAAAAATACTAAATTACAGCTAAAAATGCATGGCATTACATGTATTATTACATGTATTTGATACAGGGCACTGCTAGAGTTAAGCAATACTTTCTACTCAATGAAAAAAACACAAATTCATAAAATGTTTTTGGGCAATTTTATTTCTTGAACTTTTCCATTTCTACAGCAGTCATTATAATGTGTAAGACAGGATGCACAACAAAGTGTACCATTTTTCTACCATCATGTTAGCAGTTTTACCAGTGGTTGTAAACCTGTTTAAGTACCCGAAACCAACAACAAGTATTTCAACATGTGAATGGACATGCAGGTTTAAACTGGAAATAATTAGGATGTTTGGGCAATTAGCCCGGAACACCTCGTTTTTGTATGTTTTTTGCATACTTCTTCTTCTTCTTTTCCCCAGCGATTGTCCTAAAAAAAAAGCACACTTCTCTAGCTCACACAACCTTCAAACTTCACATATACA
This sequence comes from Pisaster ochraceus, assembly GCA_010994315.2. Classification (NCBI taxonomy): domain Eukaryota; kingdom Metazoa; phylum Echinodermata; class Asteroidea; order Forcipulatida; family Asteriidae; genus Pisaster; species Pisaster ochraceus. Next base: position 8,049,295 of record CM021535.1, read on the forward strand.
TGTAGTTAGATCTTTACTAGTACAAGAAACCAATGGGGTGAAGTCATAATGACGTCATCAGGTAATGAAAAACATGAAATTAAAGTTTAACAATTAGAAAAAATCATAACTCCTGAACCACACATTGGATTTTTACAATCTATACATCAATGGAAATGGCTTTGACCACTGAACAAATGCTACACAGAATGTGACCCCATTTGACCATGACTTCCGGTTCGAACTGGAAATTGAACATTTCAAAAATTATATCCCCCAACTTACGTAATTTTTTACCATAAATTTTACATCGGGTTATAGATGAGTAACCCTACTCAAACTTTTGCACAGAGATGATAACATTTTAACCTTTGCATCTTGTCAAAACTTGACATCAAAGCGCAAGTGTCTGTTGACCTACATTGTTTGACAATGCAGGATAGTGTACATGTAGGCCTACACATGTACACATACGCTGAACGTGTACAGCCACATTGTACATTGCACGTGTTGTTATAGTTTACATGTACTGTTTACATAGTACATTAGCCCTGGTGACCTTTCACTTTCGTATTACTGTATCTGTGTACAGCACAGAGGAAGAAACCTGTATAGGGCAACATGTAAATGTATTGTACTGTACAGCTACATTTGTAGGAGAGGCAATTGGCATGGCTATTACATTTAACATATTTGAACAATGTTAACCTAGGTCTACAATTTGGTCTACAAAGTGTCAAAGCTTCAGGAGCTTTACTTTTATAATTACGGTAGTTAGGCATTGCAACTTTGCACCGAAACTGACAATTTTTGCCGCCTTGGAGTAGCACCAAGGTTCAATTGACCATTGCAACACACGCCGCACACCAACCTCAAAATGTGAAGAAAAAAAAACGTTTCCATGAAGTAGTAGCACTGTAATCTTGTGTGCAGCCCGCAAGTGCGACCCAACATTTACCAACTGACAACTGATTTTTAATATCAATAATTAATATAAGTTTATTATTTTAAAAATGCATAGAGAACTGCAGCTCTTATAGTTCGATCCTTTGCTTTGTCTGTGAAAGTTTGATGCGTGGAAGTTCATTTTCGAAATGGGAATACAAAAAGATTTCTTCATGACATCATCACGGACAAATGCCTACTAACTTTCATTGAAAACCCAAACACATAGTGTTTGTTATTTACAAACACTTTATTTCTACCTTTAGTTGATTCATTTGATTTTTGATTTTTTATATTTTTTTATGCTCAAATTACCATTGTTTTTTTAATTTGAGATTAATTTTAAAAATATGTAAAACTAACCAACTCATACACATTTTTTTCAGTATAAAGCCTGCATGTCTACTCACGATGAAACACTTGAGGCTGTTTCATGTAATTAAAAGAAAAAAAAGATGCAACTGTTGGAAAAACTGCTAACATGACAGTAGAAAATGGTCTCCTTTATGGTGTTTTCTGTCCCAAGGGCAGGTACTTGAACAGGATTAGTAGTGGAAGAGTACATTCATTCAAAATGTTTTTAAGTTACACTATACAAAAATATAATAAAACAGGGAAAATTGCATGTCGTTACATCTACATTGTTGGTACAGGAAGGGTCTTTAGGTTGCTATATAATGTTAACAGAGTTACCTGTACATGAATCTTGTTGTTAATTTACCCTCAACTTTTTCTCTGCATCCAGTGACTTGCTACATCAGTTTTAGTTTAATCAGTTATTTAAAGAATTTTTGGTCTCACGTTTATCAAGTAAATAGTAGTTGAATACCTTTGACCTCTGAAAGGGGACCGGCTTCGAAAAAAATTGTTTTTGTGTGTGTTTTTTTTTAACTCTTGGGTACCCAACCCATTGCATTATAATATTAATGTTCTTTACCGGTTGTAAAGATTTTGAACTGTTGTTGCAGTGTGGTGAAATAAATTCATGTGGCTCAAATAACTGAATTAATACTCTGAATGTAACACGCTTGGTTGATCCCAGGGTCCAATTTCATGGCTGAGCTTACCGCATAATATCTGCGCTTACGGTGCCCTGTAAGCATGTAACTCTTATGGGCCACAAGCGCAAAGTTCTGCAGTAAGCAGAGCCATGAAAATGGGCCCTGATTTCATAACTGATGCAGATTTATTTACAGAGTACAATGTAGGTCAAAGGTCAGCATAACACTATTTGTAAGCTGATTTTTTTAAAAGAGTTGACCGTTTTATTAAAGTGGCATTCCACCGTAAAAGTGATTGGTGATAATAACCAACTGAACAAAAATATGTGATCTAAATACTAAATAGGTACTCACTGATTTTGAAATTGGGTTGCTGGTATGCCCAGAAGGTACACGACGTCATTTAAAGTAGGACGACATTGGCTAGAGGTCAAAAGAAGGTTGATCATTGGCCCGTGCGCACATACATTGTTGTACATAGCTGTACGTTTTCCATTGTTTCGTCATCATTTTGCGCTCAAGATGGCAGCGTGATATTGTCAATGCATAAGGTCCATACACTTGTATGTGTACCTTAGCAATGTGAACTATATCTTGCCAATCAAATCAACCACCTGACCATTGCTAGAATTTTTAAAGAAACTTTAAGAAATCGACAAGAATCCAACAGTATTCAGTCCGTACCACATCGCAATTAGTAAACCTGCAGACACTGATGGAATTCATTCCTTCCTTTTAAATAACAAACATGTAAGCCTGCTAGATGTGGAAGTTCATCAGATGCCCACCCAAAAAATACCTCAGCGTAAAATACATTTCTTTGCCGTGATTGGCCTAACGCACCAACCTTTGTACAAATTTTGTTACATTTGGCACATACGTGTACCTGAATTAATATACATAAGCAGCGTGAGAGTCATCGCTGACAAAAAAAGTCTGAAACTAGGACCCAAATTTTAGGAGATATGACATTTCCACCTTTTGGAATCCCTGGACTCAAGATTTCACAGAGCTTTTAGGAACAGTGTCCTTAGCTCTAGAGAAGTGGATCAAAGGGCAGGCTTTCTTTATGTTGAAAAAGTAAGGGCTGTTTTTCTTAAAACAAGGCTAACCTAAAAGGTTTAAATTAAAGGAAAAAAGTGGAAATTTTTCGTCCCTGATCAGTGATCACCAAAATTCTTGCAAGCAGCTGGTGAAGTACACCATGTACCGCACTACAAGATGGCCGAAAAAAGTTGCCAAAGGTTGGCAACCGAATGTGCGGAACCAAGCAGTATGCGAGCCCAAATATCATTTGTGTGATTTGTCAGGTTTTTTTTGACTGATAGGTATAATTTCTTCTGTGCACGAACTGTTGAGGACGCCCCTGCCAAGCTCCAGGACCCAATGTCATAGAGCTGTCTCCAGTAGAAGTTGTTGCTTAACAATTTTCTGCTAAGCAAAAATGAGCGAGATATCAGTCACAGGTGGTGCTTGTGAGATGATATTTTGATTGGTAACCTTATACTGGTTAGCGTAATTTTGTTCTGCTTAGCCACTTTTTGTGCTTAAGCAGCTGTATTAAATTAGCCCCAGAGTGTATAGCTGGTAACCAAGTGTTTAAGCCATTGACAGACAGATCATAGTCATGTAACGTCACCTTCTTTATAATTCTTAAATGATGGTGGTAACTACGTTGAGATCAAAAGAATGGTTAATTTCACAATCTCACCACTAGAGGGCAGAATCAGTCTTGTATTGCAGCTGTGGCTGGGAGCTAGATCATTATGTGAACACGGTGGAAGTATGAAGCCCCCATAGCAACAGCCGCAGCTGTAGCCGCCGATTCCAACACAGCCGAGGAATAGCCTTTCACCCAGTGGTTTGATAAAGTCAAAGGTCATGCTCTACATCACCACTTTGGCTAAAGATAGGGCTCAAGTTTAGCCAATCCTACTGAAGCCAACAGCCAGCCATAGCCAGGCATGACCACTTCAGACACAGTCATAGCCGATGGCAATTGTGCACACACGTGTTGGCAAGAGTCCAACGGGGAAAATGACAGTACATTACACCAGTTCACAAATACTGACGCACGGGCAGAAACACATTTCTGCAACATTGAAACCAGACATTTGCGTAGATTGATCTACTTATCCCTAGGCATTTCGCAGCACTCGCATTTGTCGAGGGCCGGGTGGTTCAGCAATGTACAAGCAGAGCAGCTCCACTTTTGTGCCTCTTCAGTGTCCACGACCGTCGGGGTGTAGGATGGGGAGAGAGGCGAGGTACCTGACATACATACAGGAAATACAGGAAATAAATGTTAATGGTGGGATAGAGACATGATATTCCTCAACAACACCAAAATCGACGGCTGAAGACAGTAAGGTCACTAGTGCAGTTTGTATGAAGTTCATAAATTGGTGTTGCATAGTTTGGAGCTTCTGGAAAAACCTGGAAAAAGTGTTTTTTAATCAAGAGTGGTCTTTAAAGTAACTGTTTGGCGAAAAGAAACATTCATTTTCTGAGAGAACTTTTAGGGGGATTGATTTGGATTTGTTTTCCGAAACTTGTCTGCATTTTTTATTAAAACGCCCTTACGATCGTTACGGATATGAAATTGCAATTAACGACCTTATTGACCCCTTGCACCAAGGTCACGCAAGCTATTGTCTTCTACCACACTCCCCACTTCGGGAGTCAATGGTAAACGCCAAGGGTTTAATGGTGTGTTAACGCCACGTCGCATAAAATGCACAACACTGTATTAACACACAGGGACATTGGCTACCAAAATAATAATAATAATAATAAAGACATTTGTAAAGCGCCTAATGCAAAAGCCT
>CM021535.1:8067656-8097836 GCA_010994315.2 Pisaster ochraceus
TGGCAGCGCACAACTCGTTCCACTCTAAATTGTTGGCAAACGTGCGCAAACGTGCGCAAACGTGCGCAAACGTGCGCAAACGTGCGCAAACGTTGGCAACGTTTGCGCAAGTGGAACGCACCCCTGATCTAGCACATTTTAATGAACCAATTCCAGGGGTTATGATCGAGCAAGGCATGCTGCGAAAAAATGGCGCGGCGAGATCGATCACCCCTGGGTACGAGGATGGAAAAGAACTTGATCAATGTACCCATGTGCATGGAGGTAGAAATAAATGGTCTGTGAAAGTACCGGGGGGGGGGGGGTAATCAGAATAGTAGTTTGTTGAAACTATATTCAAGGTTACAAACTTGATAATTAAATTGTAAAACATTTCATCATCCGTTGTTCTTATAAACAATGGAAGTTAATTAAGTACTCTTTTCCCGTCTGCTGTCTGTCCACCAAAATATGTTTGTTTCAAGAATAGACCCATGGCAGGCACGGGGGAATTCAAGGAAGGGCAGTTCTAACTGTGTGGGTCGAGAAAAAAAGCAATGTTTTTCCTTGTTTTTCTGAATTTTGCAATATTCTATAGTATACTATATTTATTGCATTTTGAGTTGAACCTGGTCGGGGGACTGGGTGGGAGTCGATGCAAGACTGACTTTATGAACGGGAATGATTTGTAGAGCTCTTTACTCTATTGCTTTATGGTATTATCATGGGAAGCAGGTCTTTCCCCCTGTTTGCAAATTTACTGAAATATTTTGGGGGCATAGCCGTGATTATTTACGGAAATATTTCAGTATGTGTGATGTCCCTTCAGAGCCACCATACGTCGTATCCGAATAGGTGGCTACGGCTATGGCTGGATCGACGCGTCATCATGCGTTGGAATGACAGGACGCTGAATAGCAACATCCTTAGCAACGGTCGTAGCTGTAGCCGTAGTTGCTGAGGTATTGACATTACTGGAGAAAATTGTCAAACAAACACTTGTTTACTGAAAAAAATCTTACAAGAAAATGGCCGACGAAAAAGAGGGATTGGGATTCTGACGTTCATAAATTGTGTTGGTATTTTTTCCTACACATGCCATTTTTGTAACGGATTGTGTTGACAAGTCAAAGAATCATGGAACCACAAAACATTTCTGAAGATTCCGGGGAAAAGATTCTGGTGAAAACAGAACCACAGGAAGACATGAAGGTAAATTTACATGACGTATCGTAAGAATAAATAAGACGTAACGTTGATGCTGTTCACTCTGGGAAATCATGATCGTTTAATACGACGAGTAATGACGAACTCTTCTGACGTTCAATTCTATACGTCAGTGTAATTTTTGTAGAGGGATGTCAACGAAGCACTGCAAAATTCCTGCCAGTGTGAAATACTAATCAAATACTGAGCAAGTAATACCATAGCCATTATCAGTGTACACCAAACTTAAGTCACGATTTTAAATTTATCTGGTTCTGAATCTGAATTTAATATTTAGAAATGAAATTCAGAATTCAATTGTAGATAGACTGTAGTCCCAATCCTACATGTACGTGCCTATATCCTGGACTCCCTCCACTTCTTGCCCTATGCCCAAGTGCCATCAGCCTCAGATTCAGAAGGGTGAAAAACAAATTCTAATAATAAAAAAAAATAAAACCCATGAGTCCATGACCATGATTTTATGGCGTGATTTTTCCCCCAGTTCAGCGCAATTGTGTAGTAGAGCATATATTTTATGAAAAATGTGTGCGCTCAGTTTTGTGTAATTATGAGAATCTCTGAGCTGGCAATAACTTAAAAACATCATCGGTGCCATGAGAGGTTTACTAATAATTGTAGCTTTGTTAGAGGTAGCGCGATATTGACATAAAAAGAGGTTTTTCAAATTATTGTTGCTTCGAACTAACAAATAACATGCTGTCTTAGCTTCAAATCACTCATGTACTGTAGGCCAATAAAACTCTCTTCTTTCATAATCTTTTTGAAAAAAGGCAAAACTTTACCTCACTTTTTCACACATAAAAAAAAATTAAGAGATGGTCACCGACGCGACGACCGCGAGCGCAGCCATTTTTGAACTTTTTTGAGAGATAAATTGGCTCTGACCGTTTTCAATTATACCGCCCTCTCTTGACTTCTAATCGAAAAATACTGCCATCTATTGATAGAGAGAGGATTTGATGTATAATTTTAATCTATTCGAAAAAAAGAAATTTTTACTATATAATAAAGCTTGATATTGCACTTGCAAGCAAAGCGTGAGGAGCAGAGTAGTCTAACTCTTTGGTCAAGGCGATATTCTTCGCTCACAGCGCCACCACTGGAAAACACAAATCAGCAGCAAGAAGTACGGAGTAGCCAAGACCCAGTAACTGGTAACTGTGGTGCTGTACTCCTTTAAAAAAATTGTTGACATTTTCGGTCGTTCTAGCGGCTATAGCGCCCAAGGAATCTTTTCACTCTTACTTAGCTCACAATTGTCATTTTGCTATGATTTTCAGTTTCACAGCACCCAGCCCCCCAAAAAAGCCTCAAAATGACTAAAAGACCAAACAAAATAGCTCGAAAATCGCTTTCTATTTTTTAAAAATAGAAACCCACAATTTTTTGCAGAGATTTCCCCCCAGTTGTCATTTCTCCCTAGTTGTCATTTACCATTTGCGCAATTGGTACAGCACTATACAAAAATGTGCAACAACATTTGGTGTAATTTTATGAATAATCTCAGAGGTGGCAATCACTCAAATAAATATTGTCAGTGCCATGGTATTAACACACATGAAGAATTTGAACCTTTTTTTTTCAAGCACATTTGGTGCGATTGATTCGGTTTGTTTGGTTTCAATTAAAGACTCTATCCATTTTCTTAACTCAACAGGACTATGCAGAAGACACAATGAATGAGTTGCTTGCTATCTACGGATATGAGAAAGTTGATGAAGGGGTGACAAGAGAGCTGCACTTGCATCATTTCTCTGACAAGGAAGATGAAGGCCAGGAGAGAGAAACAAAACGTAATCCAATTTATGTCAAAGTGTGCATTGTCACGTCCTAACTTGGGCTGAACAATAGTTGGTCTCTACTGATATGTGTATCAAGGGATCTTGTCTTTAATCTTCCCAGACCTCTCTCTCTCATTCAAACATTTTCTGACTTATAGTGCATAAGTTCATAAAGCTGTTACAAAGAAGATAATGCTGCTTAGCAAATTTCTTTGCTGAGCTAAAAATGAGTTGGGAACCAGTGACAACAATGTTAACTTTATGAAATTTAGAATGGTAACCTGTTTTAGCTATTAAGCAATATTTTTCTGTGCTTAGCATGTGTTTGATGTTTGTGTGAAAACACTGTGACAGCTTTTTGCTGGTTTTTTTTTAGCAAGTAGACACTGTACTCAGCTGAAACTTTCACATGTGCATGTTATTGAATCTTTCTATTCTTTCTGTATAATTTTGTCTGTAAATCAGCATTACTTTAACAAAAAGCGGTCTGTGACCCTACTTTTGAATGATTCTGTCATAATAAAAGAACTTCCCATCTTGCATCATAGGGTCAAAATACTGATATAATTTGCTGAACAAATGGTGTCAACATGGTAGGCTATTACATGTTCCTTGCTTTACAGAAAAATCATCACCTTTTCAGTTAGGAAATTTCCATTGAATCAGTCATTCGCCGTTTTTGAAACAAACCCTAATCTTGATCATTCTCTTCTGCATTTTGTAGCGGGATCCCATGATGATGTCATCAGCATCAAGCAAGAGGTAGACGACAGCTTGACTGACACGAAACCTCCCTCTGGGTGTAGTAACAGCCAGTACAGTGGGCCCAACTCACCCACTACGGATGACCATAGTAACAACTCAGGCACGGCTGTTAGCACAGCCTGGGAATGCAGTGACGGAGGTTAATACAATAATAATAATATTAATTCTTATAAGTAGTGCACGTATCTACCAATAAGGTAGATGTACTAAAGGCGCAAAGATTTTAAGACGGGTTTCGTTTTGTTCTGTTTTTAACTATGAGACCAGTTAATGTAGCACCTTATATGGGTTTATAAGGTGCTGTAAATGCTTTCAGCAGCCTCTGTCAGAAACACCGGGGCAAACCCATTCTCTTAGCGATAAGTGTAACTGGGTTCTTTTACATGCATTTTACACAACACGCAGGGCTAACAGCTTTACAACCCATTCGAAGGACAAAGCATTTAATGGTAAAGTATCTTGCTTAAGGACTCAAGTGCCTCGACCGGAACTCAAACACACACACTCTGCTGATCAGAAACACCAGAGCGTGATTTCAGTGCTCTTAACGGCTCGACCACCACATGCCAGAAATATAATCAAATATGTGTGTTGTTAAAAAAAGGAGGCAGGGCATTAGGTGGTGAAGGGGGATGTCATTGGCCTGTGGAAACCTTTTGTCAAACAGGACAGTTCTCCAGGTGTTTTTCTGGTCTCAATTTCCGGTTTCGGCATGTCATGGCCGAGTGGTTAAGCTCTGGTGTCTCTGATCAGCAGAGTATTGTTTCAAGTCCCGGTTGTGCCACTTGTGCCCTTGAGCAAATACTTTGCCATAATGGCTTTGCCCTTGGATGGGACAGTATGCCGTAGGTACCATAAACTCGTAAAAAGAACCCATAGCACTTATGGAGGATGGGTAGGGATTAACCCTGGCGTTTCTGGTTCACATAGCAAGCACCTTTGCTTACTGGTTTCCTCAGGCTTGCAAGCTACAGTTCACTTATGAGGCATCCTTGGTTTCATTACCAAATATAGATAATAATAATGAAATGAATAATTCATTTGTGGTCTGTTAACATTTGAATGCCTGACACGAAAAACATGTTTTTGTTTTCATGTGAGCAGTTACACATGTAGATATGTCAACAACTTATTTTGAATTTTTTTTATATTTCTTCCTGCTCTGCAGAAAATCCAGCATCTGAGTATGAGATTGTTTGTGCATGGTGTCAGCATTTTGGCTTCAAACGTTACACGCTCAACACTGCCACCGAGTCCAAGGCCTTCTGCAGTGAGAAATGCTTTGCTGCCTGTCGCAGGGCGTACTTCAAACGGAGTAAAATGTGCTACTGGTGTCGCCACATCCGCCACACAAAGGAGTACATCGACTTTCAAGACGGGGAGCGAAAGCTCCAGTTCTGCAGCGAGAAGTGTCTGAACCAGTACAAGATGGATGTCTTCTGTCACGAGACTCATGTCTTGGGGTCTTCTCCTGGCCTCTCGCCGATGGAGTCCGGCTCAGTTGGTGACCCAGGCGGTAGCGAGCAGGGTGGTGCGGGGGCAGGTAACAACTCAGACGAGACTGAGCGAGGACCTGAACGAGGTGAGGGGAATATGAGTGTGGCAGTGGACAGCAGTCCACAATCACACGCTCTTGGAAATGGAATTCAACCCATTGCTGCTCGACAAGAGAAGCAGTTGCCAATGGCTCTGATTCAAACTACAAAATCAAAGCATCATTCTAACCGAACTATAATCGGGGTACAACATGTCGCTATAGCTCCAAAAGTTACCTCGGCCAGTCAACGCCCAAAAGGTGGCACTCTGACGGCAAGCGTAACCCCACCAAATACTTTTTCCAGCAGGGTGTCCCCGTCCAACCCCCAAGCAGGTCAGGTGTATGGATTGCAAACTATTATTCAGCCGGGGGTTGGAAATTCACAACTTGTTGCCCGAGCACCTGTAGTGGTCAGGGGCACCCACTGGCCTCCCGTGGTGAGACAGGTTCCAGGGTACGCCATTCCGCGACAGCAGCACCCATTGCCGGTGTCCCAAGCACCGCAACTTGTCCTTCCAGTCGCCTCGCCCTCAAACGTTAAGCCCTCAGCTTCAACAACCTCATCGTCTAGTAATTCAGTATTCACTCAGAAACTCCCCGATGTGAACTCACATGAAAGCTCCCAGCCGCCAAGAGCTACCTCGAGTCACCTTCTGCCCCCTGTAACAGTTATGGTACCTCAGCCCATTTTTATTCCTGTACCGTTTCCCATACCCATACCGATCCCAGTGCCAGTAGACAAATTTCATGCCATGAGAGCTGCCATGGCTGCTGGTAGACAGAGCCCTAATAAGGCACACTCAAGCACATGCACCTCAGGCTCTGAAGACAACGCGGCAAGCAGTTCATCAACTCAAACCCCAGGGGTTACGTCCAGCAGCCTAGATTTTGGTAGATATCCTCATACACTATTCCATGAATCGTTTCTGCACAAACAAGCTGAACCCAATCTGGTGAGCGCAAACACTGGTAGTAAACATTTCCACGGACTTTTGCAAGGGGATTCAATAAACTACTCCAGGACAAATGAACCATCCAGCTATACAGACAGAAGACATAAGGCCTGGCAGCCCTTATTTAAGTACAAGACGCTACAGCGTAGTGCCAGCATGGACCTCAGCCTTGCCAGGCCGCCGGAGGAATCCACTTCCAAATCAGGTCACAGAGTATCTAGGATGGAACGAGATCCGGACTGCATTAGTCAGAGCAGCAACAACATCAGTACCCACCGAGAAGGCTGCTTGAGATCCGAGGAGCATACGCACCTCAGCGGCGAGTCTTCCGCCAAGGTACGTGAAGCCCTGCGCTGCCACTTAACGAAACGCCTCTCCCAGTCCGCTCTGAACCTCACTGAGGTTGGCAGAGCTCCGAACCTGCAAGATGATCTGCGCCGCTGCCAAAGCCTCAGCAGGCTTCGGTACACCGAGCCAAATCACATGGATAAGCTTCCGGAGTTGACCGACGGTTACTCCTCGCCCAGCTACTGCTCCTCCACCTCCTCCAACACTCAGAGAAGCTGTAGGAATCAGGCAGGGAAAGAGGAAGGGTATGAGGACGAGCAGCCTTCACCTCAAAGAGGTGAGTCGCAGGCACTGGTCATCGAGTCAGAGGATGAAGACACCAAAGAACCAGAGAGCAAACGGCAGTGTTTAAATCATATCTGATTAAAGGCTACCTTTTTGGATAACAAAATGTAGGAAGTTCATCACGGCATCACAGATTTCGTTTCATTAAATATTGTAACAGGGTTTCTGACCAGGGCCCAACTTCATAGAGCTGTTTAAGCAGAAAATATTGCTTAACATATTTCTGCTTAGCAGAAATGAGCAGGGTACTAGTCACAAATTGTACACGTGACATGGTAGTTTGGCTGGGGTCGATTTCACAAAGAGCTAAGATTGGTCTTAACTGCGTGTCATTGCTAAGCAAAGTATGATGTCACAATACAAATCATTATGGTAATACTGACAACTCTTAAGATGAATCTTAGTGCTTTGTGAAATCCTGCCCAGGTAACCTTCTTTTGGTAAGCATAATTTGGTTGTGCTCAGCAAATTTTTGGTGCTTAAGCAGCTCTATGAAATTGGGCCCAGGTATGCTGGTTATGCTCCTACCCCGTTCCGCCTATCTTGCCTATTGCCAAGTAAAACCTTGTTTCAAATTACCCCTGGTTGATTCTTAGGTGATATTGTAACTCTTGCTTAATATTCACAGGAACCGAGCGCATATTTTTTTTTTCATTAATTTATCCCATCTCCAGTGGCAGCTTGTAAAGTAGTAGACATTTATATTTAAAGGAGGAAAGGAATTTTGGTACAAATCTTGAATTCTAACTGCCCCAACTTCTCCAGATTGTTTTTCTTTTTTATTCCTCAGATTGCCATTGATTTGAATGAGTTTTAATGTACGTAGTAGTGCACAGCCCTACTTACCATGCTGGCCATCGGGCCAAGCATGTGCTGAACCTAACAGAATCCAAAAAATAACCATGGTTTACAAAGTTGCCAAGTGTTGAGTGTTTCCCAATGGATGTGGGGAACGGTCCTGACCAACAATGCTGAGCGTTGGTTTAGGGTTCATGAATTTGACTAAAAAGTGTTTAAAACAAGTGTGAACCAAGACTGATCAGAAAAACCAGCCTAGGTATGTGTGTGTCTGTGAATTATAGAAATTGTGTCAATCGAAAAGGAAATGTATTCAAATGATTTTTCTGTTTTTCATTGATTATTTTGTAGGAATCAATCATTAGACGTCTAAGTTACTTTTGATTTCAAATTGAAAATGAGTTTGTTTGGGTTTTTGTTTGTTTTTTATTTTGGGACCAATATCGAAAGGCAATGAAATTGTTATACTAAAATTACAGATTCCTTGGCCTTTTTTTTCTTCATTTTTCCAACATGGTACAATATGCAGAAAAGACTGAAAAGAAGAAAAATCTTGTTTAATTGGAGGGGGCTGTTCAGCCACAAAAGATTCTCCTTTGTAAAAAAAATGCATTAAAGTTCAGAATTTTATTTTCAGAAATCCCTAACTTCAGTTTTCAAAATGTGGTTTCAAAATGTGTGTATGTTTTCATTGGTTGAGAAAGAACCTCGTTAAAATTACAGAATGAAGAAATCTATTATGTGTGCAGGCCTGGAATTTTATCTTTGAGAGGGCAAGGCCATTTTCAATATGCAAAGGGCACTTCCATCAGAAAATCTTACAGTTTACGGGAAGCTTTTGAAGGGGCACCAAGGCCAAGAGCAGGAGGCCATGGTCTCTGTGGCCTGCATATAAACCCAGGGGTCGATTTCACAAAACCCTTCCTAACTTAGGACTAGTCCTAGGCAATGCTAGGAGATAGGACTAGTCCTAAGTTAAGACCAGTTACTGGTCCTAACTTCAGATAAGACTAGTCTTATCTCTTTGTGAAATCGACCCCAGGCCTGGTGTGTAACATACCCTCAAACGTCTAGACATGAAAACCATTAAGGCAGGCAGCCAGCTGTGCCTACAAACTCAGTGCTGTTGGTACAATGTGTGTAATAGTCAGTGAACAACTGAAATGATGGATCTTTATACAGTAAATTATATTTGCCTTGACTGTGAGTCTATCATTCCTAAGTTCTGGAAGTGGCTGAAAAATTGTGTTGGGCATTAATTTTTGTGGTTGATTGATTTTAGATTAATTTTTATCCGGCATCGGGCAAACTCTGTGCACTCCATTTGGATCTTGGATGCAGGGCCCAGGTAAGGCATTACGCATCGGCTGCCAGAGACACTGGGACGAAGCCCTTCTCTTAAATGATAAGTGTACTGGGTGCTTTTACAGTCTTTAATAGTTGTTAATACAATATACGGGATCTGTAATTGTAAAGTGTCAGAAACTCTTGTTCAACACGTCCACCTATATTTTGTCATAGGAGCTACTGTGCTCGTATCTGTTGAGTGTATCACCACATGGGACCAATTTCTGCTTAATCGCTGAATTCTGTACATAGGGCAAATTGAATTATGTGCTTTAAATGCCGTTGTAAGCACAGAATTTCACGGTAAGCAAATCCATGAAATTTGACCCTGTTTTGTTTAAATGAATTATTTTAAATTATGATTATGTGACCTGAAAGGTTTTGTTTGAAATTTAGCGGAAATTTGTCTGAAATATGATTTAGATCAAGGAACACCCAGAACAGAAAACAATTTTTTAGTTGAAATAAATTTTATTTATTTAAGATATCAAGTAAGAATCTGAATATTGAAATAATCATATTATTTATGTGTAAAGTAGGTCATTCTCCCTTGGTATGTGAACTCAAATTGATATTATCTGGCATCCAACTTATCAGCTCAACAGATAGTTTCCTTTGTTTCTCGACTGTGGCAGTGAAAATTTAAAATCACAAGTCTCCCTGTAACTTGAACTTTCTTTACTTTTGGGCAAACTTTTGTTGCATATTCACTTCTTAACCCCCCCTCCCCCCCCCCACCGCTCCTCATATTAGTGTGTGCACAATGTCACTCTATGTGTAAATATTGCGACAATATGTTTTTGTAAAGTGTACAAAATCAATACTCACTGTTGGAGTAAATATTACGTCTATTAAATAGCATTTGTGTTATTCTTAACATTGGAAACCAAAATTGCTTTGGTACATGAACCTCACTTTGTGGACAGTTCCCATGTGACGTCGTCACACAGTGTAAAGTAGGCCATCTTTCAGGTCAATGATACATCATTTTTTAACGCACAACTGTATGTTTTATGAGTACATTGTAAATACTGCGTGCCACACATTGGAGTTTGAAGAAATTCCTTACGTGACTGGTCAGTGAACTACTTGGCTGCATAGATGCAGCTCAAAAGCCAAAACAAAGTTGCCTGTAACAGAGAGCCTACCAACTCTCCCTGATTCTGCAGAAAGGTTCCTGAAAGTAAACTAATCTTTCCCCGCTCTGTTAAACAAATACAACAATCTCCCTGATTGTGGAACTTTACTCCTTTTACGATGAATGTAATTCTAAATTTTTTTCTGGTTGTTGTGCACAAACTCCCTGATTGCAAAATCCAAATGCTGGCAGCCCTGCTGTAAAGATAGCTCTATCAGGAACTACCTATTAATGCAGAGAATGATGATCCGACACTATGATTTTACAAAGTGGCTACAGAATGAAGTATGACGCAGACCTCACGACATTGAGCCCTTTCTTACCAGATTTTTTTTCTTCTTGATAAATTTGCTTGGGTGAAGCTGGGGTAAGAATGTGTTAATGCAGCTTGTGTATCTGGGTTTAGCTGGGTTAAGGGCGTATCTGGGCTTAGTATTGAGCTGTCAACTGAAAGCTAAACTTTCTCATTGTGCTATGACCAGAAACCAAAGATAAATAAATACTTTAAATTAATTTCATTTTTTATTATAGACCCTATAATTTTAACACATTTTTTATGAGTGCAAATGCAAAGCCAAGCGTTTACTCTGAACATTTCTGTGTCATACATGGGACTTATTTGTTTACAATCTTAAGATTAAGAAAAGCAAAATCAATCCGGACACTTTTGATTTTTTATGTGCAATATGATATTATACTGTTTTGAAAGTTGTGTAGTCTAACATGTCTAATGAAAATTATAACCGATAACAGTAAAACACAACCAGTCAGTTTCCTTTGTTTTTTTTGGATAAAATGTTGAATTTGTTTGTAGTAGTCTAAAATAAAATAAGGAAAAAAAAACACATAGTCACTATGTATTCACCACATGGCTTGGAAATTTCATCACTGGGTTTTTAGGGATAGTACAGTCATGTTCAATCTTGGTTTGAAGAAACAAATCATACACGGATGGCACAACTTTTGAAAGAGAGCCATTTTGTTCTTCCCTTTTGAAACCTGGGCTTGAGCTTGGGCTTTAGGCTCTGTCGGTTGCTTAGAAAGAGTGCACTTTTATCGTGGGGCTTCAAACAGGCTCCCAGTGCCCACAAGCTGAAGCCAAGTTTTCAAAAAGGGTCATTGTAGCCATATACAGACATGTTTTTGCCTTAAGACTGTTTTCCCTTTTTTCCTTCTTTTTTTTTCCGATGGTAAAATCAGATTTAGTTTTTTTTATTAATACGCCTGAAAAGTCTATTAAAGCCTATGCCATGTGTACCTTTAGGTCAGTTGTTGTACTCGATAAAATGTTCCAACTTGATTATCCCAAGGGCCAAATACTATGCCTAAATTCTATTGACCTTTCCATTGTTGATAAACAAACCACGCTGGTTGGCATGGACGGCCGAATGTTAGAAAAACATTCAATACTGTGAACAGAGATTGTGTGACCAAATTCAACGTTTTCTGCAAACTTTCAATCAGATAAAATACATCCCATAATTGGTTGCCTTGTTTCCAACAAATTCAACACTATTCTTGAATATTTGCGTAACAATGTTACAAACTGTGGGGTATGTTTTGCATTTATGGTTTTCCATAGTTTCCAACCTCGGTTGGTAAAATCTTGGGTTGAGACATTGTAATGAAATACATCCTATGATTGGTTGCTTTGTTTCCAACAAGTTCAACACTAGTTTTGAATATTTGTGTAAACATTGTCACAAACTGTCGATATCTGGTTTTTTTTTTTGCATTTATGGTTTTCCATAGTTTTCCAACCTCGGTTGGTAAAAACTTGGGTTGTGATGTTGCAATGGAAAGGTCTATAGTGGCTAGAAAAGAGAGTAGTCAGGGCCTCTGTACTTGGTATAAAAATATTTGGTACTCATGATGTCTAATGTAGGTAGCAGACATAATGACTAAGATGTTGGATTAACGCGGGGTACCATTCATCTTAAGGTCACTAAAGATTGATAATAGACTGTTCAAGCCTCACACGTATCAAAAGCGAGAAAACAACTCAAACAAAGACTATATTATTCTATGAAATCGTTTTCTTAAATTCTATCTAGACACAAAATTCTTCAAAATAAAAAACTGCACATAGAATTTTGTTATAAGTACAATTTCAAATTGTATACGATACAAAAAGTTAGTTAAAGTTAACATTGAAACATAATGAAAACTTGGGACGAGCATATTTTTTTAGAAACCCCATTTGCCGATCACAAATTGCGCATTTGTGCAACCATTACATAGGTTTAATGATAACATGAATGTCAGTTGGGCAAAATTCTTAATTGGAAATAGAGGTCTATAGTCTTCTTCTCCTGTCTTTTATTTGTTGATTTGTTAAACTTATTTTACTTTTATATATGTCATGGAAAAAATGTTACTTTCCCAACAATTTTATTTAACTTTTTATAACGTTAAACTAAAGTATTTGAAGAAATAGAATCGCGTTAAATGTTGTATGGTTGGACCAACTTGGTCCCAGAAGTTTGAATACGCCGAAGACTTGCACTTTGTACTGGGCCACATGCTTTACTGCTTAAAAACCCTGTGAGAATATCGATATCAAACTAAACTAATCATATTCAGGGAGCTGTTGTGGACAGTCAAAAGGAATTAAGCACACTGTTTACACTAATCCAAAACATATTTGTTACACTTTCTTGAAGTTATTATCTCATCAAAGGGTCTACAGATATCAATCAGTAAACAAAAATTAAAACAACATTTTTTTCTGTGAAAGAAATCATATTTTATATCAGAATGCTAGCTGTATTTTACAATACCTTTGAAAACGACCACAAGGATTTGTAAACAAAATCATTGTGGGGAAGTATTCACACAGCGGAACAGGCTGCACAAAGTTTTCTGACAACTGACAATGTTCCTGTTTGCTTTGATATGTGGATGTACTACACACAAAATGGAAATATTTGAGTAAAGTTTACTTAGTTATTAACTAATTAGTGATATTTTTCTGTCAGGGTCATGGTGTTCAGGGTTTTATTCATTGAGAAAAGTGGAACATTTTTAAGGACAGCGAGTGGTGTTCGTACATGTCAGTGTAGAATGTCCGTGATGACCCCTTAAGAGACCATAGCGACCAAAATGCTCACAGAGGCTAAAATGTCCACAGGAGTACAAAAGTCAACAATAGTAGCCATGTTTGGACGTATTGTTATGATTATACAGAAATGAATGGTCTCTAATGGGTTAAAATGGCTACTTCTGGAAGACATTTTTAATGAAAATATTTCCACATTGTTGATGTTTTTGACTTCTGGGTGTCATTGGAACAGGTCTCAATCAATAGACCCTTCCCTGAAATATGCTAACTGCCTTTACGCATGCGTACATACACTCTTGGTTGGCAAACGCCATGGAGCTGTGCACTATGCAGATGCACAAACCCGTGCGCATGCCACCATCAGTCCAATACAAAAAGGCGCGATGACCTGACCTCATTTTTGCCAACCAAAGTGTTCATGCGCATGCACGATGTGCAATTTACATATTTCATGGGAAGGGTCTATTGGGATATGCTTTTACTCTGACGGGTTTTCCACTCTCTCGATCGGGGCATTATTTGTTTCATGCCTTCCCCTTTATGAAACTGAATCATGAAATCTGATAGAACTCTCTGTTTAAACAGTTTGACTATTTATTTGTAGCTATTTTGTGTCTCCGTACTTGTCAACATGAAACAGCTGTACATTACCAGTATTTGCTTTCATTGTAGTTTCCGGAAAAAAAATCATATTTTTGATAGAAGATTATTAATGTTTGTTAATGTGTTAAATGTCATTTACGAAAAAGGCACATTGTAGATTTCATTGTACAGATAGCTGTATATTTTGAAGAAAGAAAATTCAATATGAGTATTGTTAGAAACAACCAAAGTTCTAAGACGTTTTTTCTTTTACAAAATCATGGCAACTTTACTTTTTTTGAAATTCATGCAATGGTACAGAACTCATTATATATTATCTCTCACCTGTAAATGAATATGGCGTGACTTCATTCATTTCTATGGTGCATAGATGTATCTTCAGGCATTATTTTCTTCTTAGACTTTAATCTGATTTCTGATTGTTTTTACTTTCAGAAAAAAAGCAAAATTTTTATTTAATAGCCTGAAACATCTATAAAAGATGTACATGTAGGTCAACCTTTGTACTGGAAAACATTTTCCTACTTTTTTTCAAAGGCCAAAATATCATGCCTGTATCTTGTAGCAGTTTTGTTTTTGTTTGTTGCATTTTTGAAATGGCTTTGTGTAACAATCACCTTCGACCTGCTCTAAAACTTAATATTTGAGCCAAAAATTAGTTCACTAACATGATCACACAGTTTTCAGAGATATGCTGTATGCTTGCCTTCCACAATCTCAATGTTGTGTTTTGCGCTTCGTTTGGTTCAAAGGGTATAGGGAATTCAACAAGATAGTTTTTTATTTTTTATTTTTAAGGTTTAAAAGTATAGCCTGTTTTTGGTTACATTGCTGTCAAAATAGATACTCCAGGAGTGTGATTGCTCAAGATTTTTCCTGATTACAAGATTTTCTCAAAACTTCCTGGAGCCTTCAGATTTTCTTAAGAGAAGTACAGCAACCATCAAAGGGAGAAATAGTCCACATTTCGTCCAAACTTGTACTTTTGTATTTCTGGTGATGCACAGAGTCTGTAAACCTCCTGAGTTGTAAACATCTGGGAGATTCCGGTTCTAGAAAAAGACGGACCCTAACTTGCAAGCCACTTTTCAGTCACTTTCACATGTTTTGTCCAATAACATCCCTGAAACACAACTGACAGTTCCCTGTTTTCTTTTGTTAAACTGTCATGAATGGGATGTGATCAAATGCACACTTCCTTTCCTGTTAGGGGTCTTCCTCTACGTCTGAAGTTTCTTTGTCGTCTTCTTGAAAAAGTTTATGTGATGTTTTTGTTTGATAGGATGCCTTGCCAACCATACAATTCATAGATTCAGATTCAGACAGTATTCTAAGAACTCGTTAATTAATATAGGGCTCAATTTCATAATGCTGTTCAGCAGAAAATACTGCTTAGTAAAATTCGTTGCCAAGCAAAGAAATGAGATGGGAACCAGTGGCAACAGCGAAACTCCAGAAACTTTGACTGGTAACCTGTCTCAGCTAAGCAAGATTTATCTGTGTGTAGCAAGTTTTTGTGTTGACAGGCTTTTATGAAATTGGACCCAGATCTACACTTTACATGGTTCTCTTTGACAATCCAGTCCAGTCCAAAGATACAGTTCTCAAAACTTGGGAATGGACTAGAATAGCGACAAAAAAGTGAACAAACAAAAACAAACAGCTTTGTTTAAAAGCTGCTGTTAAAACACGGGACTATTGGTGTGGGTTCTTGGTAAATGCAGATACATAGTGTTGCTGTGATCTGATGTACAATATATGCACTAAGAGTTATATTATTTTGTTGCAGTAAATGTTGCCAGTGCACAATAAAGCTTACTGTTGATGAAAACTAGGTGGTTGTATTTTGTCAAAAGTGATGTGTCTGGAGGTGGTTGTATTAGTTGGGTATCAGGTTGGCTTAATGGTTTCTTTTCCCTGCCTTTCACATCTCTGTGGACCATCCGGTTCAAATCTCACCTCAGACCCGGAGCCTGTGGGTGTGGATTGGATTTCCAGTTCCTATTTGATTGCGTGAGTTTCCCCTTTGGGGTTTTCCTCCCACACCTAAAGCTGAACAATGCTTCATTGCCTCCTATTCATCCTGTTCTTGTTCAGCTAATTGTGCTGTTGGGTGTGCTACATAATATTATAAATATATTACAATGCTGGTTGTTATTTTTTGAGATAGGAATGGAAATCATTATTATTTAGCGCAAAAATAAGATTTAGCTTTTTTTATTGTGACTATTTTGAGGAAGAACTCCTTTTAGGGGCCCCCATGAAGAGTCCCCACCCCAGGGAAAACTCATATGAATTAGAGCCACTCAGGTAAAGCCCCAGGAAGATAAATAACCTAATTGAAGATAGTCCAGGAAGAGCCCACAGAAAGATACCCCAGGAAAATACCCCAGGAAGAAACCCATGGAGAGCACACAGGAAAATACCCCAAGAAGAGCCCACAGGAAGTAACCCATGGAGAGCACACAGGAAAATACCCCAAGAAGAGCCCACTGGAAGATACCCCAGGAAGATACCCCAAGAAGAGCCCACAGGAAGATACCCCAGGA
Source organism: Pisaster ochraceus (assembly GCA_010994315.2). Classification (NCBI taxonomy): domain Eukaryota; kingdom Metazoa; phylum Echinodermata; class Asteroidea; order Forcipulatida; family Asteriidae; genus Pisaster; species Pisaster ochraceus. The sequence goes on from CM021535.1 coordinate 8,084,031, forward strand.
AGATACCCCAGGTAGAGCCCCCACGAAGATACCGCAGGAATTAGGTACAGGAAGAGCCTCCAGGAGGATACCTCGTGAAGCTAACCCAGGGACAGCCATACCCCAGGTTCAGTATCACCCCGCCACCCTGCGGCTAGACAACATCCAACAGTTGACTGCATGCAGTCTTTGCCGAGGGAGCTTGGAATGATCGGTAGGCCTAATTAATTATTCCAACCAAAAGAGCTAAATTCATCTCAAAATGAGGTTTCAGCCTCCTGTTATTTATGACCATCAGGTCAATTACATAAGGGTCAATTGACTGAATTTTAAAAATCCATTCTGATGATAGTTAATACAATTTCTTTTTATTTACATAATGCACTTTTATTCAACTTTCAAGTTATTTAACGTCATTCTTTGACGTCATCATTACGTCACTGTTGTTGTGTTTTCAAGTTGAAGGTTAAATTTTACAGTTTGATTTTGCGAAGGAAAAAGTTTACACAACTTTTTATCATTCATAGATTTTTTTTAATAGAAAGAAAGTTCATAATGGAACAGTAACCAGCGCCCCCTTGTGGTTCACCTATCTTAATAAAACCTTGGCCTCAGATTTGGACATCTACACCTTCGCTCGCCCCCTTAGACCTAGTCATGTAGAGCGTACGTCGTAACTAAAAAAAATGTGCACGAGGTTGTTGCACGCGTCCTACACACACACACCGTTGTCCGCGCCGTGCTACACGAAGAAAGGGCAAGCAGCAGAAAATTCTGGAATGAAAACTACTGAAAAATCATAAGTTGGTATTTCTCTCCGTGAATTATGAAATTTAAAGTAACTTTGTAGTGTCAGGAAAAGGTAAGGCTAATTTTGAGGTCAGTTTTTCGTCCATTCTGACCAAAACATTTGAAAAATGACGCAGTATTTACCACCAAATTTGTTGGCGTTGTTCGCCCCACGCGATCCGCTTCGGTTCATGCCACCGAACGACAAACTGCGGCACGAGAAAAAAGACGATGGCTACATGGGAATGGCAGAGTATGTGCGTCTCTTTGAGGTGAGTTGAAGGGTATTTTAACAACATAAAAATGAGAAGCCGGTGCTTGATTAAATTATGATTATTTTATAATAATTATTGAAACATTTTTCAACTTAGCTCAATTGTCAGTCAGCCTCATTCATTGTCAGTATGAATGAATGATTTATAATTGATAAATAAATTCTCCTCAATCAAACATTTTCAAATGTCAGAAACTGACATAACAACTTGAGACATTACCAACAAAGAGCAACATGTTTTGCTTTTTGCTGGATAATTCTCTATCTTAAAAATGTCAAAACAATTGTTTTTTGTTTTGTTGGATGACCAATCGGAGATTGGTGAAGGAATTTACCACTGGTATGCCGGCCAAGTCTGGGTTCAGTTTCCCCTCCCCCCCCAAAAAAATAGTGGTACTTTCTCAGACAACAGACTCCTGGTACTACGAGAATTGAGAACAGGGTTCGTACGGTCCTTGAAAATCCTTGAAAGTCCTGGAATTTGAAAATCTGTTTTTCAAGGCCTTGAAAGTCCTTGGATTTATCTTAGGTCCTTGTAAGTCCTTGAAAATTCACTTTTTGTAATTAAAGTATTTAATCATGCAGAGCAATGTTGTGTTTTTTCATCAAGTTTAAGTTTAAGTGACCAGCCAACCTTCAAACTTTAACTAATTGTACAGAATCAAATCACCCAAAACCAAGCGTTTTATATACAAGTCTAAAAAAACACATCAATATTTGCTGGATTTTGGTCCTTGATAATGGGATTTCTGGACCTTGAAAGTCCTTGAAAAGTCCTTGAATTTATAGCTATTATAAGTGTACGAACCCTGTGAGAACCTATCTGTTCAGTGTGTACTCCTAGAACTATGCAGTTCGTTCCGCTTTCGTCTCCACGACCCTCATGTACAAAATCCTGTTCAAAACTGTTTTCCCATCACGTTTATGCACCTGGAGTTTCTCATTTGAAAACAGAGCTCGCCAAAATCAGGCTCTATGTGTTCATTGTTTTCACCTTCACAGTGAGCTCGGGGTGGGTCCATAAAATCCACTCCGCAAAAAAAAAGGTGCAAAAAGTGATAAATTCCCATCGTTATTCAGAATCGTCGAATAGGATTTTGTACATGATGATCTATGAGGATCGTGGAGACGATAGCGGAACGAACCGCATAGTTCTAGGAGTATTCAGTGTGTATCATAATTTTTTCCTACAAACAATACAATGTTCATTTACTCAATACATGATTTGGTAAGAATAAGATCCAGAGTAAAAGTAAGTTGCTCAGCTCTGCTAGTGCCGACTTGTTTTTGTGCTTTTTGTGCTTTTTGTGCAAGGGCATTTGCATTTTGCAAAGGGCACCTCCATTTGAAAATCATAAAGTCTAATGTATAAGAAACTTCTAAAGGGGCACCAAGGCCCAGACCAGGGGCAACAGAGGCCATGTCCTCCATCCATAGCCCTTGTGTAAATTCAGGCCAGATAATGGGCGTTATTTGCAATGGTACTGGTCCTGTTCAAAATTTGATAATTAGTGAATAGTGAGTAGTCAGCATGAATTGATTTTTGGGGGGTAAATTAAAACTTTTAAGGTGATAAGGATAAACAACCCTGCACTTTATTTTAAACGAAAAAATCAATCTAATTTTGGTTTGATTCTTTTATAGAAAAGTAGTGAACGTGTACGTGCAACAAGCACTGAGCAGCTTGTATGACGTTTTAGTTTAAACACTAAGCTTGATTCAAACCAGCTGTTCTAGTTTTCACCTAGTCTGAATTTTACTTTACGAATGTCCAGGACCCAAAAGACACACCTCCACCAACACGCGTCGAGACTAGAGATGAGAAGAAGGATAGAAAGAGGAAAGAGAAAGAGGAAGCCCACAGAGCCAAGTCAGAAGCTGCAATCACAAACTGTAAGTTGGAATTATTGTATTAAAAAAAATATATTAGTAATGTTTATATTTTCAAGTTTTACTCTAATCACACTTTTATCACTGATAACTCTTTGGTAGCAGACAAAACACACTTGGCGTATGCGGTAATTTATTAAAAACTAAAAATGAAATATTTTTGGAAGCCCAACATTATCTCAAGTCTATCAGCCATGTTCTCACATGAAACATGTAATTTTTGCATTGCCTGTGGCATAATGCGAAAGTTTTTGTAGGTTTTTCTAACATCTCCTAATCTGTCAAAATTTATTCAGAGAAATAAATGTTTTAAAAAATGTCTTTCACTGAAAAAAATTGGGCCATGCATCTTTAACATTTTGTACAGTAATTGAATTGATCAAGTGAGGCATACATGTATGAATGCTTTCCTGGTGATTTCACAGGGTTGGGTGGCTAATACTCTACTCTGTAGTAAACGCCAGGTACAGAAACACCTTGACGCTTCTTGCTGTTGTAAATATACAACTTGTGTAGTTTACAGAAAGAAGTAACAAGAACACTTAACATTGTCTATCTTTGATGTGAATCAATTGATTCCACAAAGTCATCAGAAACAAGCAATCCCTGTTGTGTTACACACTTGGATCGCCTTGTCAACATACGTTGAAGTAAAGGATCTCCTTGAGAATGCCCTTAGTAACAGCCGTAGCCATAGCTGTAGCCGCCTATTCTGATATGGCTGCAGCTATGGCTGCTTGTGGATTACCGTGTCACCATGTGTTGAAGTACAGTACATCCTTAGCAACACTTTTTACTGTAGCAATAGTTGCAGCTGGAGCCATAGCCGCCAGTTCCTTATTTAATGTTTGCTCTGTTTGTACAGGGGAGCCTGCAGCGGCCAGTGCTGGAGACCCATTCAAGACACTTTTCATCGCGAGGGTTGTAAGTATTTTTAGATTTGAATCCCCAATCTTGTCTTTTTGCAAGTTAACCTGTACATAAGTTTCGCATCGCTTCATTCAAAAGTCCTCTGGTTCTATTTGTGTCCCATGATGAACAGTGGAATTAAACCTAACGATGGAGCTCTCAACTCCTATTTGTATAAAATAGTATATTAAAATAATGTTTATAATACAAGATGATATCATAAAGCAAACACATGATTGGAAGTGTCGTGGCCGAGCAGTTAAGAGCACCGAGTTCAAACTCGGGTGTTTCTGATCAGCAGAGTGTGGGTTCGAATCCCCAGCCGTGACACTTAACCATTGCTTCGTCCTTCGGATGGGACGTTAAGCCGTTGGTCCCATGTGTCATGTAACGCATGTAAAAGAACCCAGTGCACTTATCGAAAAGAGAAGGGGTTCGCCCCGGTGTTTCCTGGTCCGATCGGCAGCAAATTGCTTCACAGCACCTTGTAAAAACATTACATGGTGCTATCAGAATTAGGTCTCATAATTCAAACGTAGTCCCAAATCTTGCAGGAAAAACTGTATGTTACAGCGCCAGGAGCGTCACTGAGTGACGGACATGTGCGCTATATAAGAAGCCACTATTATTATTATTAGTAGTAGTAGTAGTAGTAGTAGTATGAAGGGTTCTCCCCAGAGTGTTTCAAAACTGGGGGGGCATTCTAGACTAAAATTTGGGAAGTTTTGCCCAAGAATGCTGAATTGAAATGACATCCTCTGAAGTTTTCTACTTGGTGTGTATCTTTGGTTTTAAAAGCCCTACTTTGCAATCTGGGTCATTCTAAACAGTGTAATCTTGATGTTTTTTTGTAAATGTGACCTCAACTGCCCCGCCCTGCCCCTTTTTTTGCATATCTGCCCTAATTTGCATGTATCGGCCCGCAACTCTGATGATTGATGTACCATGTACTGCGGAGGTCCATTGGCACCTTTCTTCGCTTCAGTTTCACATTCATGTCTCTTTCGTACAATGCGAGTGCTATTTTTCTCTATTGGCCTTGTTTCTATCAAGATTACAATCCAAGGCTTGGGATTAGAAATTGTTGTGGCTTAAGTTGCTCAGTTGTTAAACTTTATGATTGTATTGTTTTCTTTTGCAGAACTACGACACATCAGAGTCTAAGCTTCGTCGCGAGTTTGAATCCTATGGTCCTATCAAGATGGTATGTTGTTTTGTAGTTTTCTTCACCATGTTTACTTTAGCAGGGCACTGTATTAAAACATTATAATACGTGTAATGCCATGTATTCTGTAATATACTAATTTCTTTGATAAGATGCAAGTGGCAAGTCTTAAAAACAATGAATACGGTCAAGGCACACACAAGTTCGACTTCCCAAACTTTCTTTCGGTGTCAACTTGAACTTTGCTCAAATCCTGCATCAGTTGTTTGTACTTTTGCTCAATAAGTTAAGGGTTCCCTTCTGAGATTCAATTGTGTACTCTTTATATTTTGCATACATTTTAAATTTATCAGGGATGGGAAATTTCAGAAATTTATCTGGTTTCAGATTTTTAGCTGTTATCTTCAGATATAAAGCTATCATGCTCTTTGATCGAGTGCTCAAGAAGCTACGTGCAATCTTCAACTCCAGGGGTTAACATCAAAAAGCTTAACATCCCATCATTTCAACCTGACGCTTAACATTTTGATCCTAGACTCGGCCTTTTCTTCTCAGCAATGACTCTTTGACCCCTGATTTTCCCCCAGATCCACGTCGTTCATGACAAGAAGTCTGGCAAGCCCAGAGGATACGCATTCATTGAGTATGAACATGAGAGAGACATGCACAGTAAGTACCAATTCCCTCCCAGTAAACTTAAATCCTGCGATTCTGGACTAACGTAAAGATGCCCACGTACAAATTGTCGGTCGTGTGAACTGGTGCGTGTCCCGTTTCATACATACGATGGATCAGCGCCATCTTCTCAAGGGCCGAAATTGCTTCTTGTCGGGCTGTGACACACTGTTTTGTACGACATCACGTTCCTTGTGTGTTTGTAAACACTGCACAATGCCTTACATAGGCTCGGGAACAAAACATGAAGGGAAAGTACGCCATGGGTTTTTGAAGGCCTTATACTTCACAGAGGCAACTGCCTCCATGCCCCTGGTCGTTGCCTTACCCTTTTCTAATATTCCAGTAGAAGTTTACATTTGCCTCGTAAAGGTGCCCCTAATTAAAAAAAACTGCCCTGCCCTGCCCTTGCCACAACAATGTATTGCGGTCGCAAGTTAACTCCCGTCATATAGTTTTCAAGCAACACACTGTACGACAAACTTATGGAGATTTCATCGAATTTGGTCGTTCCGTTTAAGTAAAGAAGAAAAAGCGGGGGTTGATTTGTCAGCCATTTTGTGCAGGTCCTTACCAGGCTTATTTCAATTGTGACAATTGATATTTAAGCATTAGGGGCTCTACATTGTTGGGTCTACAAGTGCTATTTCCTCCAACTTGACAATCTCAGCAGAAATTTTTCTCTGGAGGATTGGTATTGCAGCAGGTGTGAAGTTTATTATCAGTGAGCTTTCAGATTGAAACTAATCAATGTTTAAACAATAATTACCAATCCTGTAGGTTGTATTGAAATTATGCTCAAAGCTTTTTAAATTCTGTCTTAAGAAAACTCATTGTGTCAGTGCAAAAAGCGTCAAATGTCCTAGAAAAGCTCGTGCGCGTGAGTTTGACATTTTTGTATCTCGCTTAAAATAGCCCGGGTTTACGCACAAAACAAGTGCGCGCCAAGACATAACTTTTGCACAGAGCAATTTCATGGGAGATATGTTCTGGCTACATCAAGATACAACGTTTTTGCACTGACGCGACAAAATATACTTATTTGGACCCTTCTAAATGAATACCTTGCTTGACAAATATTGGTTCAATTCTTACTTTAAAAAAATGATGAGTTCTGGCTGGCATTCACAATCAAAGTTATTGACAAAATAGGGAGACTGCCAACAAAGGGCTAGATAGCGCAAAGTTGGTAGACCGCCGGCATGTTAATCCAGAGGTCTAGTAAATTTTTCTTTGTTCAACCCAAAAATCTTCTTTTAAATGATGTAAACTGCCTTAGGCAAGTTCTGTTTTCTCAGTGTCTTGAAGCATTAGCCGGGAACATGCTGGGATTCTCGTGGCGTTTGATTCAGTAGACTACACTCTGATATTGAATTGCCAACTTTTCAGACTTGGTGTTGTTGGTACGGGATTCGCGAATACGTTTTGCATTCTCATTTTTATAGTTATTAGACACTAACAAAGGTAGTTTTGAAGCTGCAGTTTCAAGATAAATGTTGGACTTGAAACTGCAGCTACCTGTTTGCAAAATTGTGTTCAGGGTTTTTGTTCACTGAAATAAGTTGTCAGTGCAAAATTTAATTCTGTTTCAATGAATCTTGCACTAGTTAGAGAGGTTCTGAGCAAAAATAGGGGGATGGATATCTTTGCACTATTGGGTTTGTTTTTACATGTGGGAAAGTTTCAGCAAACATTGTTGCAATTTCAAAAGCGTGAGTCACATAGAGGCTGTTGAAACAGCATTTTTTGCACTGACACGCTAGAATTTAAGCTGGTACCTGTAAGAGTGTTTCTATGGTAAGTAAAGATAGGTTTGTATACGTTGTAATCTGTAAGTGTTACCAATGACCTTTGGCTACCCCTTTGACATCTCTCTATTGGATCCAACTCCGATTTTATGTAAGCTTGTACGTTGCAGATGTTTTCTAGATACCAAAGCTGAACCAGTTGCACTCGGTGGCCTTAAACTTGATTATTGTTTGCAGTGTTTCCAAAATGAAGAGCAATTCTAGAGACCCCTCGCATGTGATGTCACAAGCTCAAACAGCGCCCTCACTGAGGTCGGAGAAAGACCTATCATTGAGTTCTGGCAGAAAGTGCCCTGGTTTTGGCATTGAGCGTCACATGTGACTATCACTCGTTTGCAAAACAAAACCAAAAACGAAAGAGCCTAGACTTGAACACAGCTCAATGGTTGAAAACAGAGTCACGCATTTTATGGAGATTGCCTCATAAGCAGGCCTGATGCTTCGGGGGAAGCAATGGAGGCCATTGCCTGGTCATTGCTTTGGTTCCGTTGAAACCTCTCAATAGAAATGTACTATTTCCTCATAGAGGTGCCCTTTGCAAAGGAGGAAACGCCTTGATAATGCCCTTGCTCTTTCCACAAGGAAGCATCAGGCCTGTGTAAGATTTGTTTTTCTGTTTATTTGTATGAAGAAGGGAGGCAGATCTCAAAATTTGTTCAGCTGTTGTTTCCACGTACACTGTACACAACAGCAAAATGTGAATTTTCACAGTACACATTATGACCAATACATACATGTTTATATAATTTACATGTATCTTGTTCACCAAAAAATAGAGTGCACAGGGTCCATCTTTTTGGAAATCAACCTGAAAGAGCCGATGAAAATAAAACTTCAAAGGGATAAATTTTGAGGTTTGCTAAGATCAAAACCAGGGCCAGTTACCCCTATGTGAGTTAGCCCTTCCTATGAAATATACTGATTACGTTCACTCGTGGGCGCAGACACTATTTGCTGGCAAACACCCCAGAATTGTGCACCAGGCAGACGGACAAACGCATTAGGCCCCATACAAAAAGGCGCGATGTTCCCCTAACTGGGCAAAGCAGCAGTGTTTAGTGCACACCCACGATGTGCAATTTACGTAAAGTTTCATGGGAAGGGTCTACTCTTGAGGATTGTTGTAAGAGTTATAACTGTAGGAGGAGTTCGGAGGAGTTTGGTATTCAATACCAAAGTTACTGTATTTATGAGTAGTTTGTAATTTCTAAAAAAACTTAACTGTTATCAACGTAGGGAAGTACATGTATTTAAGGGTAACTCTAGCCTTACCACACACTGACGTACTGTATCTTTTTGTCACCCTTTCAATACAGCCACACATAGTGTGCTGCCCCCACTCAGTCAGTCGGCCTGGCATGACAAAGCCTCAGCCTTGCTGTCTCTCTATAAAGCCTAGTCATTAAACCATTTCATGGATGGGTTTGTATATGATATGGTAAGCGGTACACTGGCCTCCCATATGCAACACACAGACATACCCAGAGGGCCGATGAGGGAGGGGTGGGTGGAGGAAAGGGGGAGGGGGTTTTCGCTTTCAACAACCATACAGTAGAAAACTTTTTATCTCATGAGTCACAAGACACCAAAATGTTTAACCTTTAAGAAGACATACATGTGTGTAGTCCTGTTGAATAACGCTCACTTCAGTTAGGCCAGAGTGCGATCTGTGCAAAAGTTCCTGTCACACAGAACATGAACATGGAGTAAAGTTGGAGAACAGTGTTTGCTCTGTTCTGCTTATTACACCATACATCAACAAGTAAATGTTTGAGCAAACATTCTTTTTAAATCAACATACATGTACATGAAGCCTCAACACCAACGAGAATCATAAGTAATAAACCACAAGGGGCGGTAATCCAGAAGTCGCAGTTTCAAGTCTAGTAAATATATCTTTGTTAAACCAAATAGTAAGAAACATTGAACAATACATTTTTTGTGATTTTTTCACCCAACTTCTGAAGTGAAATCGCTTTAGTTTCACAAATCCAAAATGTTTTTTTCTTTTTCATGTAAGATAACATTGAGAAATTGCATTATCTTAAGTTTTAAAACTAAACAAAAATCACTTTTCATGCACTGATGATACTCTTCAAGCATACCACAAACACGACAGACATCTGCAGTCATTAAAATTATCGAAAAACAGAAACCAAAGTAAGGAATTAAAAAATATCAAGTGCAGACCATACCAGGCGTCCAACAATCACTTTGTTTGATCCTGTTAAAAGAGACAAAAGCTACATCCATGGATTTTGCATTCATGGTGAAAATAATGTGTCACAATGTTTTTATCAAATAGTCACTGTATTCAGCTGAAACTTACACATGTGACTTTAATCTTATCTTTCTTGATAGTTTTGACAAAAACCAAACAGTGATTAGTAGTCCCAATCGTTTAATGTTTTATGTGCTCGGCTAATGAGCTCAGACCTTTTAGAAACTCCCTTATTTCTTGTGCCCAAATTGTTGGACCCCTGGTATGTGCCGTGTTCCGGGTAAGTTACCCAGCGTCACAACCTCTTACCTGGAATGTGTCTACCCTGTTCCAATCTTGATGGCTTGGCGTGCGATGTGTTTTGGCAAGACTTGGTAAGGTGCCAGGTAAATTTGTGTCTTTGTTTTTTTTTCTTCTTCTGTTCAGACTTCAGTGTCGAACTATGCATTTGAACTTTGCTTTCAGTTATGAAAAGAAACAGCACTTTTTGAACGAACATTTTACTTGAAATACAAGGGAGAATAGTTTTACCAAAGAATGCACAATAACTTTAAATTTTTGCTTTCAAATTAAATTTTTATAAAATCGTTTGACGATCTCATTATATTGTTTTCGGCTTTTGACAAGACTTAATACTTTGCTACAAAACGTTTTCATAACACATACTTGATGGCAGGCTGGTAAGACCTGTGCTGTAAGGAACAATTTCTACTATGTCAATTTTTTGGTCGTGTGTAAATTTGCGGGGTTGGTAAGCCCATATACTGTTGAACATCTTGAAGTACTTTACTGGAAAGATTTGACTGCTTTTGTCTTTTCCCGTATTGGAGGTTTCGACGATGTTCCCTTTTACGTAAGTGATTTGCTCTTAAGATCTAGAAGCATGTTTTTTGCTAATTGATTGACTTACAAACACTGTTAGCTGGATGGAGTAAGCGTACATGTACATGTAAGTGATTGTCGTCGTCGGGTTTGGTAAGCCCAATTGTTGGTGGACTGAGTACAGCAGAAGTGGAGCCTGGGTTCTTTTGAGTGTTGTAAGTTTTTGGCGGAGTCAACGATGCAAGTGATGTTAAAAAAATAGTTGTAGGGAGCTGAGTAAGCAAGAAACTTGTTATGTTTTGCTTTTTCGCTCGGGGTGGGGGGAAGGTTGTTTTAAAGTCTGAAATGGTTCCTGGGTCGGTAAGCCCAACTTGTTGTCTACATGTCTGTAGAGAACTGCAAACACTGAGGAAAGGTTCCAGCCCGATTACAAAACTGCGTTTATCATGACTGAAGGGAATGGTGAGACTTATGAAGGAGTTACGGATGAGGAGTGTGAGTTCTTGGGTTGTTAGCCGACTGTTTAATTTAAAAAAAACATTATTTTACTGTCCTTGGGAAACAGGTACATGTATACCTTAGTGGTCTTTGTGTATTGGTCGTATTATACATTTTTTCAGTGTCTTATTTATGCTGGGTTGGTAAGCCCAAACAGTTGTGAAGTATTCAACTCAAGGGACAGAAAGTTGAATTTGGTGACAATAAGATATCTTCCATCAACTCTTTGTAAGTTTTAACGGCGAGTTTCTAAACATGGATGCAGGTAATAATATCGGCGATTGCAACCTGTAAGGTAGTCGTTGTGGCCACGGTAATTGTTGTAAGTTCTTCTGTAAAAAAAAGCTCGCTGGGTGGTAAGCTCATTTGCGTCAAATATTTTAATCTCTGACTGAAGCAGAAATGGTAACAATAGTACTGGTGACATTTGTCCTCTTAAGGTTTTGTGTATTTCTTTTTTAGCTGGTAAACCCATTGTTCTTGCACAGTAGGTATGAAACTGTGCAAATGGGGCCCAATTTCATAAAATCTGTTCAGCATAAAAGACTGCTTAGAAAATTGCTTTGCTTAAGCATAAATTGAGTGGGGGCACCAGTCGGAACAACTGTAAACTTGATGGAATGTTGACTGGTAATTGTTTGCTGCTAAGCATGTTTTTTCATTGCTCCGCAATTTTTTGTGTTTACAGGCTTTATGAAATTGGTCCCAGCGGGTTGGGGGGGGGGGAAGAAAACTTGAACATGTAGTGATCAATTATTATAACATGGAGAAATACATGTGGATCAATATATGAGCCTGAATACAAATTTTTATTTCTGTCTAGTGGGGGAAAAAAAAACGTTTATTTTCTCCAAGTATAAGTAAATCATTTTCTTAGATTTACATCTCCAGTGCTGAGGATGCTGTTCCCAGAAGCTCCTTGCAATCCATAACTCCAGGGGTCGATTGTACAAAGCACTAAGATTCATCTTAAGATGAGTTGGCAACATTGCCATAGTGATTTGTATTGTGACATCACACTTTGCTTAGCAATTAAGACTGATCTGCACTTAAAATCGATCTTAACTCTTTGTGAAATCGAGTCGTTGGGTTACCAAAAAGTGGACATGCCATCATTTCAACATGTCTGCTAAGCCTGGAATTCTAGTTTCAGACCGTTTAGTCAATGATGACTCTCCCCTCTGCATAACTACCATCAGACTTCCTACTAATGGACTATTACCATGCTGCACCCATACTTGTCAAAATGTCATCATACCAGACTGTATTATGTCAGCCTCAATTTGATGACAGGGTTTTAAATAGGTGGGAAAAACTGGGTGCACCATTAGAGGTAAATCCTTGGACCACTTAATTACTGCAATGGTACAGTCATGCTAAACTCTACATCAAACGCTCTCTTTGAATGGACTCTTGAGTAATGTGGAGAATATTCTCCTAAGTTGATTGAGTGGCCTGAGTGCCAGCAAAAAAGACTGTTCAATTGGTGTAGACTGTGAAGTGTCCTCCTGCGACCGGTTTACAAGCTTGTATTTTTTGCCATAATTCCTCGAATATGGTATTTGAATAATTGACAAAGTAGTAATGCTGGTTTAAAATTGTGTCTTCAGTTTTTCTATAAAATACATCTAACTGTAATAATGGGTTAGAATTTCATAAATAGTTTGAATTTCAAAAGAGCAGTTAACTTAGGTTAGATGGCCTTGTCGCATGAGGCAACTTTTACAGAAAACTCGGAGGTAAGCAACTGCACTGCTTGCACAAAAGAATCTTTAAGTGACACATGGGATATTTTTTTTAACAATGTCTTACTACCCCAAAGAAAATTGTGTGAAAACTCAAATGTGAGTCTTCTTTCTTCTTAGAAAGTTGCCTGGAACTGGTTGCCTGTAGATTGCCTCATTTGACGTGGCCCTAAAATGTCTGTGAATGTTGGATGCTTCAGGTGGTTAACTGCCCATTATATTTGACATTCAGAAAATCTGTACACTACTATATTTTCTATTGGATCGTCAACTAATTTTATCTTATATTTCTAGACTTCCCAAACTGTTGTTCTCCTGTTTACAGAGAAGTATGTAATGGATTAACAATGGCTTTCCTTCATTGTAAAAAAAAAGAACAAAGTTTTTAAAATAACAGGGTCAAGTTGTAAGTATAAATGTTGGTCAAGCTTCAAGATGTGGAAAAGCTTCTCTTCTCTTGTGCCACACACAACATGTAGTCATCAAGCTTTAAGACACGACGTCATCAGAAGTGATATGACCTTTTGACACACCTCAAATGACCTTCAACCCTTGCAGGTGATATTGTGATTTTGTTGTGGCAGTAGTTTGCATGTTTTCGGACACTTCAGCATCGTAAAGCAGATTGCTTCGAGTTATGCTCTGACTTTTTAATTCTCTTTCCTCCGTAGATGCCTACAAGTACGCTGATGGGAAGAAGATTGATGGGCGGAGAGTCTTGGTAGATGTTATGAGGGAGGGGACGGTCAAGGGATGGTTGCCGCGGAGACTAGGTAAGAAAACAAAAATGCAAAAAAAAAGGAAGCGGGTTCCAATTTGATGGCACTACTTGCCACAGTATTCTGGACTTACAGATGGCTCTGCTTACCACATAATTCTGAGCTTATAGCGCCCTGAGAAGCTTGTGATTCTGTCGGCGGTAAGCGCAGAATGTTGTGGTAAGCAATGCCATGAAATTTGGGCCCAGTTTTCCTATACAGGGATGTGATTTCTCCGTTTTAAACCGGAATTCCGGGGTTTTTTTTGCCCTT